>OZ010583.1:104575301-104612801 GCA_963932145.1 Acanthosepion lycidas
ATGACATTATCTAGCGGTTGCGTGAAAATTAAACGCGATAAATAATTAAGGCGAGAAGAAGCTATCGCGATAGACATACTGAACGATGTTATTTTTTAACAAAGAAAAGTGGTAAATATTTTATTTTCATTTGCGAAGAAAAAAAATAAGGTATTATTTTCGTCAAAGATAGGAAATTCTTAAGATCTTGGATCTGTCGGAATTAATTTATGCTATGATGCGGTGAATAAAAGATAGGAATCTGTTCATGGCAATAATGAAAATTTGAAATTGATCAAGTGGCCTACAAAACGAAATGCTGGAAGATAATCGTAATCAGGTCAATGATGCTACCGAAAAAAAGATCAGTTTAGACCACCCCCAAAGAAAAAAAAAGGTGGGAAAGGGAAAAGAGAAAAAACGGAAAGAGTAAACCATTACCTATCCTTCGGAGAAATCATTTGGTTTTGGATATACACCTGTTTTATATCCAGACCTGGACATGATAAAAGTTTGTTGCCGGGACAGATCGCTGGCCACAGGGTGCGAAGACGTCCAGTTGACCACCTATTTGACGCTTGGCGAAAATCTCGTTGATAAATTTCAGATAACATTCAGTTAAGATAGAGATTAAAGACCACACTGCGATCTTAGGGGTCAGGCGGAGGAAAAGAAAGAAAGTAAAATAAAAGGGGGAAGATAATTTTTTTTCTTTGAGCGATGATTTTAAACTGAGGCCAGTCCAGCCACATCCGCGCTGTTGAGCGTCATTGGCTGAGTGGTGGCGTGAGCGGTGGGCGAAGGTAAACATGTGAGAAAGAGGGGAGGCCTGTTGACGCCTCTGAGAGGAATGGTGTGAGATACCATTTTGAGAAAGGAAGAATTGGCGAGGACGATTCCTTTAAGAACCCCTCTAAAATAGAAAGTAATGAACATCCAAAAATGGAAAGTGATAAATTTTCCTGTCCGAAAACAACGAAAATCCTTTTTGTGGATTTGGAATTATCGAAGAACCCAAACCACGACAGGCCCACACCCGGTTTTGGTCGGCGTCCATATAAACAGAGTTGCGGCGAGTTGAGGGTTGCAGTTCCGAGCAGACGCAGACAGAGTGACAGAGCAGAGTTGAACTGTGAATTCGCAGACCAGCCTCGCAGGAAGCTGACATGAAAGATCCCACGCCTTCCGACTTAGACTTCTAACCAAAAAACAATTTATTTTGAAGAACGACTTAGACTCACACCACCAAAACAAGTTTTACGAACATCGCCTAAAGAGACCAAAAACCAGTTATTGAAAACAACTTAAGATATTAAGACTCGCCTAACAAACGCAAAGTGACATGTATCCATAGAAGCGGTTTGGGAGAAAGACGCAGTCCTGTATTCAGCAACCAGATATAAAAATATTTGTTATTCTTTTTTTAACACATTTGAATCTTTCGAATTGTTACTTTATTTTCTTTTACCTATACTTGTGCAATGTCACCTTTGCTCGAATTCGGCTTGCATTACGGCCCGGTGACTGATTTATTTCTTCTACCTAAGACCAAATCACAACGTGGGTAGGTTAAACTAGAAGTCAAAGCAGTTACTTCGGTAACCAGACGCTCGAGGCGAATTGGGAACGACAAAGCTGATACCGATCTAACCAGATTCCCATCCGAATAAGCCAAGGGTTAGACCGTCACATTTGGCGCCGCGACCAATACCAAGTCACATTGGTCATCGCAGGATAGCACGCGGGCAGAGAGGCCGGGGTGACGTCACCAGAGCTTCTCGGCTTGACGGTCGAACTCTCTGCTTCTGAGCAGAGAGGAACCCGGACGAGGATCTGCCGAAGGGCAGAGTCTCGTGCGGGAAAGTTGACCAACCCAATTCTGTTTTTACAGTTTCTACGAGCATTTTTTGGCCGAGCCTACTGTCTTGGGAGACCCACGTTAAACTCGGCATTGTGCCGCATGCAACCCTCGTGGGGGGTGGCTAGATACCGAATCAAGCCGAGGTTCTCGTTTTGACGGTCGAACTCATTTCCTCTGAGCTGAGAGTAACCCGAACGAGACTCCGCGGAAGGGCAGGGTCTCTTTCGGGGAGATTGACCAACCCGATTCCGTTTTTACAGTTTCTACTGGCAATTTTAGCCGAGCCAACTGGCTCGGGAAACCCACGTTAAACTCGGCCTTGTGCCACATACAACACTCGTTGGGGGCAATTAAATATCGAATCGAGCCGAGCTTTTCGGTTTACGGTCGAACTCTCGGCCTCTGAGCATATAGGAACCCGGACGAGACTCCGCCGAAGGGCAGAGACTCGTTCGGGGAGGTTGACCAAACCGGTCCCGTTTATCCGGGCATTTTTGGCCGAGGCTACGGACCCGGGAAGCCCAGTTTAAAAAAAAATAACAAAAATAACAGTGTTAGTGATGTTATGTGAAGAATGTTAATAACTCATCAACTAAATTAAGAATCGATATATCTAACATTGGTTAAAATATGGTAAATACAAAAAAGATAGTAAATGGAAGATGAAAGAAAATTATTAAAAAAACTGATTAGAAAAATACTTGTAAGACCAGTGTAAAAATAAATAGAAAATGATTAAAAAAAACATGTTGGGTTGAGGTCGACTTTACATGTCGAGAGCTGTCACTGACTTTAGGTGAAAACAGAGAAAATCTCCTATGTCAACTATCGAGGCACCTACTTTCTGGGAAGGAGAATATATTTATTTTGGCATCTGCTGAGGTGTGTCATATACCGGGAGAAGAGAATTCGTAACATGGAATTTCAGAATAGAAGCAGAAACCAAAATTATATCTTTTTTTAAATACAACTGAGAATTTACGAGATGTAACAATTTTTTGATCGGTCAAAGGCCTTCGACAGTGTACGCCACAAGGTTCTGATGGAACAGCTCAGCAACCTCGATATATTCGGGAAAGATATCAGAATAATCAAGAACATATACTGGCAGCAAACAGCATGTATGCGCATAAGGAACGAGTTCAGTGAATATACAAAAATACAAAGGGCCGTAAGGAAAGGATGCGTCTACTCACCCGACCTGTTTAACCTATACAGCGAGGCAATTCTGAGAGTATTGGAAACCCTACCGGGATTTAGTATCGACGGCCACAATCTTAACAAGTTAAGACACGCAGATGACACAATACTGATAGCAGACACGGAAAATAATATTACAAAATCTCTTTTTTTTTTCTTTTTTTTTTAAGTGTTTCACCCCAAGCAAGGCGGGAAGCCACTAGGACGCAAGGGGTTACAGAAGATTTGGCGCAAGATCAGATAGGAGTGATAGGGGAAAGCATGAGGAGAAGGATAGTGGATAGATCAAGGCAACTGGAGATGTCGATTGACATTACATTTGAATAGTTGGAGATTATAGGTCTCATGGAAACTGAAAAAGGGGAGGGAGTTCCACAGGCTAGCAGTGCGAGATATGAAGCTATTGGAGTAAAAGAGACGGCTACATTTAATAGTTTCGATAGCGAAAGGGTGAGAGTGCGATGTCAGCCTCGTAGGGCGATTGAACTCATGAAATCTGGAAACCAGCGAGCAATGAAAGTATTTGTAAAAAAGACAGTGAGAGGCGACGGCGCGTCTGTGGGAGAGCAACTGTAGACGAGATGCCAGAACAGGGCTAATTATATTGCATATGCGCCTCTTACAGAAGGTAGCGACGGAGAGTGAATAGTCATCATTAAGAGGATGACCCCGAAATGCGATTTGAATGTTGCGGACACTAAAATCAAGCAGACACGAAAGATTAAATATCTGGGAAGCGTCTTGACAGAGGACGGTAAGTGCGACACTGAGAAACGTAGACGTATTGGGAGGGCCAACGTTACATTCCAAAAACTGGGCAGAGTACTGCAAGGCAGGATTTCTTTGGTAACAAAGAAAATAATACTGAGCTGTTATGTGACATCTGTCCTTCTTTACGGTAGCGAATGTTGGACGATTCGATGCCGGAGGACACATATTTTCTATGAAAAGTTTTCGGATATTCAGGCCGGCAAATGTCGTTAATACTGTTTATTATATGCATAACATTTACTTAAATATTTGTATCTATAAAGGCAACGTATAAACATAAAAAATGTCTTAAAATAATTGTCGGAGTTTGTTCATTTCATATATATATACATATATATATATATATATATATATATATATAAGAAAGAGAGATATGAACTCACCCTCCATATATATATATATATATATATATATATATATATATATATATATATATATATAGTCTGTGTTTATTTTTAAAAGTTTGTCTCCGGTTTAACTTAGAGAGTTAAATCCTCAATCTTCTGCATAAAGTATATTTATTAGTCTGGGTATACGCATATGAGTATATATGTGCTATTGTGTGTGCCTGTGTACATTTGTGTGCGCGTGTGTATGTGGAAAAGGAAAAACGGGTGAGAACTATGGGGTGAGGAACTTGAGCCCATAAGCATTTGACAGAAATGAATTCCCTAAATTGATTACGCATTCTTGTTTAATTTGATTCTGCTCCTCAGCCTTGACGTATCATCCACAGAGAAGTTTAGAGCGCAACATCATGTGATCAGTCATGGAAGGGAATCATGCAAACGGCACACCATCTTAACTTACTTACTATGGATTCACATAATCTGAAATGACGGATACGTAGTACCAAACCATCATCTATCTATCTATCTATCTATCTGTCTTCCTTCTTTTTTCGTAATATCTATCTATCTATCTATCTATCTATCTATCTAAGACTCTTCGTTATCTATCTATCTATCTATCTATCTATATATCTATCTTCCTTCCTTCTTTTTTCGTACTATCTATCTATCTATCTATCTAAGACTCTTCGTTATCTATCTATCTATCTATCTATCTATCTAAGACTCTTCGTTATCTATCTATCTATCTATCTATCTATCTATCTTCCTTCCTTCTTTTTTCGTACTATCTATCTATCTATCTATCTATCTATCTATCTATCTAAGACTCTTCATTATCTATCTATCTATCTATCTATCTATATATCTATCTATCTATCTATCTATCTAAGACTCTTCGTTATCTATCTATCTATCTATCTAAGACTCTTCATTATCTATCTATCTATCTATCTATCTATCTAAGACTCTTCATTATCTATCTAACTATCTATCGTGGAGTGTTGAATAAATACAAATTGATCTCGAGTAGTTTGTAACACCCTATTTATCATTTCTTACTTGTGTCTGTCTTTGGATAGTGTACGCTCAGGAGTGGCTCCGTCGAAGGACAGAGTTGTAACTAAGAAACTTTATACAGCTGCCGGAGGCCGCGCCCTCTCACTGCAAAGAGGCTAGCGCAACCGGCCCTAGCTATTGTGATGATAGCCTAACCAAGAATCCTCCACAGAAGCTAGCTTAATGCCACTCGATAGGGCTGCTTTTAAACTATCTGAAAAAATTAAGCTAGCTGCAATTTGGGATGCAAAAGAAAAATAAGCGTTACTCATCTTGAACCATGAAAGCAATGATAATGACTAGTATAATATATATATATATATATATATATATATATATATATATATATATATATATATATATATAATGTTTAAAATTTAATAAATTAATGGTAAAAGTTACCATGGACATGGGATTCAACAATACCAAATGATTGTCGGTTTCATGTCGTAAGCGATGATGAGACCATCAAAATTGATAGCTGGCATAGTGCTGATGTATATTACCTCGAGTAATTGCAATTTATTAAACAATACACGGATCTCCGGTGCGATTTTCGCTTCCAGCGTCTGCTATGCACGAGTTTGTCGTTGCTTGGAAATCTTCCAAGAAAACAAAAACAATCATTATAGTTTTGTTTGTGTATTGTTTAATATATTGTAATGTAATTGTCGTATTTGATAATGGCTTATGTAAGCCGAAAGCTTAAATAGGATTAAAAAATATGTATCAATATTGTGATTTCCTTTCGTCTTTAATGATAATGTCATTAAGCTTATCAGACGATATGAAAATAATTTACATAAAATAAATAGACAATTTATGCCAATATTATTTAATGAAACATGCATCAATGAAAAAATGCTGCCTAAATACACACAATATATATATGTGTGTGTGTGTGTTTATGTGTTTGTGTGTGTGTATGTGTGTGAAAGAGAGACAGAGAGAGTGAGAGAGAGACAGAGAAAGAGACAGATAGCGTGTTTGTATCGTGAAATCTCTCAGATGACCCGGCACACAATCAGCAATGATATTAGTTGTACATCTTTACATATTTGTGTTCTTAAAACAACATATCCCATCTCCACGGGGATGCAATTGATATTGAGAAGTTAACGAATTGTGTGCCAGACGTCAGCTACAACTCTTCTCATAATGGAACGCTATCCTAATCTAGTGCGAAAAATGTACTCTTTAAGCCTTCATGTTCCTATCACGACAGATTAATAGATGGACAGAACGACACAGAAGGTGGTTTGATAGATAGATAGATAGATAGACAGATAGATAGATAGATAATGAAGAGTTTAGATAGATAGATAGATAGATAGATAATAAAGATTCTTAGATGGATAGATAGATAGATAGATAGATAGATAGATAGATAATCAATAGTCTTATATAGATAGATAATGAGGAGTCTTAGATAGATAGATAATGAATAGTCTTAGATAGATAACGAAGAGTTTTAGATAGATAAATAATGAAGAGTCTTAGATAGATAGATCGATCGATAGATAGATAGATCGATAGATAATGAATATTCTTAGATAGATAGATAGATAGATTGATAGATAGATAGATAGATAGATAGATAGATAGATAGATAGATAGATAGATAATGAAGAGTCTTAGATAGTTAGGTAAATAATGAAGAGTCTTAGATAGATAGATAGATAGATAGATAATGAATAATCTTAAATAGATAATGAATAATCTTAGAAAGATAGATAATGAATAGTCTTAGATATACAGATAATGAAGAGTTTTAGATAGATAGATAGATAATGAATAGTCTTAGATAGATAGATAGATAGATAGATAGATAGATAATGATGAGTTTTAGGTAGATAAATAATGAAGAGTCTTAGATAGATAGATACATAGATAGATAGATAATGAAGAGTCTTAGATAAATAATGAAGAGTCTTAGATAGATAGATAGATAGATAGATAATGAAGAGTCATAGATAGATAGATAGATAGATAGATAGATAGATAGATAGATAGATAGATAGATAATGAAAAGTCTTAGATAGATAGATAGATAGATAGATAGATAGATAGATAGATATGCATGGGTTTGGTTATATCCTAACGTAAACGACAATGCGCCTGCATCGTCCCTTGCATGCGGAATACTTATAGTTCATATAATTAATTTGTTCATCACTCTTGTACATGAAAGAAAAAATACGAGTAAAATAATTCTTGAACGAACTCATATTTCACCAGGTTCCGTATGTTGATTTCTATGTTCACATTCTCCTGGCCTGTGAATTTGACGATAAGGAAAGACTTGGGCACTTTCACTTGGGCCATTGTTATAGTATAGTATTATGTTATAGCCAGTATTATTTAATAGCAAGTTCGTTGCATGTTTTACCCATATAGAAATGGGTGAGAATATATTAACATTATTATATACCAATAAAATACGATGCTTTGTGTTACTCGTGATTTCTAATTCGTTGATCCATGCCTTTTTAGTCTTCTGGCATTTTTCCTGATTTCTATGTGTCTTATCCTATATTCTCCTTTTCATCATATCTTTCATCCAAATTTTTCTTTTCTTTCTCTATTTTCCTTTGGGAAAAGTTCCTTAGTTTTCTGATTCCACTAAAGTTTCTCTCAGTTTGTCCCACTTGGAGTTTCCATTATCATTGTCTCCCTCGTATCAGCTTTTCACACTATCCATAGATTTCACATTCAGATTCGGGTCGGTCAAAACCGGAAGCACAATTTGAAAGCAGCTGTACTTTAAGGAGTATCTTTTCATACTTCCATAATATTTGCGAAGACGTTAATATCAAAATTAAGAAGACATTTTTTATTAATCGAGAAATAAAAATAAAACGGTAAAAAACGAAGTAAAACAGAAATGAATGAGTTTTTTTATACATAATGTAGACACAAAACATTCTTGTCGGCGAAGAAATATTATTCTGTTATGGACATCTCGACAGAAACCAATTCCTTTACGACATGTCACCGGCAAGAAAGATTCAGTTTTAATTCGTTCACTCGGTGGGTATATTGGCAAAGAAGCCATAGAGTGGGAAAATGGAATTATCAGAATTGATTTTCATTATTTATATTATTATTTTTTCAGTCTTTCTCTTAAAGGTTATATATACACACACATATCTCTCACTCTCTCAATATATATATATATATATATATATATATATATATATATATATATATATATATATATATATTATAGTTAAGTCCTACTTAACCCATCATCTGGAGGAAGAAGAGATAGATTCTCACCTTTTCACATGTTATTTGCACGTAAGTCAATATAACGAACTTGGTCTGATTTTTCATACTATTATTACACCAGCCGTAAATACAATTCTACTCCTCTGGTATCTCCAAGAGGTAACCCATCTAAGTGCATAATATATATATATATATATATATATATATATATATATATATATATATATATATCTGTACACACACACACACATATATATATATATATATATATATATATATATATACACACATATCATATATATATATATATATATATATATATATATATATATATATATATAGTGGATAGTGGACAGATCAAGGCAACTGGAGATGTCGATTGACATTACACTTGAATAGCTGGAGATTATAGCTCACAGGGAAACAGGAATAGAGAAGGGAGTTCCACAGGTGAGAGGTGCGAGACATGAAGTTATTAGAGTAGAAGAGACGGCTAAATTTAGGAGTTTCGACAGGGAAGGGGTGAGAGCGGGATGCCAGCCTCGTAAGGCGCTGGAACTCATGAAGTCTGGGAACCAGCGAATGCAGCTTCTCGGATAAATTTCCATGAAAGTATTTGTAGAACAGACAGAGGGAGGCGACGGTGCGTCTGTTTGAAAGTGACTGTAGACGAGACGCCAGGGCAGGGCCAACTACATTGCATATGCGCCTCTAGAGCCTATCAACAACCCCGAGGCAAACAGAAGGGGCACCAGACCATATATGGCAGCAATACTCAATGCAAGGGCGAATTGTTGATTTGTAGATCTGGAGGATCGACCCCGGGGAGAAAAACTTCCTGGCGCGGCTCAGGGAGCTAACTTTCCTTGCAGCGGATGTGGCAATTGACACTGTATTTATTCCATCTCAGGTCAGCTGTCAACGTGAGACCGAGAAGCCGCAGAGAGTTGCTCTCGAGAAGTTGAGCATCAGACATTCTAATGGAGGGAAGGGAAGGATCTCTGTGGTGATTAATAGAGAGCAGTTTTGTCTTAGAAGCGTTGAAGTTGACCAGCCAATTCGTGCCCCAGTTCACAATCGATTCGAGGTCCTTTTCGAGACGCACGGACAGGCGAGTTTTGTCAGCGAGACTAGATTTGTTTTTGATGCAAGAATATATTGTGGTGTCATCCGCGTATATGCCAACTTGGGAAGTCTTTTTTCTCCTGTTCTAACCTTATTGAAAGCATATCTCCCAAGCCCAGTACTTGGTGAGGGCGGAGAATTGGCCGTTGATTCCCCCGGCCACCACCACCACCAGTTCGACGCTTGGACATAAGGTAAGCCGAACATTCAGTTACTATCATGAGGAAGAAAACAGACAACCACTTGCTAGCCTGTGTGAGTATTGTTTCGCTCTAGCAGAAACCCAGTTACATTTTACTTTGTTTTTTTTTGTTTTTGTTTTTTTTTTTTCGCTTTTAAATTTATCTATTTTTTCTCTCCCCCGACTCAAAGACATTTTGTCCCAATGATTCTCCCTTATTTGATAGTTTAGTAAGAAATCCCGGTTCGAAAAAAAAAACAAAAAAAAACAGGAAAAATGGAAAATTAAATGTCTTTGGCTAGATGCGAGAATGTGTCTCGTCAGTATTCTAATGATGTTGTGACAGTATCTTTTTGCTTGATATATTGTCTGAACTTGGAATTGTTCTAGCCGCTTCTTTCTCCTGTTCTAAGTACTGGGCTTGGGAGATATGCTTTCAATAAGGTTAGAACAGGAGAAAAAAGACTTTTCAAGACAAAATATCTTTGAGTGGAGGGAGAGAAAAAATAGATAAATTTAAAAGTGAAGAAAAAAAAACAAAGAAAAATGTAAATGGGTTTCTGTTAGAGCGAAACAATACTCACACGGGCCAGCAAGTGGTTGTCTGATTTCTTCCTCATGATAGTAACTGAATGTTCGGCTTACCTTATGTCCAAGCGTCGAACTGGTGGTGGTGGTGGTCGGGGGATTCAACGGCCAATTCTCCGCCCTCACCAAGTACTGGGCTTGGGAGATATGCTTTCAATAAGGTTAGAACAGGAAAAAAAGAGGCTAGAACAACTCCAAGTTCAGACAATATATCAAGCAAAAAGATACTGTCACAACATCATTAGAATACTGACGAGACACATTCTCGCATCTAGCCAAAGACATTTAAATCCACCCGTTATAAACAACCTCCTACCACTAGAATCTCGTTTTACTATTAACGATCTGACTGGGACGCGTTCCGTGATTTCCTCCGCGATGTCCGCTGGGATGGAATATATATATATATATATATATATATATATATATATATATATATATATATATATATATATATATGTATGTATGTATTAGGTTGGTGTATATATATATATATATATATACTTTATTTCCATTATTCTGACTATTGTCCTCATCTTGTACGTCCTTCTTCAGGTGGTTGGAATTTCGAACTGAACCATTTATTTCGCTCACTGGGGTGGGTGTATATATATATATATATATATATATATATATATATATATATATATATATATATATATATATATTAGACTCTTTCACGTCTGATGTCAGTTATCAGTTATCTCCTGCTAATTTCCCTCTGAAAGTTCTCCACTGCCTTAACCGGGTATTGAACTCCTGTCACTGGATCTAACCAACGCTTTTATCCACTGTGTCATGTGTCCTTGAGGACATCTGGGCATGAATTTTTGGGTATTATAAACCTAATCTCTTCAGCAACCATTTTTACCCGTGCTCATATTGCAATTTTGCTGTTAACATTGCATGTTTTACCAGAGCTCATATTGCAACTTTGTTGTTATCATTGCTTTTCTCTGGTACTCCTTATTACTGGTTCCCATATTGTATTTATTTCTATACTCTGTCGGCTCAGGAGATTTTTGTGATTTAGCATATATTGCTGATTCCTTAAGTTTACAAATTTTCCAAAGGCGTTCCTTGTCTATGATATTAACATGATCCCACAGAGGGCGGTGATCTCTCTTCTATCTTCATATGTGGTCATCCACGCCTGATTTTTCTACTTTCCCTCGTGTTTCAGCTTTTTGGCGTTCTTGAAGCCTAAGGGGGCGGCCTGTCTCCCCTTTATATTCCTTTCCGCAGCTGCACGGGATAGCGTACACACAGTCTTTAGTCATGTTCTTGTCTATGGGGTGTCTTACACGGGAGAGATATCTACGAAGTTTCGTCAAGTTTTAGAAGGTTGTCTTGATATTATATGAACCGCAGATCCTTTGTATTTTCTCTGATAACCCCTTCACATAAGGCAGGCAGACTGTTTTCTGAGTTTTGTTGTCCTCCTCCTATATATATATATATATATATATATATATATATATATATATATATATATATATATCGGCACCATTTTTCATTAATATATGTTTTGTTATATAGTTTAGACATGTTTTGTCTAATTATTTTCGATACGATCCTTTCATACTCACGGATATTTTTTTCGATGTCATTACTGAAGGATTAAAGAAAATCGCCGTATTTATACATAATTGTTTTGTTTCCAAGTAATTTCGGCATATTCACGTCATTATCATTGTATGGTATATTATAAAATAAATATTATAGTATTCATTATTGTCACAGATAAATTGTTGGGTTATCTGAAATTTAAATTTCTTAAAAATGGAGTGAAGAACTCTGCCTCAGTACGAGACCGCTAAAAACCTTCTGAATGTTAAAATTCTTACAAATTTATGTAGTGACATTTTGATTTTATATATCGCGTCGTAACGTTCCCTATTCATTTTATTTTTTCATCTTTTCAGTATGCGTTTTGCATTTCTGATTTCATGTAATTTTGAACATCGAATTAATTTTTTATGCTCTCTCTTTCTTCAGAAATTATTTAAGGCTCCCTACTAGTTTCTCTTGGAACAAGTCTTGCCATAACTTATTGGGAAGGATAATCGAGCAGATTTCCGTTGCAATCTCCACGGTTTTCGTTTCTTTTTATTAGTCTCTCTCTGTTATCGAAGCTTTTACGTCCTCCTCTTCTATATGTCGTATCCATACAGACCGTGCGGGTTCATGGCAATCCACAAATTCCTCTCCGTTGTATCTCTTAGTAAATCTTGTCTTTTTACTATCTCCCCCTTGTTGTATCAATCAAGTAGATATGTTCTCCCATCGTCCAGTTCACACCACTCCTCGGTCTTTTTAACAAGAATAGAGTTTTATCGCTTGATTCCTGTTTATGATTGGATTTCCGCTTATTTCTAAAGGCTGATTCACCTAACACTTGTTATTTCCTACCCTGATACACAATAACCTTCTAACTTGAGTGGCTCCTGTTCATTGTTTTGGGTGAATATTAGAAAAGAAAATACACAATTTCTTTAAATAAATTATAGCCAGCTTTCCTCTGTTTCTCTCGTCTATATAATAAATACGGTTTCGATCAAATTAAACGTCTAGTCTAAATTGTCTAGATAGTATTGTACTGTGAAGACGCGGAAAAGTAAAAAGACTTTTGTATTATATGGAATGAGTATCTCAAGTCTTATAATCAATGAATAGATTCTACCATATTATGTCAGGGGAGACAATATGTCTCTCTATAATCTATCTTACATATCTATAAGTCTACAATTCGTCCATACTGAAAATATTACTGCCACATATCGTCCAGTAACCTTCCTATTTACCTTGATCTCCTTCATAAGATCCAAAGAAGAAACTGAAATATTATTGATCTGATCTGGTGGCTCAGCTCCAGTCACTTTCCCATCACCGCAACGTTGCTTTTCTATGACTTTCCTATAAATAATTTCATGGTAATTGTTCGAATGAGCTCTTCAATATGATACGTAAACATGTTGAGTTTAAACGCAGCACTACATTTGTGTCGAGATCTCATCAATTTACAGTTGAGTTGGCTAGATGTAGCCATAAGTTCTATGATAAGAATTTCTTCTCTCGCACTTCACGCTTGTTGAACTCCTTACCCGCTCCATGCTTTCTACCTGATTTGACCCGCAAAAATTTAAGTGCAAGGTTAATAGCTATCTACTGCCCCCCACCCTGATTGCTTTCTCTTTCTGCTCATCATTAATGTTTCTGTTCCTAATTCTTTCACACCCTGCAAACCCTTCCGCTTTAGTTCCACTACTGCCTTACTTGGGGTGATGCCGATTAAAAATATTAAATATTACGTGGATCTTTTTCAGAAAACAAACGAGCTTTAAAATCAGAAAAGCAATTATGATAAACTTTCTTGTAACATGGAATCAATAAGATGAGCCTGAATTATTGATTTTGACTTAAAGTCTGAAATCCCTGAAAAAAATACTTAAAATTGCATCAATATTCAAACGTGTTCCGCAAGTTAATATTTACATCAAAAATAGGAAAATATAGATGGAATAATGACAAGTTTATGAACGGATTTTACATCTTGGATACATATATATGAGGTGATAAGTTAAATAAAAGAGTGTTTTTTAAGAATATTTAATTATTCCGCTATCAGTCACATATATAATAGTTGATATAAGCGCACCAATTTGTCGATCTGGTTGTAATATTATCATTTCTTTGGTTTTTGCGGCGTAGTCCATGCGCCATATGTAAAATCTCTCCCCATTCACTGATCCGTCTTTTGCCCTTATTACATACTCAACACAAACTATTTTTTACAAGGCCATCGTCTAACTAGCATATTACCAAATTTCACGGGAAATTTGGTATAAATCTGTAGCTACAGATATATTTGATTCTTTTGTAGCCAACAGTATAACATGAACACATCCATCATCCTTTACGCCTTGGAAACAAATTACTCCCTTGGCAAGAATTTTTTTGTCCATTCAGCGGATTTTTTAGTTGTGAAAAAGCGAGAAAATCACCGTGCTAAATTTGAAGAATAAGTTAAAGAGTCTATTTTTTTTTTTTACTTATTAGTCAGGAGTAGCGTATTATTTCTTCATTAACCAGATACTCTCGAAATCTTAACGTAATACGCGGAAGAATACAGCTATAGAGGAAAAGCAATTTGTCAGGCCAATTTTTTTTTCTTTCTTCCTCCAAACAGATTCTCGTAAAGATTTTAAAATAAACATGTCGATTGTATGTTTCCTCACGTGCTAGAAATTTGCAGAGAACTCTAATCTTATATTAAACGAAATATACAATTTCCGATTTGAAATGCCAGCGAGTAATACGGGGCGTTTCGGTCGTGTTGTATTCTTTCTTTTCTACTGATCTGGAGTTTTGCTTCCGGATCGTATTTCAACACCGGAAATTATCCAGTCAACCATTTCTGCATTTCTTAAAAGGTCAGTTGAAACTTAGATTCGACGTTGTTATTATTCATCAACGAAATCCGCTGACGGAATTTGTCGAAATGTTTCCTTTTCATATTGAATTCTGCTATCAATCACACGATTTTCGATCTGAACACAGACATGCTCACAGACTGTGCACATCAGCATGTCTTCCTTCATTATTCGGATCTCCATTTTTGTGTCATCGTGCATATATTCCCGTCCTGAACTATCTGTGCTACTCCAAAATATACAGTTCCCAATGGACACCATAAGCAATTTCTAATAGTGTTAGCGTTTAATTCGTCATTTTACGAAACTTCATACAGGCCTTAATAGTAATCAGCTGCTCTCAATTCCGTTAACTTCTTTCTCACAAAGAGTGAAGTGTATATATATATATATATATATATATATATATATATATATATATGCACAGTATAAGTATCTTATATCCGGGTTTCCCTTATATCCGGGTTTGGTCTATTTTGTTTGGGTAAGTATGGCTCTAATTTAGGACCAGATAAAATTTCTCTTATATCCGGGTCTCTCTTATATGTGCGTGTGTGTGTACACATAGTTTGTTCTTTGGATCTTATGAAGGAGATCAAGGTGTGAAATATATATATATATATATATATATATATATATATATATATATATATATATATATATATATAGGAGATCAAGGTATATATATATATATATATATATATATATATATATATATATATATATATATAAAATGATTATTGAAGTCAACACTCAGTCGCGACAGGGTGTTTCATGCTAGACGGAAACGCCACGCCTCCTGACGATTGCGACTAGCATAAAACAACCTGTCGCGACTGAGTGTTGACTTCAGTGTTCATTTATATTTACATACGCTCTATCTCTGATATTGAGTACTTTATTCCATAAATATAACATACTTTAAAACTATATTTCTGCATATATATATATATATATATATATATATATATATATATATATATATATATGTATATAAAATTATTATTATTATTAAGCAAATCACCCCAAGCAAGACGGGAGTGCCACTGGCACACATGGTGTTAGAGAGAGTGAGGGTTAAAGTAAAGAAGAGTGTTAGGGAAAATGATAACGAGAAGGATAGGGTATCAAGGTCAAGTCATCAGAAGACATCGATTCTCATTACAATTGAATACGTGAAGATTATAGCTATCAGGGAAGCAAGCAATATGAAGGGAATTCCAGTGACTGGAGGTAGGACATAAGAAGTTGTTGGAGTAGAAGAGACGGCTACATTTAGCAATTTCGACTGCAAAAGATTGGGACCGATATACCAAACTAGTAGCACGCTCAAATTCATGCAGTTTGGGAAAGAGTGGAAGTAGCTTATCAGAGGAGCGGCCATGGAAGTTCTTGTAGAAAAGATAGCACGTCTGTGAGAAAGTGACTGTACATGAGATGCCAGATAGAACCAATTGCTGCGTTTGTGGCTAGAAAGGTTTCTTCATTGTGTTGTGTAGGTAATTTTACGCCCTAGAATACGCATTGAATATTTAAAAATCGACTATTCGTTTGGATCATTAACTATTACTGCCATACTGGATCGAGTATTCCTCCTGCTATATATATTAAGATTCTTGACAATGTCTAATGAAATATATATATTGTTACTGATCCTGACCAGACGTTTCGACTTCAATCAATTACCTACCGCCGTGTCGTGGCTTCCCTTTCTCTTTTTCTATAAATATTTTCATGGCAGTAGCTAGAATGAACTCTCCTCTCCTGTATCTTGAACTCACGAAATTAAGCATACTAGCAGAGTGGCTATTAGGTTTAGCTCTTCAAATAGCTCGGTGTAACCGTACATGCTATTGTGACATTTCCTTTTCTCGTTCTTCTTGCCTGTTAAACTATCTTCCGCTTCCTTGTTTCTACGGCTACCTGAAACCTTCAACAATTTGGATCAATCACCATCGCCTGCTTTCCGCAATCTTGCTCATTTATTGTCTTTTCTTCCTCTTTACCGTCTTTACATACCCTTTCACTTTTACTAACACCAATTCATCTTAGTTGTATTATAGCATTTCTTGTTTCTTGTTGTGAAATGATAGACTCATATAGAAACACACACCTTTCCCTACTGATCCAAGACTATTTACTATCTCGATTGCACCTCAAGGAAACGGGTTTTAGAACGTGTCTGGACATACTCACCTGTCTCGTTACCACAACAACATGTAGTGGGCATTCAAAGGAATTTTAATACCTTGTATGATAGGACACTGATCTTTGAAACTTATTAAATATATTACTTATCGTATAAGAAATATATAATAAGAAAAAATTTGATAAAAATATTGGAAGAATTCGTGTTTAATCAAATTAATTAAAGAAGTTAACAAAGCATGTATGTTCTGCTCTTTACTATCCTCTTTACATCGCGGTTGAAATTGGAAAGAAAGTTCAGCTCAGTTTCGCGAATTTAAGATTTTTTTTTATCCCAACTTATGACAACCTCATTTTTTTCAATTCAGAGCAATCTCGGTTTTCAACCACAATTTGTTCTGCAAGTCTGTTCTAAAACAGAATTGTTCGAGAACAGAATCAAAGGGAATACGATGAGAAAAAAAAGTCCCAGTACAGCAAAACTGGAAAGAAAGCACAACACAACACACGAATTTATTATACAAAACAGCGGTCACTCAAAAATCATTCTGTTCGTTTTAACTCGGACGGCCATGTTTTTCGGGAATCAAAGTGTTGTTCGATAACCGAGGCATAGTCATCTCATATTTTCTGTTCGAAAACGCGACTTGTTTGACATGTGCGTCATTCGAGAAGCGACGTTGCTCTGTAATATTAACGAATTTATTGGTTGTGATGAGTTAATACGCACACGTTATTAGCTCTAAACATAAATATTAATTCCCAGTAAAGCAAAGCAAAATTTAATCTTGGAATTATCTCCAATCATTTCAATCTATGTTAACCTCTACCTGAAAGCGAAATGTTTCCCATGTCTATGGAATATACCAGCTGCTGGGGGATTCTCATCCCATTATAACTATTAGAGTCATCAGTAAACTCTTTGCGACTATCGTAAACAAGAAGTTATTTGATTGCCTCACTGTATCGGTTTCATTCTGCAAAGTTCAATGTTAATGACTATCCCTACACGCAGAATTATTAAAGCACTAGCCATTAAACACATATAAAGGTGTTACTGAACAAACTCCCCGTATATGGCAAATCTGAAAGCGTTTTCTACCTTCTTGGAAGTTAGGTTCCTGATAGTCTTTCGTAATGACCCGTCTTCTGAATCCCTTGAAATCAATGCTGCCGGTCCTCCAGATTCTTTTCTCGTTTCTACCCTCTTTTTGCATTATATTATAGTATAGTATAGTAACGTTTTGAACAGACTCATATCTTTAATGAATATCTATGCCCATGTTACATTATATTACATTATTACAACAATATATGGGTGCCCCTCCCAATTCTAGATAACCAAAACTTGGAAGCTGAACTCTCATCTGACCTAGCATTAATAGCACAATGGCGTAAATATGGGGCTTTTAATATTCAATGTCTAAAACATAATACAGTAACTTTCAATCATCACCGCGCATAAAATGAACGTTTAGCCTATCATGCTAAAGGTTTATTTTTCCAAGGAGTCTGCTTGTTAATCTATCCCTAAAGCTGCTGAAAAAAAATGTCCGATTACTTACACTTACGAAAGTTGTGGCATGGGGGTGAAAAATTAAAAGATGTCTGTTCTGCTCTTTACTATCCTGTTTTAAACTTAATTAGTTACATTTGCTGACGCATACAATCTTTAACATTTATTTTTTTTTAAATCGGTATCACCCCATGCAATCCAGTAAAACCACTAACACACAATTAGTAACAGGGTGTGAAAGAAATAGGAACAGAAACGCTACTACAATAAAAGAGTATCTGTCTATATTTCTGAGAGGAGGTATTATGTACACTATTTACATTATTCTGACTATTGTCCTTATCTTTGTTGACATATTTATTACAACGTTTCGGCCTTTGTACGCTCTGAACTTCTTCAGGTGTTTGGAATATCGAACTGAACCGTTTATTTCGTCTCGCTGGGGTAGACTGTTCTAGTTCCACGTGCCATGTCTAATGTATATCAGTTATCAGTTATCTCCTGTTAATTCACCTCTCGAAAGGATACATGACACAGTGGATAAAGCCGTTGATTAGATCCAGTGATAGGACCCTAAAGAGTTGTGCGTTCAATGCTTGGTTAAGGCAGTGGAGAGCATGGAGAGTGGAATTAACAGGAGATAATTGATAACTGACATGAATTAGACATGGCACGTGGAAATAACACAGTCTACCCCAGCGAGTGAAATAAAGGGTTCTGTTCAGTATTCCAACCACCTGAAGAAGGCCGGAACTTACAACGGCCGAAACGGTGTGATAAATATGGCAAACAATAGTTCGAATAATGTAAATAGTGAATAGAAGAGTAATCAGATGTAAGTACCTGACACCTCCTATGATCTACCTTTACGAGAACCAAATCAGGCAACAAAATGGAGTATTGCTGCCATATCATTGTTGAAAGTGCCAAGTTCTTACTTTCAAGTCTTGACAGAGATCAAACCCATCTATAGGACCTTGGAAATGAATTATTTTCGACCCTACAACCTCTTTTTCCACAGAAAAAAAACGTTGCAAGTCACTTGCTATCCTATCGCTATTTCCATGGTTAATGTTCTGACGAGCTACAGGTTTTCGTTCACGGCTAAGACGGGCCATACCATATAGACTGGAATGGACCATCCTCATTTTCTTGGTATTCCCCCAGTAAGAAAGAAAAAACTCGGATTGCTCAGTGAAGCAAACACCCCAGATGCTTCCTCAATAACTACAATCTAGTGTTACATACTGTTCCTATGTGCATAAAACACAATCAGTAAATCTCTACCTTGAGTGGCTCATGTGTCTTCTTTTGGGTGAGTGATGAGTTATGTTCGACACTAATGGCCCTTTTTTCCACAGACGAAATGTCACAAGCTTATCTCTAATCTATTGCTGTTACCTTGGCAAATGTTCTGATGAGCAACATTCTTTAGTTCAATCAGTGTTGAATTTCACAAATAAGCCCCACCATACTATATACTCTGGGAGGAAGCCTAGCAATTACCCCTGTGTCCTATATGTGAGAAATAAGACCCACTCGGACAGATATTTCTTAAGAACAACTACATTGTGTAAAAGATTTCCGAGGGGACGCTATCCTGATCAGTACAATCTTAACTTGTAATACGATGCTTAATCATTATCTTTCCTAAATCACTTCATTAACTGCACTTCTTATCTTCGACCATTACTGCATGGATAATTGCCCCTTTCAATAACCCACGGCCTTAGGGGTGATTTTGTGCCTTGTCTTGGGTTAATATTATGAAATAAACTCAAAATCATTTTAATCGTACAATCTTAATTTTTTCAGTTCACGGGTTAAACATTATCTTTCCTACAGCACCTCATTAAATAAAGGAATAAATTCAAAAACATGTTAATCGTTGGTAAAATTCACGATTCTGTAACGATTTATTAAACGCATCTTCGAAGGCCGAAAGTATGGAACACACAACATGGCGCACAGAGATCAAAATCACTACTTAATCATGATTGATGTAGCATAACAACTTGATAATCACTACACCACATCAAAGTGACCCGATTTATTAAGCCTAGCTTAGATTTGGCACAAGGACAGAAGTTTGGAGCACCCAATGAGGATTGGACTCACTACTCAGATGTAATTGATCTAGCAACCCTAGTTTGCTAACCATTACAACATGTCGAAGTGGAATTATTTACGAAGTATTGCTTAGAATTGGAACAAGGCCGAAATTATGATCGGACTTCCAAGACCAGCTTGCTAACGATTACACCACGCCGATGTGCACGATTTACTAAGTGTAGCTTAGATTTGGTCGAAAACATGAAACACTCAGTCAGTCTTCATTGAAGTAGAGAGACAAGACTGTTAATCCTTACGCTATGTCGACGTTCCCAGAAATTACATATGCTATATGAAGATAATGTTCGTCAAATATTGCAGACATTGTAGACTGGTTAGATTTTATTGCCTTTGAGAAATACTTTACGTGTTTTCGTATAAAATCTACAGTGTCTGCAGATGTTAGAGAGAATACATAATCAGCTATTTAATCTTGATGGTCCTGTAAGCAACTCATACAGTTTTAGCGGTTTTCAAACAATACCGTATCATGCTTTCCGTGCCAATATTCAAACTTCTCATTAAGAACTAAAAAATTACGCACCAGAAATTTATATCAGCGTAACATGTACAAGCAATAAATTTAATTTCAAGCTGTCAGTTGAAACTTGAGTATTGGCGAGTAATAAATTGCACCAACTCTGCGTCTGACATTTCAAAGTTTCAGATGTTCTTGATTATTATTACTACTGCTGATACGTCTGTTATAATTGTTTTCGTTTTTAATAATAATATCTTTTCAATTTTTTAAAAATAAAATCCAGAAATGTATTTTATTTGTATAAGACTCCAAGTCTTTTCATCTTATTTATGTCATTCTCCTATTTTCATTGTGTAAATAATTGAAGTGATTTTTACATCTATCAAATATATACTTTGAAAAACAATCTTCAAAAGATGCTTGTTATTGTGATCTCCGTCATCAAAATAGACAGTTTCAACTGGCTATCTATGTGAATGGATTTGTAAGCATAATGTGCTCTGAACCTGTCTGTGGCCCAGATACGTCGGTGGACGCAGGTTATAACCAGAGCGGAAGGTATTTCCTTTATTATTTTTTATGAATAGGCAACGCCGAATATCAAGTTTAGAAGCTTATTCTGTGAGATTATTAGTAGTTAAACAGCCTTTCATAGAAATTAGTTACGATTGAAATGGGTACGATGGTATATTTCGTTATTATCACAATTATGACTTGCGAATAAAATGGTCGGTTGGTTGATTTTATTTAACGGTATATAGGTCATTTAATGCCGAAATCTATATATTCTGTACGTAATGTTATGTTTAAAACTACAGAAATTTTGTACATAATTGAAAAGTTTCAGAGTAAACGTATGTTCTTTTTAGATATATAGTTTGTAGATCATGAAATGTATTTTTTAATAATTTTAGGATAAAAATATATGTTTATATTTTAGTGTTGCACTAATTCTCATTTTGCCATGAAAATATATTTTAGTTATTTAATATAAAAATGTACTACTGATTTTTGTTTGGAGGTTCACTATTTTCCTATAGCTGGATCCCTAACAGGTTCTGCCACCCCGAGTCAAGGTAGATCTGGAAACGATAGCTGTTAAAAACCTCCAGTCTCCAAATCAGAAGCCTTTCTGACGGATGTCGTTTATCTTCATACAAAGAACGATCGAAGATAGTTGGTGAAAACGAAACTAACAATTAGTGAAACACGTGTTTTCTACTTAAATATAACCTTAAAAATAATTTCAGATTGAGAATAAAAAAAAAATCCAGTAATTCCTTAGAAGTGAATTTGCTTACATTTTGGATTCGAAAATTAAGAGACATAACAGCTTTCGAGAAGGATATGCATTTTTAAGTGAGTAATTGTACCATTTTGGATTGGGAGCGTTTCGGTGTCCGAGTGGTTTCTAGCATAAAAGATCAGATTTTCTACTAATTTTGTCTATTAAAATTGTCATACATGTTCGATACCTGCTGATATTATAAATCATGAAAGCACAGACCGGTATGGTGTAATTCATAGACTTTTAAAAAGACAAGACATCAACCGCAAAACATGCATGCACTAAATGTTTAATCTATTAAGAAATAATTTGGGATAAAATGTTAAAGATACTATTAATTCCCAAGAAAATGCGATATATATATATATATATATATATATATATATATATATATATATATATATATATATATATATATATGTTTGTGTGTGTATGTGTGTATTTCATTAAAGACGACAGATAAGGTACTAGGAAAAACATTTTTATTTATTTTTTTTCTGTTCGATAAATTGTTTTCTTTTTTTGAGAGAGTGTGTAGAAACTGCCAAATCTTCTATAATTCTGAGCGATTTCGGCTATACTTTTAGCCATGATCATGGATGATTGTATGTCTTCTATTTAGTTGGGTTGGGTGTATGTTTTTGTATTCTAGAGATGATTAATTTTCCGAACACAAATAAGCACTTTGTGGCGGTGTTCGTATTTTGAAATTATTGAGTTTTGGATTTTCTTTTTATTATTAAGGCTTCTAATAATTCGAACTTTTTCTTTTACTTTTTCATGAGGTTATTATGTTTGTATTTTCTACTAGAATGTTTCGGATGGAGCCTGGTAAGTGCGTGTTTAAATGTAGTCTAATAGAGCTCTGGTCAGATAAGTGTAACAAAAGGCATCTGGATAGGCATGTCGTCGTGTGACCTATGTTATTATTTATGAATTCGGCTTGATCAGGAACGCAGTTCCTTAAGAACCATTTGATCTCATAATTAATGTTCGTTCGTTGTAATTTTGATTTTTCTGGTCTATTGTTATTTTTGAAGATAAAGTTAACTGTTTTAAATTTTTTATAGTAGATAATTAATTTGAATTATTTTTGTTCGGGTCAATTGTAGTAGTGTATTGACCCAAACCCCCAAAAAATCACACACACACACACAATATATATATATATATATATATATATATATATATATATTAGGTTGGTGCAAACATAATGACGTAATAATGTCGTTTTTTGACGTATTTGTTGTTTCTTGTTTCTTCAGATCGAAAAGAGACTCAAAACAATGTGTTAGCAAAATGTGTTTTTTTTTTTTAATTTCAGAATTAAATTGTTTCTTTGTTGATATATATATATATATATATATATATATATATATATATATATATATATATATATATATATAATTTTTTCAAGTTATAAGGAACTTGGTAAACCGAATTGGTAAATCCAAAGAGGATGAAATCCTGAAAGCTCAATGTTAGGACAGAGCTAATATGTAATGAAAAACAAACCACTTTAATGTACCATTACGATAATTTATTTCACCTAAATCCTTTTTTAAGGATTCAGGATCATCAGGTAAAACTTCCAACAGCGAATTGAGAAAAAAAAATGGGATTAGAAATTGGTGGGTAGTGTAATTTTTGTAATTTAGTAGAGGGGGTTGAGAGTGGTAGTTAAACAGACAATATAAAGTATAGGGAGGGGTTAATTTTATATCTCTCTTAAGTATGTTTTATATTGGAGTAGGAGGAGTGACAGAACCTTGACCTCTTTAGATGGTTAATAAAACGGAAAAGAATTGTAGAAAATGTATACAAGTGAGTCTTATGGTAAAGAGAGAGATAGGGGGAGGGGGAAAGAGAGATAGAGTTGTTATAATTTTGTTTTAACAACATTATGTAAATATTGTTACATATATTATTGTTATTTTTTTTTATATTGTGGAAATACAATTAGTCGGGTGAATAAACTATTAAAATTTTAAATATTTCTTTATGTCCTAGATAAATATGTTTATTACAATAATAGTTATATTTAGTCCTGAAACTATTTACTTAAAAAATTAAACATTTAAGTTAATAACAAAATTTTTTTCAGACAGCGAATTTTCTATCAAACATTGTAAACTATCTTTTACATAATATATATATATATATAATGAAAAGAACTAAGTCCAACAGAATGCATTACATTTACCGGCCTTAATATCCGAGAAATTTCATAGAAAGTATGTGATCTCCCACAGGAATCGAAACAATACACGGAACTGTCTTATTGTCTGACATGCTATGCCATTTATCTACAGAGGAATCGTCTGGTTAGCAAGGTTGAAATAAAGTTTTAAACTACAAATTTTAACATACCTTAACATAAAAAATGGCGTCATATATGTAGTTAATTTAGTTTATTATAAACAGAGCATTTACTTATATATATGTATGAGCATTTACTTAAATATCTGCATGTTAAAAATAATATATAAACAGAAAATGTACTAAAATAAATTTCGGACTTTTTCCATTTCATAATATGTAATGTCAGGAGATATGATCGTTCGATTAAAAACAAGGGAAATCCAGTTAGTTCTATGCCATGTGTGATACGCACTTAGACGATCATGTATTTTCGATATATGACTGACGACACAGATTTACCCGGAGTAAGGGGCCATTTCTTTCTGCGGTAGAACAGTTGCCACTCAAGGCTATAGAACGCGATCCGTTCTACTAATTAACTGTAACTGGGTGGGGGATAGATTTATACATTTCGCAAGGGTATAATCAAGTAAATGAATGCTCCCCGATTCCACAATCCGAGCCGCTTTCCATTACTCCATTTCCTACCAACTAACAATGGAAATCAGTTGTTTCAAAACAGTAACTTGACCTTGCTAAGCAGACTCTTCCTCTGTAGTTAAATGACATAGCACGTAAAGCTAAACGATTTCCTGTAGTGACAATTTTCATTTTTGTCAGAGGACATATTTTCTATGAAACTTCTCGGACAGTAAATATAGTTAATTCTGTTTATTATAAACAGAGTGTTTTCTTCAATATTTTCTGTATAAAAATGACGTATAAAGAGAATATATATATATATATATATATATATATATATATATATATATATATATATATGATGTGAGCAAATAAGGTTTTAACTTCTTTTCGCCCGTTCAATTTTATCGTTTTTCTCTCCCTAAACATAGCTCTTATTTTACCTCATTACAACTAATCTGGAGTTCCTCCAACACTGAAACACTTAGACAAAACGATTGCATCTCTATTTTCTTCCCAGGATACCTGAGCGCCTTCTTTTGGCTCTCGGCTCTATGCAGGTGTTGTTTACTATCTTCTCAATCATTGTGATTCCCGATGATAATTAGATGCAAAAGAAATATATAAGCGTGCTTACACACAAACATGCAGACTCATTCACAGTGATATAAATACAAGTATTTTAAATATATGTGTGTCTATATAAATGGTAGTATTACATGGTGCCTACAATTATCCCTATGTGCACACATTTGCATATATATATATATATATATATATATATATATATATATATATATATATATATATATATATATATATATATATATATATATATATATATATATATATATATATATATGAGGCCTGGTGGAGTAGTGGATAGCGGCTTGGGGAATCGGAGAGCCGGTTTCGAATTCCAGTCGAATCTATTGTATTCACTTACGTGCTAATACCCTTGGGAAAGGTATTAATCCTCCTCTTCTCCCTCCAGCTATGACAGGGGAGACTGGGTTCTGTAGCCTTGCATGGAATAGGACAACTCTGAATACAAAACCTGCGGAGGGTCATTTGGGGAACTTGTGGCACCTTCAAGAAATGTGGTTTGTTCTGCACAAAATCTTCAACACTATAATCAAATCACATGTGCTGGTGTCTGGCTTTTCGGTTGCTACAAACTTGACCCTCATACGTCGAATACGACGGGAGATTCGTATATATATATATATATATATATATATATATATATATATATATATATATATATAATTTATGAAAAACTAGGTAATCCGTATATATATATATATATATATATATATATATATATATATATAGTTTATGAAAAACTAGGTAATCCGTATGGGTAAACCTAAGGAGGATAAAATCCAGAGAGCTCAATGTAAATCCAGAGCAAATAATTTAAATAAAAACAGACCACTTTAAGCAAGGTTCCACGTAATAAATTATTTCAACACAGCCCTTTAAAAAAGACATGCGGATTATCAGACTTTACTTCCAAACAAAAAATGAAAAAAAAATTTCACATTTTTGACTGGCCGCATTAAACATATGTAAATTAACGATAAACCCCAAAATAACACTTTCAAAGTAAAGCAAAATAACAGCGTCTGATTCTAGCTTTTTTTACAAAGAAAATTAGTGACATCTTCTCTTCTCTTCTCTTCTCTCTTAACTTCCTTCTCTCGTTTTCTCTCTATTAGTTTTTTTTCTCTACCCCTTCGATTTCAATATATAACTTCTATTAAGTTAACCGTTTAAATGTGTCAATATCTGCTAACTCACTCGTGTCTTCTCTCTTTCCCCCCTCACTTCCTCACTTCGTTAATTTACATATGTTTAATACAGCCCGTCAAAAAAAAAAATGTGTAAAATTTCTTTTCATTTTTTGTTTGGAAGTAAAGTCTGATGTTCAGCAGTCCTTTTAAAAGGGCTGTGATGAAATAATTTATTACATGGAACCTTAAAGTGGTCTGTTTTTATTTAAATTATATATATATATATATATATATATATATATATATATATATATATATATGTGTGTGTGTGTGTGTGCGCGCGCGCGCGTGTGTGTGTATGTGAGTGATAATGTACTCGCCATTTTTAAAGAAGCAGCATACATATATGTAAAGAAATATACGTAAAATATAGAAATATAATCTGTATATGTATCGTCAAATACTATCAAAACGTTGACGGAACAAAATAGTCAGAAGAATTAGTCTGCAAGTGAGGGTAAAGTTTCACCGGAACAACGCTACAGATTTTTCAGAAACGCATCATGAAAAAGTAGCACAGCATCAAAGTATATCGACTAATATATTTTTCATGGTTGAATACGATTTTCAGGCTAAGAATCATCTGAAGATCTCATTAAAGCTTGAAACTTACACGTGCACACTCTCTACATCCATTAACGCTATATCTCAGAGATTAAGACACTTTTCCCTCAAATGCATTCAATTTTATATATAACATTTAATCAATTCATTCGATAAGGGCTCTAAGGTGCAAATAAATTATTGGAATTGAAAGAGAAGTAAAATATTTTAGAAGGAACCGGCAACCCAATAATAGCATAAATTTCAGAATTTGCATTGAAATGTCAGAATGAGTTGAAGTAGAATTTAGAAGGGACCGGAAACTCAAAACGAAGTATGAAACAGGGATGTTCTGTTCCAAATACGGTCGAGAACTTTAAACTGATGAGTATTTAATAGTATGAATTATTTCCTAAATGTAAAATACGGAAAGAGAAAAGTATGAACCCAGGCACCTAAAAATGTCGTGTATTAATTGCTGAAACGTTGCGAGTTTAACAACACACACAAGCATGTTAGACAGGAATTCATACCTCAGCTAAACTGACTTATTTATCCACCCTTGTATATTTAAAAAAAAAAAAACTTTTGAAAGGCAATCATTTATTTTAATCAATTCACCCCAGGTAAGGCAATAACACACGTAAGACGCATGGGGGCTACTGGAAACGAAAGAGAAAGACAAAAGTTTAAAAAGAACAGGAAACACAATTATAGTATAAATTTCAGGATTTATAGGGAGATGTTAAAAGCTTAAAGTTAAAGTAGATTTTAAAAGCAACTGGTAACCCAATACTAAACCGGAACGAAGTGATAGACCATTCCCCCTTTTCAAAAAACCGGTGAGAAATTTGAACCGGACGTAGGTGTATTAACTACTTCCATATATATATATATATATATATATATATATATATATATATATCAATGGATATGCATATGGGTGCATATGAGTGGATAGCCGAAGAGGTTGGGCGTAATAGCACTTGTTGTTAACATGTAGATAATATTTAGTACGCCTCGTGGCAAACTATATGCACCAGCTTTTTTATAGAGTGGCCTCTACCATAAAGTGTGTCTTATTCTGCATATGGCTGCACCAATTTTTTGAAATTATGTCTGTTGGTAGTCTTGCTCTTGCGTTATAAGAACTAAGCTGCTGAAGCGTCATACATTGAAAAAATGTCGAGGCCTTTCATTACACACACACGCACGGGCACGCGCGCACACACACACACACGTGTGTGTGTGTGTATCTATTTGATCATTTGTAGTATTATGATCGGAATGGGGCGAACAGAAAATCCTTTGAATATATATATATATATATATATATATATATATATATATATATATATATATATATATATATATCCATCTGTTTATTTGTGTCGTTTTACCTATTCGTGAAATGACTTACTTAATAATGATTTCGATTAGCCGAAATCGCCGGTGTCTACATATCATTTAGATAATTCTTACACACTCTATGTCAAAAAGCAAAAAAATATATTTTTCTTGCATTCGTACGTGATTTTTTTGCTTTTGACATAGAGTGTGTAAGAATTATCTAAATGATATGTAGACACATTTCACGGATAGATAAAACGACACAAATAAACAGATAGATAGATAGATAGATAGATAGATAGATAGATAGATAGATATATGCTTTCATATAAAATACGACTTATCTCTATTCATTCGTACATGAGAAGAATTCCCGACAATCAGTACCATAATTATTTTCCTCTGTTTTCTATGATAATACGGCTCCTTTTAAGTAGATATGGTGATACAAAACATCGATTCAAGTTTTAATTTTATTCCTTCAGATAATTTTGGAAGTCATTTCAGTGTTCCTCATTAGCATGTTTCGTCTCATTTACGATGCAATGACGGACGTTGCCACTAATTTTACGAGAAAGAAGCGATTCCAATACGTTATGCATAAGAGCAAGTTTTTCGCTGTAGTCTTAGACAATGTCATTTTGCTCAATTTCCAGTCGTTTGTATATAAAACTTCATCGAAACACAACAGAGTCCACCTGGTATTAGACGTTAAGCAACGTCCAGCCAAGTCTGTATCGAGATGGGTAACCGCTTGGGAATACCAGATGCTGTAAGATTGTTTATGCATGTGGTGTATATGAAAAGACAGGCAACTGGACGTTGGAAAGCTGTGTTCCAATTCCAGTTGGGTTCGCTATATATACTTATGCGAAAATACTGTTGAGAAAAGTATAATTTCACCTATTATACCCCCTGTTACGGGTTAAATAGTAAGTAATTGTATCGTTACATCATTATAGTTTTCAAAAGATTCTTACAATCCAAAATATTTTCTGTCTTAAATAACCTGCAAAAGTTTGTCAAGCCGTAAAAAAAAAAAAATCTAGGAACAAGATACAAAAATTTCACTTCAATAGTCATGATATAAACTGTCTCATACGTTTATTAAATTTACATTCTCATCTATTATAAGCTTCATGATCATCATGATGATTCTCATGATCAGGTCTGTGACCGGATACCGTTGCGTAGTCACCTGAACAGCTCCCTGCATAACCCTCGGTTGCGTCTCAATGTTTGAATCTTTGCAAAAGTACTTTCAGTTATCTTAGTGATGTTGCCAATTCATTTTCTTATGCCTGACAATTATTAGATTGAGTAACTTAGAATGATCGTAGTAAAATATGGTCCTTTTGACCTGATCATAGCATTTCAAACTCCTCTTCTGACAGTGTGAAAGCCATCTTCAAACAGGTCTATTTCTAGTCTGATGGTGTTTCACACTCCGTAATGTTTGATGCGGTAAATGAAAGAGAATTCTAGTATGATTCTGTTACGTCTGATTTCGAATGCTTGAAGTTTTCAATGTATATCTACCGTTAAATATACACAAGGCTACACAAAGACTGAGAGGACCAGTGAACGCAAAAACCTGATACCCGATTAATGACTAGTAGATACGGTTTCCTCACATGTACGGGCCGAGTGGTTAGAACGTTCGCTTTCTGGCTATGAGATTTCGGTTCGAATCTCACCATGGTCGATTTGGCATGAATTTGAGTTCTTCATGTTATCGAGCCAAGACTTGTAAGTGAAATTGGGTAGACGGAACCACTGGGAAACGTCGATGATTTTGCTAGCATGAAGTCAAAAGACATCATAACCGAAGGTTTGGGCGTGTTGGCCTTGTTCAGACTGTCGATCACGTTAAATAACGCGCACTCTCCCAGAAACTGTAACTAAAGTACGTTCTGCACAGATGCAGAAAAAGACAAATGTGCCTGAAAAGACATCAGCAACGGGGATTAAATAGCCGCCCTAGTAGACTGGCATCCTCGGATACGAGTGGAGGCGACATTTACAAGCGATCACTGATGAACACATAATTCTAGTGTCTAATTTCTATTCCCTAAGAAAATTCTGTTTTATACTGATACCTTTTATTTAATGTTTTATTTATTATTATTTTTTTTACCATTTCTTTACCCTGTAAAATGGTTCAAGGTGGTTGTTGAATGAGTTGTATGATTTGAATGGCACAAGAGGAATTAAGAAGTGACTATAGATAACGATTGGCCCAGATCATAAATTTAAAATTTTAGCGATTGGTAAAGCATCCACGAATTAATTAACGATACTTGGGATAAGCTTTCTGAATAGAACCTCTTGCTTACAGTTGGAATACAGAAGGAACGAGCGTGGCTCAACTCCATAGATTTAACGTGGTAACTCTTAGTTGTAAAGGTCTGGCTATCCTCTTCAGTTCCTTAATCCTTCACCAGGTGTCTCTCTCCCCTTGCTATAAATACTGGGTGATCTTTTACCCTCAGGCCTTGGGCCGTATCCACCTTGCGTGGAGTTGAAGTAATTCTTTCTCTTCTTTCTTTATTTCATCTAATACCAATATGTGAGCTCTCACCAATACGTTACCCAAATTCTAGGAACACACTAAGAAGAATACCAATACACTTACGTACGAACACTCTCCCCAATACAAACACATAATATTCACGACACAAACTCAATGTAACTGTCCATGTGCTTGTAACTTGTTGTTAATACATATATTTGTTTGTGTGTAATTATCCGTCTTGTTTGTTTCTTTGTCTTCTTCGGACTTAATTAAAGTCCAACATTCTCATGTAGCTGGACCGGCTAGCAGGAAATTTTAACCCACGAATGTTCTTTACATATTCACCCCACGGTCATCTACAGGTCTGAAGAGTTCGATTTAAAAATGGAGCTCATCCAAATATTTTTTTTAATGAAAACAACGATAAAGCATCGATAAACAAGTGAAGTTTCATATGTGGGGAAATATTTCAGTTTTCCTTGTTAGTAAAGATAAACAAATATTAACTTTGAAGGTTTAATAATAACCTTAAAGAAACATAAAATCTGCTGGAAACCATCTTAGAACTCTCGCAATTATTTCTTCATGCTGGTCAGCTTCTATGTTTGCTTGTGTGATTTCTTACATCTTTTGAACAACTTATATCAAAATTTGTTTTTGTTTGCTCTCACATCTGCTTGTTCCATTTTCTCCACTATTCCTTCATTTGGTTGCCAGTGAAATCCGCATTATATTGTAATCGTTTTTATGCAAACATTGAACAATTGGTGTTTATGGTTGATATTGTGTGAATCCAAGTCTTTTCAGTTTTGCGGTATTATCTCTCTTCTAACTCACTTCAGTATTGGGTTGGTCCGAATTAAATGTTTTTTACCTATGAAAGCGAACACTCTGAATCTCTCTGCAAGTGGGTTTTAAATACTAATCACAATTCTAATAGGTGTTTTTGAAGCATGCAGTCTACTTCAATATCTGAGTTTTATCATATTGTTGTATGTAGTCTGCATAAGCATTTGAATCACGAGCCTCCTCGTGAGTCACAGTGTCAGTATGATGAGACATTAGTTGCATATACGCCAGTACCGATTTATAAATAGTAAGATGATTGCCAAATAATCTTACGGAACTATAGTCAAAATATGCATCCTCAGGTCTGAAAGAGTAACCACTACTTAATTCTTCCTTTCTATGTGATGCGTTCCTTTGTTGTCCATTGTCACTCTTAGTAAATATTGCTGATCATTGTTCTTTCAACTATTTACCAAATCAAGGTACGTAGGATATCCGCTGCTTTCCCTTGTCTCTCTTACTTTCAAAATGCCTTGTGGGTGTCAAATTTTCTAAGTTTTCTTTTCTTCATTATGGGACCTAAAATGTTAACTGATTAAACCGTATGAGGAAGACAGGAAACATCAACAGATGAAACGCTGTGATAATGACATCAAAGATGAAGACATTAGTCAGAATATACCCAATTTCGACGTTTGTTCTTGTGAGATGATTCACTTAGATCATTAATAATATTATGTTTTGGCTTCTCTCTATAACTCTGAGATGAATTACTGTATTTACACTATTTACTTTGTTCGCACTGTTGCTCTCATATTTATTGCCATATTCACGATATTACGGCTGTTGTACATTCCAGTCTTCTACAGTGATATTTGCTGGAATTTCTGACCGATCTATTTATTTAGTTAATTATTCTAATTCCACGCGCCATGCCTCTTTCGGATATTTCAGTTTTAGCTAATTGAACCCACAACACTGTGCGTGAAGTCACTTTTGAAGCGATAAAGCAAGGGTTTTATCCACTGGGTCATATCTCCTTGAGGACATGGGTGAGTGAAATCTTTGGGAGTAATGCCTCAGTAACCATTTTTGAATATATTTTTGGCTGTCAATTCAATATTTGGCAACAGCGGATGGAAAAAAAAATTGGTGAGTTGTTACAAAGGGGAATTAACTAAAACAGATATCCAAAGGTATGGCACCTGGAATTAAGACAGTTTACCCCGGGGATTAAATAATGATTTCGGCTCAAAACTGCAACGGATAACACGTGAAAAATGTCGGGGCGTACAACGATAGAAACTTCGGGAATATGGCGATAAAGATGAGGGAAACAGGTCTGTATAATTCAAATAATGTAAATATGCTGTTTATATTATTTCCATTCGGACAATTGTTATCATCTTTGTTCTTGATTGTCGTTTCGACCGGTGTGCTTTCCGCACTTCATCAGGTGCGTGTAGATTCGAATAGCCTTCAATGAATTTTGAATCGAAGCCTTTAGTTAATCAGGATGTCGACTTTTTAGATTTCGTTGACCACGTCGAGCTATATCTCACCTAGCTCTTAATTTTTATTGCTTAATTATTACTTTAGCGTCCCGGTGAATAAACACAAGTGCTATATCACCAATACTAAAGAGGAATTGAAAAGATATCCCTAGATATGGTCAGCTGAACGAGAAAAAAGACCTCCGCCCATAGATTAATTAAAGAGTTCAATTTGAAATTCAATGACATGTACAGAATCTACAAACTCATGATTAATGTCCGGATGGCACAACAACCTAAACGCTGTGAGAAAAAAAAAAAAAACAATTACAAGGACAACATTTGAAATGTAAATAATGTGAATAATTATAACTCCCCATCTAAGAAATCCAGACGAAATTTAAGCATTCGCGTCGATAATGTCCCCTGTTTATTTTTCTAGGACTTTCGTCTGATTAAATATTGTACTAAGCTTAACGAGAATGCTTTCCGCAGATTCTGGAGTGAAATGGAATATGTCAATGTCTCATCTTCGAAGAACTTGTCTTGGTTTTTGATTTAATGTCAGTAAAATAGGGCAAAGCTTCAAATATGTGTGAGGTGTATTATGGAAATTGCTTTGATTGCTTTCATCACTCAGTAAGAAAGCCAATTGTGAGCGGGATGGTAGCGAACGGCGATGATGCGTTTCACAATTTACTTCGTTAAAACACGGTTTTCAAGGATGCTGATGATAAAACTAAAAAGAAAATCATTATTTGCGGAGACAAAGAAAAAAAAAACAGAGATGAAACCTCAGAGATACTGCTTCCCAGCAGCTTGAAGAATATAAATTTACACCTTTGTATTTTCCACCACGAAACCGTGCGCAAAAATATCAATTGAGAAATACACTAAGATTGGTCAACCTACATACTGAGACAAAATTATGAATGTTGATATAATTGCACAGCCAAATGCAATTCCATATTTACAACTCTCCAAGTTGGCATGCGTAAAAGAGTGATTACCTTAAATGAACCGATAAGCAGATGAAAAGATTGGTTTACTGTGAAAGCGACAACAGATATTTGTGTCTCTATTTTCAGCAATTAGAATTGGTTTAATTTATAGAGTTTTTTTCTGACAAATGAACCAAAATCTATCTATCTCTATTTCACTCTCTCTCTATTGTATATATATATATATATATATATATATATATATATATATATATATATATATATCAAGATAGGTAAAGAAATAGAAAAAAAGGTGAGTAAATAAGTAGATAAAAAACGATAAACAGTGGTAGACTCTTATAAAATAAATAAGACACATCATGAATTAATTAAAATAATCATAATTTTTATAAAAATGAATCTGGAAAATATCCTTCTAAAGTAAGGAAATTACAAAGATCATTAGATTTCATATGGAATTTATTTTACCTAGACAGACAGATTTTTTTAAGTAGACAGGATGTTCGACTAGGACTTATTATCATCGCGCCTATCCTTAGCTACATATGGTATCCAGTTAGCATTGTAATGATAACAGATTTAGAAAGAAAAGTGAATGTACTCTTAAAAAATATAGTCGACGAGATCAAGTAATGATTAACCATTAAGTAACAGACGTCAGAATGTCTGGTAACTAGTAAAAGGGCTTCCCAGCGTGAAAGTTATGAATGAAATTCAGCTGAGGGCAGAATTGTAAATCTCCGGGCAGTACAGTATAAGGTTACAGAAAGTGTGGTGAAGTACGAGGGCACATAGTATGGACATTGGAAACAAAGTCAAGAAGATGTACATGACTATAATTGTTATGCAAGAGAGAAAGAAAATGAGATAAAGTGAGAAAAAAGAGAAATAGGAACAGAGAGAAATAGAGCGAGAGAGAGAGAGAGAGAGAAAGAGAGAGAGATGAGTGAAAAAACAGAGCGAGCGAAACGAATAAATAATGTGTATGCTGTCAGAAAAAATATATTTAATTATATCAAATATATTAACAACGCCGAAAAACAGCCGCACCCTTGAAAATGGCTAAAGAATTCGCTGAAAACACTTGGGACAATGGACAATCCGGATTTTTTATTCCCGTATTCCCACTAAACGGAAAATTGTAAGAATCCTGGAAAATTTAAATAAAAAAAAAAGTTAGTTTTACTTGTCTGTTATATTTAACGAAGCATGTTTAAAAGAAAGGTTGCTACCCAAATATACATTAATTAAATGCATCAATCTATTTTTTAATCCTATATAAGTTTGATGCAGCGAAATTCACAATATGAGGCCTGGTAGTGTTAGAGCCATATTTAGTGTAGTGAAATCAAGCAATTTGATCTGACATAGATTAAAAATATCGTTCTGAGGAGCACAAAAGTTGTGTTTAGACAAACTCTCCCAATAGCTATCCACAGCTCTGATAAATCTTTGGTACGTGGTCTCTCCACCACGAACCATAAATCCCCGCCAGGGCAACTATGACAGCCCTATAATTTTCCCGAATGTACACACAGCACACTATTGTGATACACCACCAGCCTGTAGACAAATAGCTTATATGCCAATAGAAGATCTACTACACAAACGAATACTACTCTCAGCAAGTCAGAAGTGGTACAGTAGCTTATACACCAAATTAGCATTACTCCAGGAGACAATTTGTTACTCCAGGAAACTAAACGGTGTTCTGTGTCCAGTATAACTGTGTAATGATCCTAACCCGTGTCATATATTTCTATGTCTCAGAAGCTAATAAATGTTGACATGTTGGATATGAGAATGTAGATGCGAAGTGAGCCAATTATTTTTCATTACAGCTGACAAATTTCACGAAAGGCCTCGAGTCAAGCTCTGTTCAGGAAAGGTGCTAATGCCAGCCAGCAAGTAGTCAATATCACTTGGTAAATAAAGTATCACAAAAATATCAGAAATTGAATGCCCTATCCGTTTGTCACCAACTAGCATGTGTCCTTTTGCAAGTCTCTCAATACACTATCGCTTTTATGATGTCAGATATTTGAACAAGTTACATTCCTTAGTTACACCGGTTCAACCTTCACAGCTAGGAACCGACATGCCACATTCAGGACAGCAAACCATCCACCTGCCTTTCGCCTTCCTTTAATAAGAAGCAATACTGCAACTTCTCGACTGTTTTTAATTTTAAGAGACTACTTAATCAATATATCAGGGATAACAATAATTTTGGTCTGTATAAATCTAGAGTTAATCGATGACAATATTACACATCCTCATAAGACTCATGTCTTAATTACGCCTTCGAACTCTCTTACAAAATCTCACTCAGTAAATTTCTACATTGCGTAGTCCCTTGGCCTTGTATTGATGGAGTAACTGTAAAATGGGAAAAATCCGATAATTCGTAAACAATTTAACCGGCACAGAACACAACAAATTTGGATTGAGCATCATTATGAGGTCAAGGTTGTGATGCTAATAATTATTACTTTTATGTTGTATTAATACATGTTACTGGCTACATCTTTTGGTATATATATATATATATATATATATATATATATATATATATTGATACATGTTTCATTAAATAATATAGACAAATGTTGTCTATTTATTTTATGTAAATTCTTTTCATATCGTCTGATAGGCTTAATAACATTATCATTAAACAAAGAAAGAAAATCACAATATTGATACATATTTTTTAATCCTATCTGAGCTTTCGGCTTAGATAAGCCATTATCAAAGATGACAGTTACTGTACAATATATTAAGCAATACACGGACATGGAAGATTTCCTAGCAACGAAAAACTCGTGCATATTAGACGCTGGAAGCGAAAATCGCACCGCAGCTCATGACGTCACACATAACCACTCGAGAGAGAATTAATTTCCGTGAGTCTAGGCGTAATTTCCTCCAGTTGGTCCGGGGTAATT
>OZ010583.1:104617801-104675301 GCA_963932145.1 Acanthosepion lycidas
ACCAACAGGACAAACACGTAAAATAGGTGTAAATGAAAAAAAAATCTTTTAAAAAATCAGCAAATTTTAGTTCAAATAATTTTTTTTTTATTATTATTTTCTATTTCAGACGAATGCTAACTCAATTCCACCAAAGTGTAATTTTATAACGAATTCGAAGCAAGAAATGCTGCAAAGCGTCACGGCGCCAATGCTGCCACCTTTGCAGTAGCACTATCTCACCTGAACCCAGAGATATGCAAATCATTTGCTGCACATTTCGAGTTTTATTTTTGTCCAGACCTTTAATGTTATTTACATCATTCCAATACTCTTCTCCTTAAATTTTTCTCACCCAAGATCAGATTAAGTTTACTCCGAATTTTCAACGCTTAATTTTCAACGTTAAATTGTATGTGTTGTTGTTGCTGCTGGTTTTCCTGCTCTACTGCATCTTCTCCTTTATTATTATTATTATTATTATTATTATTATTATTATTATTATTATTATTATTATTATTATTATTATTATTATTATTTTAATTTTCTTTGATTTCTGGCGTTTACACATTTCTTTCCGGTCCCCGCCCAGGGACCAAAGGTTAGAAATAGCATCATGGCACTTTCCAAAAAAATAATAAAATAGATAAATCCCTTCGTAAAGTGTGGGCTGTCCTTGTCAGAACAATTTTTTGTATCTCTTTCAGGTATGTACTTCCAGGAATCCCTTCAATTAGTCTACTGGAATCTTTTCCAACCTGTCCTTGGGCTCCAACTACAGCAGGGATTGTTGATGTTCCCATATGCAACATTTTTGAGATTTCTATTTCAAAGACCTTGTATTTTGACAGCTTTTTCAATATCTTCAAAGATACATTGCAGTCAGCAGGGACTGCCATATGAATAAGGAGGCACTTTTTTTGTTTGTGCTCTTTAATAACAATATCCGGGCAGTTGGCTTCTATTATTCTGTCAATGTGTATTGTGTATCCCATAGAATTGTAACAGTTTCTATATTATCATTATTATTATTATTATTATTATTATTATTATTATTATTATTATTATTATTATTATTTTATATTGTGGCAATAAGATATGCGCATCCAATCTCACTTTTAACCATCCAATACAGTGAAATAAACATTTTTAGTACTAAAGCAGAATGAGTCAAAGTTTCATAAAATTCTACTTAGAATTGTTACTCTTTTATAGATATCTTCAGAAATTCTTAGATTTTCGGCCGCGTGATGAAGCTCATATCTACCCGCAACTTGCAAACATATCAATCTCCTAAGCCAATGATCTCTTTAAGCAGTGCTGCGCCTCTATGAACTCCCGTTGATACCAGGTATTCCCAAGGTATTCCCAAGACGACCAAGAATTTTATTATAAACAATTGTCTTGTAAATGGAATTTTTAAAGCATTCTGAATGTAAAAATAAAGAAAAAAATGTGCAAGACAATAAGAAACACTACTTGCCAAAAAAAAAGTGAAGTTTTGTTGAAATCGGTTGAAAAATGTAGGAAATTTGATCCCATATATAAACGAACACAGACACACTCACAAATAACTTGGGTTTTATAATAAGTATAACTCGATATGAGTTATCCCCCTTTCATTTTCGACGGCGATGCTTCTTAATCGTGTTTTCAAATTGATTTTGTGGGAAAACAGTTGTTTTTCCAATTTTTGGCGATGTCAGAACCACCGCAGTGTAATTTTACGTAGTCCTGTGAAGTTTTGTTGAAATCGGTTAAAAAATGCGGGAAATCCGATCCAATATATAAACGTCACAGACACACACACACACACACACACACACACGCACGCACACACACACACACAACCTGGGTTTTATAATAAGCAAATTTCATTATTGGTATCATATAGCTTAAGATACTTCATGAATAAAATTAGGTTATTTGACTGTTTCTGACACCTTGTAATCTCATAGCCAGTTTTTGTTTCATTAAATAAGTGAATTAAAGACAAAATATCACAAATAATAGAGGGGAGAGCGAGTCGTTCTGAAAACTCTTTATTTGTTCTTCGTCAAATTCTTTTCCTCTCGATGTTGATAAAGTCTTCGTAATTATACATGCTATGCTCTATAATTATTACAATGCCGTTCGAAACAACAACCATACCAATCTGTTTATTGTTCATTTGGCGCCATATCATAGGCCTCGAAATATTCAATCCAAACCCGGTACAGTTGTGTCAGGCGATACCAGCATTTTCCAAGAAAAAGGGGTTGCCTTTATTACCTCGTAAACACTTTCGATATCCCTTCTGCACAAGAGAAAGAAGATCATCATCAGCAAGGTATAGGTAAATCTTATCATTAGTAATTCCTCTCAACAGCTTTCACATAAAATAGGAAACGGCAAGAGGTCTGTAATTGCTTGTCTGCCTGCCTTATTGTGGGTATTATAAGAATTGTCCTCTTCTTGACCATCTATGCTGGCTACATATTAATATTCCTACAGATGTTGCTGCAACTTCTCATGCAAGCCTCTTAACTTCCTTCAACCAGAAACATTGCACACGATCTGGTATAACTACTTTCTTAACGATTCTCGGAACTTGCTCCAGGGTAATGTCTACATCCTCCTGTAGATGTTTCTTCTGCAATTGCTTTTCTAATTCTGTTAACCATGATGTACCTACATGTGGTTTGATGTTACTTGACTAAATTCCGATCCAAAACTCTGTTGACTCAGCAGGTTCAGGGAGAGACACTCGACACTTTTGCAATGGCCTAGTGTTGAACAACTTGATTCATTCTGAACAAATTGAACTGAATGTAATATTCATTATAGTGCTTTATGATCACTCTACCAACCCGAATCTTCTGTTTTAGCATTTTACCAACTAAAAGGCGTGATATTAGCGATCAGTTTTTAATTCGCTATCATAGTACATATATATATATATATATATATATATATATATATATATATATATATATATATATATATATATATATATATATATATATATTGATGCACTTAAGCGATTAAAAATTGAAAGCCTTGTTAACCTTACCTCTGTGGCATCAGTAATTTATATTATTATTATTATTATTATTATTATTATTATTATTATTATTATTATTTCTGTTGTATATAAATTACCTTTCGGATCCCAACAAGAGAATTAATGTCAGAAATAGCCTTATAACATTTTCCGCTGATCAATTTTGGAAAAAAAAAATCAGATCACGCATATTTTACATAGATTATCATCATTATTATCAGTAGTAGTAGTAGTAATAGTATTAGTAATGGTATTAGCAATAGTGATAGAAGTAGAAGAAGAAGAAGAAGTAGTAGTAGTATGGGTAGTAGTCAAAGAAATAGTTCAATAAATTTTATTTTCCTTGACCTAGAATACGGTGAGATAATAATATATCAATTCTCATTGAAAAAATGTTGAATGTGTGACACTATTTAGGTTGCTAGAAAGAAAGAAGAAGAAAAAAAAGAAAAAGGCGAGAATTAAATTTAGGTCATATTAGGTTGGTGCAAAAATAATGACGTAATAATGTATTTCTTAAAGTCAAAAAACGACATTATTACGTCATTATTTTTGCACCGACCTAATAAGAAGCCATCACGAAATGACACTGAACGATGTTATTTTTTTTTCTAACAAAGAAAAGTGCTAAAGATTTTATTCTCATTAGCGAGGAAAGTAAGATTGTATCGGATTTAATTTGATTTATGACGGCGCACCGAGTATGGCAATGGTGAAAATTTCAGGCTGGCCAAATGACCTACGAAACAGAAAATGAGAGATAATACTTAGTCATGCACTGGTTCACGGGAAAAATGTCCGCTGGACCACCACGAAGGAAAAATTAAGCCTTTCACTATCTGCAGAATATCATTGAGAGAAGCATCTGTTTTGTGTCGGAGATGGCTATGATAAGAAAATTATTTTATCGAAACGAATATTTGCCTCTAGCATCCAGATCGCCAGATGACCACCCACTTGATAATTGGCGAAAATCCCGTTGACGAATTCCATATGAAATTCGGTTAAGATAAGAGTCTAAGGACTTGTTGTCGGGCAGAAGAAAGGAATGAAAGGAAAGAAAGGAAGAAAAGAAAAAGGAAGATTTTTATTTGAGCAAGATTTTTTAAACCGAGGCTAGTCTGGCCACACCCACACTGCTGGGCGCCCATTGGCTGAAAGCTGGCGTGAGATTTAGGCGAAGGTAATCATGTGAAGCAGGAGGGGAGGCCTGTTGACACCCCTGAAGGGATCGATATGAGATGCCAATGTGAGAGAGAGGGGAAACCCGTTGACACCCTCTGAGGGCATGGTGAAATACCAATATGAGAACAGAAGAAGGTGGGAGGACGAAAGACTTCCAAAAATGGAAAATAATAAATTTTCCTGACCGAAAACAAAGAAGTGGATTGTGGATTTAGAATTATCAAGGAACCTCAAACCCCGACAAGCCCACCCCGGTTTTTCTCGGCGTCCATATAAGCAGAGTCGCAACGAGTTAGGTTCGCAGTTGGGGTTGGAGACAGACAGGCAAGCAGTTGTAGTGAGCTGAGAGCTCTGAGGACACGCCTCGCAGAAAGCTGACAAAGTTTCCACGCAATTCCGATCTCAACTTCTAACCAAGAACAATTTATTTTTGACGAAGGACTTAGACTCACACCACCAAAACAAGTTTCACGAATATCGCCTGAGATACACCAAAATCAGTTTCTTTAAAGAACAATTTAAGATGTTAAGACTCGCCTAACAAAACACAAAGTGTCACGAATCCATATTAGCGGTTTGGGAGTGTTGTGTCGGAAACCTACTACCCCTCTTGAAGATGAACTTGTCTGCGTCTGTGAACAAAGACTATAAATAGTGCCATGTCAGTTGACATGAGAGAGTCCGAGAGACAGAGAAGTTCTTAGCTGAGCTAGTTATTGATTACTCAGGCGATTTCTGTACCTTTTTACCAGCTTATTAAAACCCTTTTTATTGTTACGTGTTATTTGGCGTTTGTCTCTACTAACCCCAAATCAACATCATAACAGGGAGAAAAGACGCAGTCCTGTATTCAGCAACCAGATATAAAATATTGTTATCCTTTTTTTAAAACATTTGAACTTTTCGAGTTATTACTTTATTTTCACTTTACATATACTTGTGCGGTGTTACCCTTGTCCGGACTCAGCTTGCATTACGGCCCGGCGACTGATTGATTTCGTCTACCTAAGATCAAATCACAACGTGGGTAGGTTAGACTAGAAATCAAAACAGTTACTTCGGTAACCAGGCGTGCAGGGAACGACAAGGCTGATACTGAATCTAACCAGAATCCCATCCGAATCACCAGAAGGTTAGAACGTCACATTTGGTGCCGCGACCAATACCAAGCAATTTGGTCGTCACAGGACAGGATAGCACGACCGACGCGGCCAGGCAGACGTCACATTTGGCGCAGCGACACCGGGGCGGGGAACGTCACAATGTTATATATATATATATATATATATATATATATATATATATATATATATATATATAAAATCTAAATTTAAGTCCATTAAGATTAATGTAAATCAGTTGAGTTAAAGATTATAGATTGTGGGTAATACCGTAGCACCTAATAACTCGAATAACTGTAAGAAATGTAGAACGACGTTCCGCGACAAGCTCTTAGAGGTTGACGATAGCCGTGTGAAAAACGGTTTGAAATAGACTATCCCTATGTTAAGGTAATTTTTTTCTGTAAAAATAAATCATCGTTATATTTGATCGATATGGTTGATGTTAAATGATAATGATGTGGAATATTATATATATATATATATATATATATATATATATATATATATAATTTATTTTTGTGTTATGCCTATTTAAAATGATTTCCCTCTCGCCGTTTAAATCGGAAATAATTTACAAATTATTGTATCTATTTTCAAAATATAGACTCTCTTGTATGTTTTTCTCAAAACTCTCGACTATATGCAATATATCATTCTAAATGTATGAAGTCCTTTGTGTATATATTAGCCATGTGCTTTCTTTGGTTTTTCTGTTTGTTAGAGTTAAATGCCACCGTACAACTATTTTTAAAGATATATGCGTTTATGCACAAGATTGGATCAACATATTTGGAATTAATTTTCCACTAGTGACCCATGCCATTTGAAGCATAATTAACTGAAAATTATATCCATACAATTATTTCGAATACCTTTAGGCCGTAACATTGTCAAAACGTACGTTAAATTAACTTGCAAAAATATTTCCTTATATGTTAGACATAAATGTCAACAAATGTGTAAGATCAGTAGAAAGTTAAATCTTTGACTTTGACTTCATAATTAAACATTTGAAATTAATAGAACTTAAAGGTGTTCTCAAACTTTTCACGTAAGAAGCACTTGTTTTGTTATTGATTTCCATTCAGCAAAAGAATGTTGAATACAAATTTGAAGCAATCGTATCACTCGAATAAATGAAAGCATAATCAAACTTAATAGATGTAAACACGTAAGTTTCACCATGAATTCATACTATTTATTGAATTTATAAATATAAAAAGTGTTAAACATCTCCACAGCTGGAGCTGATATGTCTGCGACTTCTTGTTTATCGCCAAAAGGTGTTTATCTATAAGATCGGAGCTAAATTTGACGTATACATTTCATTGAAAAATAAATAAATAGAAAGAGACAATGATTTAACAATATACCCGCATTATTTCTTTAAATCTTTATAAGAATTTATTTATCCAAATAAAGTAGATTTAAATAAGTGAATTAATATATCGAATTTAAGGTAACACATTATTTGGATTTCTTAGTAAATAGATAGCGAAAGTTCAATGTGTTTCTCTTTCTGTGAGGATGTTTTCAAAAACAAAATCTATGATGTCGAATTTTACGGAAGGGAAAGGTCTATAAAGGAGCTACTATGAAGTAGTTAATAGTTCCTGATTGTTCAGGTCAAACATTTTATATCAGTCAGAATAAAAAGTATGGATTTTTAAATAAAATTAATTATTTCCAATCAGTCCTCACAGAAGACAAAGGTATCTAAAATTTTCGAAGTTTAAAAATATAACAAATGTTATTACTAATTGTTAATCCAAAACAGAAAAAAACAGAACTTTGAAAAAAAAAATTAAAATATTGATTATAATTTGTAAACTTATGCTGCGTATTTAATCGGGTAAAACTTTTAATACGATCTTCCTGATTTATTTTTTCTTCTTTAAGCATCGACGTCATTAGCAACTTTCGTGAGATCTTATTAGAAATGGATTGCATGAATCCTCTAAACACTGAAGAGCTTTATTGCCTCCAAATCAATATTAAAAGGTTTAGATTCTTACTTAGATCGACAGAAAATAAACATTAATCTAACATATGCAGAAATACAGCAGAGGCATGCGCAATTTTGATGTAAATTCACTCGCGAATGAATCTGTAAGATGAAATTTCTTATCAGTTTAAAATGTTAGATATACTATACCATTTAGTTAATATTTTAATATGCATTACGATAATAAATATCATTTGAATATCCTCATTGCAAAACAGTTTCAGGTTAATGGCTTTTTAATCTGGCTTTTTGATTCAAGACATTGATTTATTGTTGAAATTATTTTATATCTTTTTCTTTTCTTATAATTTGCACTATATTTTCCTAAAAAGTTTTTTTAAAATGATTCAAGACATACCATAGCTAATTTTAGACGATCTCCTGTCGCTGTATTCCAATATCACTGTGATTTTTCTCAGTCAGCTCTCGTTATGAAGAGAAACAACAGGAAAATTGTTTAAGTTATTGGTCAGAAAAAAGTTAACATCTATGCGAATGTAAATCAAATAAAGTTTTAACTATAAGGTAATAGGAAAGATCAATCGAAACACTAATTTGTCAGATCAAATATCTAGCTAAAAATTTAAAATAGAACAATAATGACAAGGAATATTTGTATTTCCCCGGATTCTTCAAGGTTTTGTCTCTCTTCAGGTTCCAACAGCTATCCTTCTATTCCATCTCCATTGATATATGTCCTCTCTAAACTTTATATTGTAAGAAAAACTTTCTCCTAGTTCATTGTTTATATCGCCAAAGTTTTCTGGAAAACTATCCAAATAACTATGCAGGAAATGTAGTTTGATATACATGTTGGCATCACGCTAGCAATAGTTTGCTAATAACCTGTCGACAAGCTCTGCATTGTCGTTTGTCTTGTGATTACCAAGATTATATTTTTACTACAGCAACAAATGAAATCCAGACATCCGAGTAACTTTCATAGAGATTTCGGTCGGATCTTGCTCTTATAAATGTAGCGGATAGTATGAGGTGTCAGGTACTTGCTGAAGTGGTACAGGGAGCCAATCATTTTACCTGCATCTTTAGCGATGGATCGTATATAAGAGGTCGGGTGTGAGTTTGAGGCCCAATATTCTATTCACACGGCGTCCTCGAGGGGACATCCGTTCATCGCATCGTGACTGGCGGTAATTCGGGGTCTGATCGGCGGTGATGGAATATAACAAGTTTGGTTTTCTAAGCATGGCATTTGTCATCCTTGATGAGTTTTCAAATGCTAAGCACATCAAAAATACCTTGTTTCAGTTTTTCCAGACTAAGACCAGGAGACGGATTGCAAATGTTCTGAAAACATTGGTTTTCCTACTCAACTTATTTCACAGAGTGCTTGTCGAGTCCTAAATTGATATGGAGAAGCGGTGAGTTGATTTTTCTCTGGGGACTAAGGTTACAGTTATCACATGTTACGTCCTGACTTTCATCTTCACTCTGTCCGTCCAATCTCCTTTATCCCGGTGTTGATCTATGGCTCTACTATCCCGTAAATAAAGTAATCATGGGAACATTGTATCACCTGACTGCCGCCCAATTCAACACAAATCACCCAAATGTCTATATTTCTGAAATCAGGTATTGTAACTATTTAATGTTATTTTATTGTTCAGACTGTTGTCCTCATCTTATTGCCACATTCACGACGTTTTGGCCGTTGTAAATTCTTTGAAAAAATTATTACCATCAATACATTTTTGAAAACCAAATGTTGCCAGTAAAACATTTTTGAAAAACAAAAATTACCAGCAATATATTTTTAGAAAAAAATAAAGAAAAATATATATTACCAGCTATACATTTTTTGAAAAAAAGAAAAATATTACCAGCGATACATATTTGAAAGAAAATTATTACCAGAAATGGAAGTTTTGAAGGAAAAATATTACCAGAAATAGATTTTAAAACAAAAAAAATATTACCAACAATAAAAATTTTGTCGGCATTAAATAACCCACTCCGGTTGATATCCCGTAAAAACAAACCAAACAAACAAACAATTGGCCGTTGTGCGGTCCCGTTTACTTCAGGTGATTGGAATTTTGAACTGCACCCTTTATTTCGTCCACCGTAGATGTTTCTGATTCCACGTGCCATGCCTTTTCTGGATGTCTGTTATCTGCTTTTAACTCAACTCTTCAAGTTTTTGTTCATCATTTGCATCGCCAGGTATTGGCTCCAATCACTGGATCCGACCAACGCTTTTATCCACTGGGCCATGTACGTTTGAAGCATCGTGAATATGTCAATAAAGATGAGAACAACAGGCCGAACAATGTAAATAATGTAAACAAATCACCCAGTTATGATAAAAGTAATTTATGATTTCCTTTATCTCCTTCATGAGTTCAGCCTTTTCTTTCAGCGATGCAGCGTTCCTAATCATTGCGTATACATTAATGCTGTGCAGCAAAACGAATTTTAAACTACGCTTTGAGTTATCACTGAATAGCCTCGATGGATTTTCGTCATTGCTCTGAATACCAAATCTAGCTAACCTCCTTTGGCATCTTTAAAATATAAAATTTATTGATATGATTAGGAGACAAATTCAGCATCTCTACTGCGATAAAATGTAACATTTGTTCCTTCCTTAAGGAAATTATTCTGCTTCAACCTTGAGGTTAAGAATTCTTCCAATTCTTTTGATAATCTGGTGATTACTTTGCGCTTCTCTTCTTGATCAAACTGTATCCGTTAAGATAATCCCTCAAAGGTGTTATCAATGTCATTCTCTCTCATATCGACGAAATCATTCGAATAAACATGGTCCAATTCATCATTGTCACCGAAGACAGGAATCAGGATGTCGTCGGAGTGTGGTACGTGTCTGATGTCTGAATAGAAAGAAGGGTTGTTCCCAGATATTCATTTGTTCTTGTTAAACTTAGCAATTTTAATTAAGATGTAACATTCATCGATGCGATTTTGTGGCATCGAAATGTCAAACGTTAGTAAAGTTGGAGTACCCCTAGTCTATTTGTTAAATTATAAATCAGAGCTGCTGACTCGATTTGCAAGCAATATACTGCTCGACCACAATGACTCATTTGGTCTGCGTCTCCAAAAAGAGGAAATGAGAAAAGTTAGGCAGGATGTTTTACATTCAAACTCTGCATTATCCGCCTGTGAAATTTTTTCGAATTAATTTAATTGAAATTAAATTATTTATTCGAATTTAAAAAAAAAGAAGTTGTATGTGTATCTAATATTTTAAATAACATAGACACTATTATTGAATGTATTTTAAAACACACATATTTTTTCAGTCGTTATTCAAACATGCAATACTAAATATGTCAATAATTTATTTGAAATGTAATAATTTTAAAAATATAATATTACATGTACTTCTAAGATTCAACAACGGGAATTTCATTGAATATCTGAAGAACATACATTGGAACAAACAGTTTGAAGAACAAGAATAACAGACAGTATATCCAGTGAGAGATTTATCTAAGAATCGTTGTTAGTTTATAAGTAATGTTAATTCAATTACTTGTGGCCGTTCTCTCAAAGACAGACAGACTGTTTTAAACAAACTTGTTCCAAGTGACATTTAAAATGAAATTATGCTATCTGATGATTGAGATCTGACACATTTAACAGCACGTTCAGTAATTCAGCCATCTAGCAGTAAGCTTTGTCTCCGGAGTGTCTCTGTAATATAAAGAAGTTAAGAGAGAATCGTTATTATCGTAGCTACTGTGATTCTGCTTATCATCGTCAAAACCTGGACAAAATTATTTTTATATAGTGCGAAACATTTAGAAATAGTAATTAAGTATACAGGTTAAGAGAGCGTCTTTTCACATTCCGATGAACCTCAGGAATGTAGAAAATTCAGGGTTCAACGAAAAGCATACTGATTAAAAGAGTTTCCACTTTCATTCGTAAATTAAACGTTCAAAGGAAATAATGTCCATTTACTTTCTTGAAAAATATAAACTTTCGGAAAAAAGGTGGACAGTTATTTATTTCATATTTGCTTTGATAAGTGATACATTTTCTACGGTTTATCAACACTTTTCAGGTTATTTAAAGCTAGAAAATATTTTAGGTTTTAACAGGGTTTTTTTGCATTTTTTTTAGATATTAGGTTGGTGCAAAAATAATGTCGTTTTCTCAGATAGTAACATATGTGAGAAAACGACATTAATTTTGCACCAACCTAATAATAAGCATTTAGCGACGAATGTCTTGCTGCTCATTTTATTTTATGAAGACAGGTTTACGGACATAACACGTTGAAAAAGCGTTTCCTGTGCTATCATCGAAGGTAAGCAATATTGAACCTAGTTATTTCCTAGATGAGTGACCGTTGTGGGTATCGGTTGCTGTATGCTTAGCTGTGCGATGTAAGCTTGGAATAATTGCTCAGAATTATTAATCGATGAATCGAGTTCTAATTCCAATTGGGTTCGTTATATTCAGTTACGTGCAAATACTGTTGAGAAAATTATGCATCCAACTGTTCTCACAACATCTATGGGTTAAACAGTAAGAGTTGTGTCGCTAAATCCTTATTATCTGCAAAAAATAAACAAAACTGTTACAACATAAAATATTTTCTTGCTTTAAATAAACTGAAAATGGTTTATTAGTCGTATGAAACGTATCACTAAATATATAATGAGAAACCAGAGAGGATTTTTGAGTGCAATTTAGTTTTTCTCTATAACACAAGTGAAAAGTATTTGGCCCGAATTGATACAGATAAGCTTCTTTGAACGGGTCTTTTGCGGAGGTGGACTACGCGCAAAGAAGAATGACGGAACATAATTTCTTGTTTTCAGTTAAGCCATTTCAAGCCGAGCAGAATCATTATTAATTTTTCTCCAAAGTGCGAAATTTGTTATATATTTTGCACTGTTTTGCGAGAAGGTGTTTCGGTTCAAGTTCTTGTCGAGTAAGATCACCACATTTTTTTTTCCATTTAGACCCGCTTGATTTAGAGAATTGATAAATGATCCCATATCTTCCTCTGATACAGGTTTATATTTGAATTGTATTACTAGCCAATAAAACAACTGATAGGCTGAAAACAGTCTTCGATTTATCTTCACTGGTGGGTAATTATCTTGAGAGCCGAAGATGACACGTTGAATCTTGCCACCAAAACATCTCGTCTTTCTATCAATGGTCAAACACAGTCTGAGGTGCAGGATTGTAGACCGGTGGTATAGCATTCTGAGCGCCCAGTATATTGATATCATATAGAATGTAGTATAATTCTTGAGAAGGAAGAATAATAATACATGTTTAAATTTTGATGTGTAATATGCGATTCACGCGAGGCAATACCAGAAATCTGTATCGAAATTAATGTACATCATGGATCTTGGATCTAAGAGAAATTTATCTTCGCAGACTCAGTATATATAGCGAGTCCGCTCTAAGAGTTACCAAAGTGAGATTCTTACTCGGTGTTACATTTGAACGCAGCAAGAGCTGGGTTCCTCTTTTTTTTTTCTTAGAAAAATAATCTCATAACCACCAAGATAGAATTCGGGTCTCAAAGATCACGGTAGGTTTGGCGATATCAGCAGCGAATCAAACCAACTGCAAATACGATACGTACACACAGGACAACTGGACGAAAGTTAGCTACGTAAATGCCCGATACACAGAGTGCAGGCCGAGTTCCTTAAATATAAATGACATTATAGAACATTTGAAAATGTCACTATAGTGCATTGATTGCTCAAAATTTATTTGACAGTCCAGTGGTGAAGAAAAAAATATTAAATGTATAAAAAATAAACTCTTGTATTTTGATAAGTCGTTAGTAATAAAATATAACATGTAACTGCAACTTCATATGATGTTTTCTTTATTGATTAAATGTTTACATTAAACAAGTGCAAATTAAATACCTGGGGTATGTTTTAAAATAGGGTGATTATTGCTATTTTGCAATAGTACTGGAATGGTGCCATGTATATCGTTGCAACAGAATTAATTGTTAGTGTCTTTTGTCACAAATGAATGATGCACGAGAGATAGCTCTGATACCAAATAGGGCTAATATTGGTAAACGTTGCGATAAATAGGTTGCTTTTGATTCTGTTTCTCGGGAAGATTGACTTTATTCAAGTGCAACTAGGAATTAGGTTGCAAATTCATTTCCAATATTTCGCCTCTCAGCGCAATCGACGCTGGATGGTTTGGAAACAAAAACACAGTAAACAAAGGTACTTAAAGAGTTAATATAGCCGGTGAACGGCCCTTTCCATCTTCTAGATGATGATCATGTAAATATCTTCTGTAACTCTATTGTTGGTGTTAGAAGAACCAATGTTAGTAACAAAAACGAAGTCACATCAGGATTTGCTTTTGTCATTGCTTCCAATTCATTTGTGAATATATTTTCCAAAACCTATTTTCTTATTATTGATTTTTCTCTATATATTTTTCTCTTATCTTTTTTTTTTTTTCTATTTTATCTTCAATACAACATTCGGAGTCTTATATTTTCATCCCTTTGTGATTGGTATTTTATTATTATCTGACTTCATTTAATTGCATTTTTATCACAACAATTAATTTCTGTTTATTTATTCAAGCTGTCAATCTACAAAAATGATTAAAATGGGCGGATAGAAAATAAGACGGGTCATCGTCAGCGTGGAACTCAAGTCAGTTTTACTTCAGTTTCTGGTTTTAAAGACAGGATTTACAGTAAGTAAAATCTAAACTTCTAATGACATTCTTCGTTACATGATCTCCACACACGGCGGCATAATCTTTTTTTATTTTTTGTTTTAACAAGAATCTTGATATATTTGAGGAAGGATATTAGTAGAATCCCGCAAACGGTATACATATAGATATAAAATGAATTCAGTAAAATATGTAGGAATCTTTCTACTCGGTTTTTCGTTGAATGTTAAAATTTGGAGTGTCGGGATTCAATACATTAACAAAATATCGTTACAGGGTCGCTCGTAATTTGGCCGTCTAGAATAATCACATGATTTTCATTGAAGAAATAAAATTCAATAGAAAAGACAACATAGTTTCCACAAATAAACATTCGACAAGAATACAAGCAGTTGATAGATTGGAAAGTAATGTCTTTTTGTTTGGGTTGATAAAGTTCTGAAATAAAATATAAACTGTCTTTGTGTACGTATATGAGAAACAATAAAATGTTGTTATATGTGATTTTGTATAAAAAAGTCAACACGTGTTTGCGTGATTCACAGTAAAGCGGTACAAGAGATAGTTAGAAATTTTTTTCTTACTGTTTGTTGTGTTGTCGTAGTCTGAAGTTTGTCAATGCTGCCGCTTTTAGCATGAGGCCGTGAAGATCTTAAACGAGAGTTGCGCGGAGTTTAGTGACAGCTGTGTGTATCCTGTTAGGGAACGGATTTCGTATGTTTTTATACACTTTTTCGTAAGAAAATCGTCTCCAGAATTTAATTATTTATTTATTCATAACAGGCGCTAGAAACTCACGTCGTATGTCTTATACTACGTCCGCATTATATTTGGTCGGTTTGTACCTAAAAATAATGATGACTAATACAACAAACTTTCTGGTTTGTATTCTATGATCGTATTGGTGTGTTTTAAGATATAAGTGTTTTCTTGATTGTGATTGGTTTATAAATATTGTATTTGATATTTTAGTGGACTCGACAAATATACAGTCATAGAATTGTGTGTAAAACTAATATGTGTATTCCAACTACTTTTTCAAACTATTGAGTGCGATAATTCTCAGGGAATTATAACGCCTATAAGAATTCTTTATTAGAAGCCACAATCTTAACAATATACGATACGCAGATGACACATAGTTGCTAGCAAAGGAAACTAAGGAAATACTGAAGGAAAGCTAGAAGAAATGGGTGAACATATATTTCAACAAGACTGGAGGCATGGCTATTATCAAAACGGATAGCTCTACATGCAAATTACAAATTGGAGATGGCAACATGAAACAGGTACAACAATTTAAATATCTGGTAAGTCTTTTTAACAGAGGATCAGAATTGCGATAAGGAAACGTGAAGGATAGAGAAAGATGTCTTCCAAAAGTTAATCAAACTATAAAGAAACAGAAAAATTTCGTTAGAAACAAAGAAAAGATTATTGACTCTTTACGTAATATAAGTCATCCTGTATTGCAGTGAATGCTGGACAATCTTCACACAGGTGAAGGAGAGACTTGAAGCAATATAAATGTGGTTCTACAGAAGGGTGCTGAGAATATCATTGACTCAACATATAAGCAACGACAGGGTTTTAAAAAAAGAAGAAAAAAAGGACATTTATACTTAACATCAGTAAGAGACAGTGTGATTTGCATTCTTTGCAGTTGTACCAAAAACACAAAGGGGGAATCATCCAAAATCTATACGTATGATGGATGTAAATTCGAATAACTGTATTTTGGAGCAATAAAATGAAATCAAGCATACCTGATCATGTATAAAGCGGAAAATGTTAGGATTAGTGTCTGTGTAATAATACTCTATAGAGAAGGAGGACAGAGAGCCAAATATCTGAAAGAATCATAATAAAGTTTAAGATATGAGGACCTCCTCAGAAAACTTAGCAAATAAATGTAATGTGGTGACTGTTAATAAAGAAATTGAAATGATTGCATATCTTCAACCGCAACAACAGCAGAAAGAAAAGATAAGTCGCAGTGAATGTAATAAAGTTTGACAGGAACAGGATTTTTATCATCAGGCAGATTAAAAATTCAAGTTCAAAATTCTAGACTTGGGATTGTCTCATATCAAAATAACCGCGAGCGATATTCTAAAGGTCCATGAGTAGTAATCGTGAATTCAATTTCTGTGCCGGACAATGCAGGCTTACTGTCACTGAAAACTTTGCAACAAATTGCTGAGGAATGGACCACGTAATGAGAATAATCTAATGTAAATAAAGTTTAGAGTTAGAAATTCCCTAAAGCCTACCGAAATCGCTAAGCTAAGCACCTGAAGAAAGGCAGGGTACAAATATGACGGTAATAGTCTGGAAATAAATGATTATTTAATTGCTTTTTATTAAAAATTATATATTAATGAAAAAAATATCTATTTTTCACACATCGGATTATTTTCTCTGTAGTTTTTTTTTTTTTTTTTACTTTTTACGCATATTACATCGTCTTGCAATATATTTTTCTTTACAATCCCGTGATCATCTTTCTTCTTCTGTCTGCATATCTGTTTATCTGTCTATCTGTTTGTCTATCTCTTTCTTTATCGCCACCGTTTCTGACCTGAAATTCTCCTTGTCGTCTGATCTCCATATGCATTTGCGAGGTCGAAGACCAAGGTTTTACGATATTTAAACCATTCAAAGATTCCCTTCCCTTTGTGGCCGTCGCGGAGGCTCTCCACAACAGCAGCTCGACGATCGTATTTTGAAGACATGTCGATTACTAAGCACCTCGTGCGTCAAAGGCTAGACAGACCTTTCTAATGGCATTCTCAAAACCTCGCTACATTGTGACGTCACGGCACTGTTGCCACGTAGAAATTTGGTTTTATCTGCGTCACACTGTTTATATTCGTCTATGATTGTGAATTTACGTGTAATACAATAAACATTCTCAAAAGAATTACCGAATCTGTAGGCATATGATGTCTGCGTAATCATAAACATATTCACTCGCATATGTAGCTGGGAATGTGTGTATATTCACCAAATTTAAACTCAAAATTGCTCTTCATACACATACTGCAGTTAATATGCATTCATATAAACGCACGCATGTGTATTCATCAGGTAACTTTTTCTCTTAGACACCAGACTTTACAAGCCACTCTTTGATATGGCAAAACATAGCTTACACAAGAATGAAATGTCTTCGCCGAGTGACAAGGAGCTCTTTAACGTCTGACAGTTTTAATCCTTCAACTTTTAACCTGTCAGCCGACCGGCGCAGCAAACCCAAATCACTGACATACGAAGACGGCCAGTTCGGCAACGAGGCGAACAAAGTGGATTTTAAGCAACGAGGTTCAGTGACTGGACAAAGAGTCAGACATCAGCTCAAAATTGCATTTGTCTCTCAATGAGTTTGTTACGCTTATTGGCTCATATTTCAGTCATATCTCTTTATATTGTCATCGCCTGACTTAGATTGTGGGTTTATTCTTGTAATCATCGTTTGAGCATTTAACCCCGCTGGTCAGAAGGCTAGTCATTATCCTGTTAACTTCAAGAACTGAAGCTTGCATAAGATAATGACCGGAATATATATATATATATATATATATATATATATATATATATATATATATATATATATATATCTGTGTGTGTGTCCGTGTCTGTGTGTGAATGTATGTATAAACTGGTGGAAATAATAAGTATGGTACTTCTTCACAAATATAACTCGCAAATTTCAACCACGCACCAAGGAGCGTAACCCAATTTCGTCATAGTGAATAACTTGATACTATTTCTGCTTATTTCATACGTTTATCTTTTTGCGATTCCGTCCTGCGACACGCTGAGTGAAATCATCAAAACCAGTTCGAATTCTAACCGATTTCGTTACTTTCACTTTCGCACAAATACACTTGATATAGGTATAGATCTATCTCGTTATCGACAAATCTATGGGTAAGCAACGTCGAACCTGTTAAGCAGCTAGATGGGTGACCACTTGGGCAATTCCAGGTACTGTGATCTTGAATGTGCGAATGGTTTAATCGGAATTGACTCGAAATTCTTAACCGAGAGAGCCGAGTTCCAGTTCCCGTTGGCTTATTTATATTCTCTCCCGAGCAAATATCTCTTTGGCAAAAGGAATAAATCAATGTCTTCTCCGCGCAGCTACGGGTTAATTATTCAGATTTGTACCACAAAATAACTATTAGGTTGTTGGTGCAAAAAATAATGTCGTTTTCTCACATAGTAACATATGTGAGAAAACGACATTATTTTTGCACCAACCTAATACTATCTCCAAAAAAAAAAAAATCCTGGCTTTAAATAACCTGCAAATACTTGATAGACTGTAGAAAACGAATCAATTAATAAATCAGGTCGCATCCTGTTTTTGTAACTTTAAGCAATTTTTCTTTTTCTTTCACCCCTCACCCAGAAAATGTTATCTGATTCCTTTATTGGTAGGTTGCTCACGCTTTCATCTCTTTTGATCCCATTATATCACGTGAGCATTAAATTCCCTAAAACTTCTTTCCCAATTATGTAACTCATGGATTTCATAAATTTCAACGATCTCATGCTGCTTCCAAGGAAAACATTTTTGGGGGTTACTATTTTCCTTGAAACTTCCTCCTTGCCCAGATGTTCTGTCCATTTATCATCTGTCTGTAGAAACATATCTCTGTTTCACATTTTAATTTCTTTTGCACTTACTGCTCTATAGGACGATTTGCATTGCGTAATAGTTGAGCTGATACATCTATGCTTCCACAGTTTTCATGTTTCTGCTTTAATTGTTTATAATTTGAAAGGTATACGAACGTTGGAAAATGAGTGAACATTTTTTTTAACACAAAAGTACTGGCAGAAGAATCTATGAACCTCCTGACCGCAGTATTTTTTTTTTAAGTCCGTGTTTGGAGACAGAGGCGTCGTGGTAAAATTGAGCTTGTCGGGTTGAAGAGCACAATGATTGCAGAGATGCTTCATTGATATTCGTATGAAGTTCGAATTGATTAGGATTTGAATTTCAGAGGTCGCCCGTCATCGATGCCCTGCGTTTGTGATATTGTAACCTTTTTTTCTTTTAACTGATCAAGCTTCTTCTCCCATCTCGCTGACGGTATGTACTTAAATTGGGAAAACTTGTGTGTCAGAGTATCCATGTGTCATGTTCAAGAAACAGAGTGACCACTCCTCCGTTAATATACTGTTAAATGTACAATCATTTTTATAGTGCAATTGTGCATATGGTAAATTTTTATGCTATACCTCAATTAGTATTAAATTTTCTGTCGTCTCAAATAACATTGACGAGATTGCTGAATTTCGATACTTATTTTGTCCTCTTCATTTTGTAGGCCGTATCTTGATTTGAGCATTTTAATACCGATCATTTATTCACTCCTCTTATAATTGATAAGGTTAAACTATTTTTCGTTTCGCTATGTAGACAGCTTGAGTTAAACCTACCTTATTCAAGGCTGAATGTATTCCACGCGCGGGACAGCTGTGGTGTAGCGAAAACAGCGCACAACAGTATATCTAAAAAGAAGTTGTCATGTATTCACCATCAGCATCTTTCGAAATTACTTGGCAGTCTCATTGGAGCGTTGGCCATATTCACCGGGTCTGCATCGGATGTGCAATGTTTTTTTTATAATCAAATCCACCCCAAGCAAGACAGTGAACTTATTAAAGTACAAGAGGGGTGTGAAAGAATTTTGAAAACAGGAAACATTATAAAGGAGCGGGAAAAATAGACAAATAATCCAGCCGCGTCCAGGTTAAGACGTTAGACTACATTCGCCTCCTGGGTTAGACATTAAACCACATCCTCTTTCCTGGGTAAGACGTTAAACTACATCAAGCAGCAAGGACTCTGCTCAGGAGATTTTGAGTAGCGTGGAACCACCTCTTAATTGCTGGTATTCCCAGGTCCTCCCTGACTCGGGGTGGTTGCATTTTTTAGGGTCCCAGATATGGTCAAATAGTTAACTATTACCAGCAACACACTTTTGAAAAACAAATATTACCAGCAATACAATTTTGAAGGAAATATATTACCAGAAACAGATTTTTGACAAAACAAAATATTACCAGCAATAAAATTTTTAGCCAGCATTCAATAACCCATTGAGGTTGATATGCCGTAAAACAAAATTAACCAAACCAATCTAAACCAAAGAATACATACTCTATTCATACGGATCTATCCTAAAAATGTTGTCGTCATTAAATAACCCACTGAGGTTGATACGCCGTAAAACAAAATAAAGCAAACCAATCTAAACCGAAGAATACATACTCTATTCATACGAATCGATCCTAAAAATGTTGTTGGCATTAAATAACCCCTTGAGGTTGAAATGCCGTTAAACAAAATAAACCAAACCAATCTAAACCAAATAATACATACTCTATTCATACGAATCGATCCTAAAAATGTTGTTGACATTAAATAACCCATTGAGTTTGATATGCCATAAAAAAATAAAAAAAAACTACACCATTATTATAGTACGATTATTATCTTCATAAATGATTACAATCGAAAAATATTTTCTGGCTTTAAATAACCGCCAAATGGTTGATTAGCTGTAAAACAGAAAACAATAAATCAGTCATCTCAATTGCCAAATAATAGACTGGCCTTGCCTTATAAATAATCCAGTTAATAACGTTTGAGTTTTTGCCTTTCTTTATACAATAATCATATTATAAGTGTAATCGTTTCAGATGAATAGTCAAGCAGATATTTATTTAAATAATGTATAACATACCCGAAATGTTTCAAGAATCGTGTATATGTCACGTAGTCTCCTTATATGGATTTCTCTGTCTCCATTCTCCTTCTGTGCCTTCAGATTATTGTGAATATGATTAATGTAAGATCTTAGCCTTTGGCTGCGGGATAATATCGACCGAGAGTAAATAAGATGAAAAAAATAGGAAATTAAGTGGAATTAACACAAATTACTGCACGGTTTCTGTTCTTCTGAATGAAAAGAAAATAAAGATAGAAAATTTGATGAAGTTTTCAGATAATTTTCCACAATTCAACAACTTCGAGTAAAATAAAATGGCAGTTTAATTAAAGTGTAATTTACTCCGCGAATTATTTTGCGGGAAAAATTACGAGAAGCACATGTTATCATTAAAAAAAAAAGAATGTAAAATAGAAAGAAAAAGAAGAAATGTAATCATTAGGTATTAGAGAGCAAGGTATTTTTTGGGTTATTTTAATGTCTGCCCAGTGGATGCAGGTTACAGAACTAATTTGCAAAAAGTTATGTCTAAGAGAGTCCTGACCCTAGAGATAAATGCGATCGCTTATAGGTGAGGTAGCGTGATTCAATCGGTGAGCATTTTATTTCTTTAAATCTTTGTTTCTATATCCGGGGTTGTTTTGATTGGAAATCTATAAGTATTGTAATACATTCAGTTTACATTTATGTAAAATATTCACAGAGACACAAGACTATCTAGTCTTTGGTAGCATCTAGTCTAGGGTAAAGAATTGAATTCGTAACTTTGGAAAGGCTAATAGAAAGTTAGGATATCTTATAAGTTCAAAAATGACAAAGTCAAAAGGATATTGAACAGAAGAAAGCATATTTTCTTAATATTATAATTATATATTTCTCTCTCTCTCTCTCTCTCTCTCTCTCTATAAATATATATATATATATATATATGTATATATATATATATATTTCTTCATATATATATACATTTCTTCATATATATATATAATATATATATATATATATATATATATATATATATATATATATATATATATATAAAGAAATATAGTTTTAAGGTGTGCTATATTTATGGGATAAAGTGCACAATATCAGAGATAGAGAGTATGTAAATATAAATATAAAAGTGAACATTGAAGTCAAAGCTCAGATGCGACAGGCTGCTTCATGCTAGACGCAATTGTTAGGTCGATTATATATATATTATATTATATATATATATGTGTGGGGGGGATGTAACAGCAAAAAGTATGCATAGAGATTACGACATGTCATTGAACAGAATATATATGATTATCTGGATATTCATTGATACATGAGTATATAGTAAAATGTATATACTGGGTGTAATAAAAAAAATTTTTCAAGTCGTGTAACACCAAACTAGTCCATCCCCCAAAAATTAAATATGTAAAGGAAACCACTAAATTTATTTCATTTTCCAACCTTTTCAGATAAGGCGATTAGCCATCTTGACACCATTTGTCGTATGAATAACTGAACAACCCTTTGAGTTATTCAGTTAGAAAGAGAACAGGTTAAAATCGTTTTGTCAGCTCCACTGTCTTCTCAAATAAGTAATGATGGGATGAAAAAGATCATTCAATCCTTCAGTAATGGTACCAACATTCATATTCTGGCTACTGTCTTCAAAAACAATGATATATATATATATATATATATATATATATATATATATATATATATATATATATATATATATATTATAATTAATATATATATATATTAATTAATATATATATATATATATATATACATATATATATATACATAAACACACGCGCACACAGATATATATATAAATATATATATATATATACATATTTTTATAATTAATATATATATATATATATATATATGCATATATGTAAAACCAGTGCTCCATACACAACTAGAGCTTAAATTATAAATATTTTTAAAAAAATATGATTATTTCGCTACATAAGCGTTCTCTTGTTTCAAAAACGAGAGCTGATACTTTAAATCAATTTAATTTTAATAATTATATTGAGGTTTTCGGCTCTCGTTTTTGAAACATAACCACTCTTATATAGCGAAGGAATCATATATATATGTGTGGATTTGCATGCGTTTTGAACATAAAAATATATGTCTTCGCTAGATTAGATAATCGTCATATTTATTGTTTATATTTGATTTGTAACCTGCAGTCGATATTATTTTTGTCAAATTTTCTCAATTACACAGCGTCCCTTTCAATTTTAATTTCACCCGCCCCATCTTTTTTCCCCACCACTTCTTTCCTTACCTCTCCCTCCTTCTTGAAGATTCGATCGGCCATGGTGTGTGTATGTCACCTCGAAATGTATCTTTATTGTTTTAGACATCCGACAACAATCATTTTCCCCCTTCCACTCACACCTAGTTTTTAAATAAAACTCTCTCTGTTAAACCCCTCTCTTATGAACTAACATTCGTCCCACACTCTCATAATTACACTCTCTCTAAATTCTATTTTTATTTCTGGAGTAGGTTTTTTTCTGTTTTCTTTTTGAATTTGTAGGTCTGATGAATTGGATCGTATTTACGATTCCAATGGAATAAATTATGACCATGGAATATTAGTGTTTAAGCCTTTTTATTATATCCTTACTCTGTCCTGGACATTGAGTTCTACCTGGATTCTATCCTCTCGGAATTTTTTATTCTAAAAATATACATGTGTATATATGCACCTGTGGATTTTGCATATATATGTATATTTACCACTAATATTATCTATCTATCTATCTATCTATCTATATATATATATATATATATATATATATATATATATATATATATATATATGCGAGTGTGTGTGCTTATATATATATATATATATATATATATATATATATATATATATATATATATACATAAAACTTTTGTTAAAGACGACTGACAAGGGGCGGAGATTAAGCTTTTATTATTTTTTTTATTTCCTCACTAGTAACAAAACTATTTTCCTGAACAACCCAATCATTATTAGTTGCTGACTGAAAACTGAACGATTCTTAATATATATATATATATATATATATATATATATATATATATATATATATATATATATATATATATATATATATATATAATTCGATGAATAAGTTGTCATTATATATTTGAGTGGTCGCAGATATTATCTGACAGCCACTACGGGTTGTGTTGCCAAAGATATGGTCTTCCAGCAAAAGCCCTCTTTACTCCTCAAGCCATATTTTGTAGGTCTTAGTATTGAGTCTGACACCCTCACCATAGATTCGGATGTTCTTTTCTTTTCTGAAAGATCAGTGTTAGTTTTGCAAGCTCTTCGTACCATTATACACAAGTAAGTCTTGCAGAATCAAATGTATTCTCCTCGGATTGTCACCGAAACACGCTGAAATGTTCTTAGTGAAGCTTCCAGCGCGTATACCAAGCAGTACCTCATGCTGTTTCAAAATTTCTAGTGGGGTTCTTTGTGCCATGGTATTCTTTTTCTCATAGACGTTAACCCTTATATAACTTACAGTCGACAAAACCAAGAACGGATATCGCTCATGAGTGAAATTAAATATAGTTTTGGCCTATTTCTTTTTGTTGTTTTATGAATATTTATTGTGGATTACCAGGATAAACAACGTAATTATATGCTAACCATTTCGAATACCTCACATCGATTTTATTTCCTGAAGAAGGGACTTAAAGGAGCAGAAATATGGTTCTACAGAGGAATACTGAGAATACCATGGATTAAGCAGTTTTGAGGAAAATGGGCGCGAAACTGTCACTTTTTCATTGGATCTGGAAGAAACAGTGGAAGTTTCTTGATGACATACGAAAGAAAGGCTTCTTGGAATGTCGAAAACACAGAGGTGATATTGTAAAGAAAAGTGACAAAGTGAACAATGGAATCATATACATAACGGGCTTGTGTAAATGAATAGCGGAATAGGAAGTTAGAATAATAATAAGGTGTTAAAAGTTGCTTGAGGCGCGAAAAGATATTCTTTGTCGTTTCACTACATGCAAAGCGATAAAGGCATTATGCCGCAAGGGGGTAGCGAGTAGAAAGAACAATAGACACAAAGAAAACGAGAAAAAGGGAAAAATGTTTGAAGGAGACAGAAATCGACGATAGGTGTTGCATTTAAAATTCTGTAGAGTGTAGTTTACAAGGAATCAAGAAGCTGGAAGCAAATTTCATATGCGAGATGTCCGAGAGAAAGAAAATAAATTCAATTAGAAGTTAGGTTTACATTGAACAATTAATGGAGAGCTATAATTTCTCACAACATATAGATGAAATCAAGGCAGGGTGTAGCAATTTTCTGTGACTCGGACTGAGAGCCGATTTTGAATTCAAGTAGCATTCATTACGTTCATTTTTTTTAAAAAATGGGTTCAACCAAGTCAAAGCAATAATGCTACTAAACAACAAGGGGTTGCCGTATGTGGAAGAATTAGAAAACAAACGCGCTAATAATTTTCGGAAATCTATACCCACTCATCGCTATAGGCATCATACCAGGTCAGACTTTGTCCTATACTCATAGATATCAGTCTATGCAAAACGATTCAAACCTGATAGCGCTATACAAAAAAACGTGTATACATGCGACTGGATACCACTTGGGAATAGAAACCCCCGGTGAAGCTCTTACTATGAATTTGCAAGTCCAAATGAAGAACATGTGCTACGCTTGGTCAGCTAGGATCGGATATGACGGGTTCGTTCGACGGAGTCGGCTCAACCGACCCCGCTGAATGTCGCACCAGGTACAGGTACATACATACATAGAAGAAGAAGAAGAAGAAGAAGAAGAAGAAGAAGAAGAAGTCTGTTGAAATCTCCCTAAAGAAACAGGAAATCGATCTGTATCCACATCTATGGATTAAATAATACAAACTGGAATACCTCGACATGCTTTGTATAGTAGAAAGATAAATCGGAATTCAAAATGGTATGTGGACATAGTTGGGCACATGCTAGAAGTGTAACTTGTTCCGCGCCACATAATTGCTCCATAAATCACAGGTAGACTCTCTGGCTATTGAAGAACGCAACACTGCATATGCTGGAAAATGACTTTAAATTCTTCTCAATTACATCCACTCAAACTTTGTGACTTAAACATAACTCTTTGACTAGATCGTCACTCACGAACTAGAACCATGAGACTATTGTAGTAGTACACAAATTTTATTCTAGTTTTAATCTATAGACGAGCAAGGAAGAGTTAAATGAGCGAGAGGTGAAATGACTTACCGGCCTGTTCCTTTTCGCGTCGCTGCCAGGTGGCCATTCGTTATTCACTCTGTTATGCCTGGGTCTCTGTGTCTTCCGCTGGTAATATCCACTGACTTGCAGAAGACATCATTCTTTGTTTTATCATCTTTGTCTAAAACGTAATTTATCAAGGTCAGTCTTTATTCAGTGACTTCCTTTGTCAGGAGCATTTGCCATCGACCTTGTGAAGTCCATTTCTCTTAGATGATAATCATCAAAACAATAAATGTCTAAAAAAAACATATTGTGACAGCAGATGTTTCCATTTTACAAGGTGTCAATTGACATTGATATCGCTACATATATCCACAACCTTCTTTTTTTCTCAACTGAATTCGTTCTTCACTTAGCAATAGACGGTCGTTAAGTGTGAAGATATACAAAAATTAAAAAAAAAATTAAATAAAGTGTCAAGCAAGAAATATAATTTCTGAATAGACTGGCATGTAATTTTCATTTCTTATTCCATGGCTGGTCGTAGGAGCGGAGTTATTAAATAGGTAAGACTTTAAGTGAAGATTAATTCTAAAATTAATAATTAAATTATTTTTTTTTGCATTCTGGAGAGCAAAGATAATTGAGATTTGGGGATAAATCTTTTTCACTCATCCCAGAAGCGCCAGTAACCTATCGCCATATTCAATGGCGGTAAGGGAAATATCAATTTATTATAATTCTTGGTATACGACTACTATTACTACTGCTACAACTACTACTACATGACCTCTACCCTCCCAGTAGGTGATTGGGTATCGTGGTCCTAAAGGATAGATATGTCTTCTAATTTCGACACAATTCACCAAAAATATGCTTTGTCAGGTCATTTTTACTGTGAATAGGGCAGTGTAAATGCAACATATCTGACACATAACCCAAGTAATTATCTCTAAATAGCTTGGTGGGGCAGTGTTCTTATTTCTGTTATGCTGAAGAATAATCCCTATGGGATAAGGATAATTATAAATCCCTGTGTAATTTATTCTATTAGGGGCTATTCGGATTTATTTTTCATTTAAATCATAATAAATAACTTCAGTTCTCTAAATAACCCAACACTAATCTACTTTAAGGTAATTCTTCACTTAACCCTTCCGTTCTTACTCCATTTTTAATTTCGTTACATGATTAAATTATGCTGGAATAAGAATTTAGTTAGGATTGATTTGCTTGGCATATACACTGAACGAACAAATCTGAAACTCTTTATCCCAAATCTGTAGATTGCTAGATGCAACAAGTTTTAGGCTAGCAGTTTATTCTATAGCACTTCTCGCTTGTAGAATTCACTTCCGGTTTCTTGCTTACCAGTCAATTTTGATGTTCAAAATTTAAATACAATGTCAATCGTTATCTTCTGTCTTCTTAATTCATGTTTTGCGATTATTCTCTCTCCTTAATAGTATTTTTCGTATATTTTAATCCTCAGTGGTTTTATTGTATTTCTTTGGTTGAAATGTTTGAAAAACTAAAATAATTGACTACGACGGCTAAAAGTCTTTAATTTTGGCGAATACTTATCGATTTGAGGAATTATGGCCAATACGACAACGTAGAAGTAGAATTGCGCACGCTATGAATCGTATATGGAGCTCATCTGAGCATTTGCCATGGAAATAGCAAGAGACGAGCGATAAGCTTACAGAGTTTAATTTGTGGGAAAGTGGCTGTAGATTGGAAAAATATGTCACCCATACATGGCGTCTTAAACGATTTTGAACTCCATGAGGGTTACAAAGTGATGATTTTTCACCTTCTTCCAGATATGACACAAATATGTCATATCTCGAATCATGTCAAGATAAAATAAAGCACAAGGAGACATAGTATCACTGGACAGAGAGAGATAATGTGTCCACCATTTTGAAGCGTTTTGACAATTTACGCTGCACATGAGTTCAACTAGAGATCTGGAGACTCTAATTAGGAAACATTATTGAGAGTCGAACCTTCCATTGACAAAACTGAGGGGCTGTACATTAAAGATAAAACGATATTGTTCGGAATTTGAGGCATTAAATGTTACAAGCCCTTTATTTCTCAATCGAGTAATGAAATAAATTTTACAACTGAGATCAGCTGATGTTTCTTGGCTTTTGGAACTGTATCCATGAAATATTGTTATGGATGCTTATCGATTTCGACGTTTAATTACATAAAAAAATGAAAAGATTATATGATGATCTCTTTTTTGCTTTTAAAAAAGCTCTGGAAAATGTATTCAATTCTATTTCCGTTTAAATTAACCTATTTAAAATATTGTTAGGGCTCATTTAATTTTGAATATGCGGTTATCAACGGCGTGCATTAAACTGCGTAGTTTGTTTACGGTAGACAATAGTCGACTGTAACGGAAATCTTTTAACTCTGATTAAAATTGATTAAAAGCTCATATTTACTTGATGTTGAGGCATTAATTTAATATCAATTCGTTTAATTTCGGTGTTTATTATAATTTTGTTACTATATTATTATTATTATTATAATATTGTTAATTGTTATTGCATTAATTATTCAGTTCATTCTTTCCTTTATTAAGTAATTTTGTTGTCTCACTGACAAAATATTTTTCTGTTATTTTTGTATGAAATTTCTTCATATTTCGCCATTTAAAATGATTGTACTTCACTTTATTCGATGATCCCTTAATGTGGTTGTTTATATTTTTATATCTTTTAAATATGTCACGTTTGTTATTGTTATTACTTATATTCTGATATAATGGAATATGCGTACACCTGTGTTCCCTCTCAGTGGAATATGATTGGCTGGTGTCCGCCATAAATACCGACGGACGTATAGGAGAGTCAAGAGCCTTAGTCTGAGAGCTAAGTCTATAACGATGCCCATTGGACAACGCCATTGATCTACACTTCTTACCTGCGACTACGACGCGTACCAGTCGATTACTGCTACCGTATTCTACTTGGTTATAGTAGCCAAAACCACTTAGCTACTTCGTTCAAATATATCCCTTTCCGGGACATGTCGTATTCTACTTTTCATAATTAGCATGATACGTTTACGCTATTTATTAGCAATTATTTCTAATTCTGCATTTATTAAAATTTTTATTTTTTCCAATGTTTTCGTATTCGTAAATCTTCCATAAGATTTTACATTTTTTATCATATTTCCATTCATAAAGAACAGTTTCAACTGCTAGGTGAGCTTGATTTTTTTTACGAAACACGTTAAAATAACACAAAGCTAATACAGGCAGAGAAAAATGAATTCAGTAAATACACGAAAATACAAAGGAGCGTACGACAAGGGTGTGCCATCCTACTGGGAAAAAATGAACATAGACAATCAGAACTAGATGTCCTATCAGGATTTATTATTGATAGCAGAAATATTAACAACATAAGACGCAGGCCAATTTATGAAACAGAAAGAAAATTATATGGATGTCTATAGAAGATAGTAAAGGAAACTGAGAATTAAAAAGTTAAATTCAATTATAAGAAGACGCATTTTATGTTTGTCAGCAAAAGCAACAACCAACTAAATATTGGAGACAGCAAAACCAAGCATGTGCAAAATAGTGAATATCTAGGAAATGTTTGAACAAAAGACGGGGTGTGTAACACCGAAGGTGTATTGAAACAGGGAAAGATGTCTTCCAAAAGCTAAGCAAGTATTATGAAAGAAGAAAATTTAGTTAAAAAAAAAGAAAAAAAAAGAAAGAGGGCTAAACTTTTATGTATTTCTCCTATCTGGATGTGAATGGCGGACAATTTTCCAACAGATGAAGAAGATACTTGAGCACACAAAAATGTAGTTATACAGAAGGATGCTGAAAATACCATGGACTGAACATGTGAGGAACATGTGAGGAACGGCAAACATTTAGAGAATATTGAAATAAAAAGGAGAGTTATATTTTGAATAAGAAAGAGTTGAAATTTCTAATGGATATCATGAAAGCAAGCTTGAACAATTTTACACTTAAAAGAAGACAAGGACAGAGCTATACGATAAATAACTTATTAAAAAAGTTTGTGTAATTATTTGGCATAAGAAATGTAAAAAACAGGAAGTTGGGGAGAGCTATGATTATCACATTTTGAAGACATAGAAAAAGAATGGTTTGTTGCATATTATCGGTTTTCTCGCTGTATCTTCTTTTCTTTACCCATTCTGTTTTTATTTTTTATCCATATTTTAAATTATATTTTGTCGCCAGTACATATTCCCAAACAGCTAATAACTAAATATTAATTTTCTTTGAAAATTATCATATGCTTACTTCCATGTAAACGTTATAGCTTATTTCTCGTTATTACATTTGATTTGCATATAAAAATGTTCATAGTACGTGCATTAAAATACACTCACCTGGAAACACCTAATTCGCCTATGTACATATTCTTAAACGTGTCTCAAAAATGTTATCGGTCGGTGGAAATTTATGTCACGACGTTCTGTCCCACGTTTTTTCATAGATATTACTAATATATATATATATATATATATATATATATATATATATTCAACCTTATCGTTGCGACCGCACGCTCCAAAATTTCTTACAGTTAACAATAACACATTTCTAAAAAAACATATTTCGATTCACATCTAATCTTTCGTATCCCGTTATTACCTGGATGGATTAAAAAAAACAAAAAAACAAATCAATTCTCATGCCTGATGATGTCTGTATGAAGAGATGAAAGTGTTAGCAAAAAAAAAAAAAAAAAAAACCTTATACAAAAAGACCTTATACAAGTTGAATTTATCAAAAGCAGGGATCGTAACATTCATCTAGAGAATCGTGGGTTAATGTAATTTTAATAAATTTGTTAGCAAAGAGGTATTTTCGTCATTTATATCATTAACTTCACTAATCTGTTTTCTGTATGAATGATTCATTTAATATATATATATATATATATATATATATATATATATATATATATATATATATATATATATATATATATATATATAAATATATTAATAATTAACATAAAAATAATAATAAATTAATTAATACTGTCAATAAAGAACAACCTTCAATAGTATCAAATATGAACACGGACAAAATGAGCTGACCTTGTTTTGAAAATAAGGATAAAATTGTCATCATAATAGATGTACATATATAAAAACTTTATATTCAGTAAAAACTTAAAAAAAAACAATTTTTTATAACGGTTAATAGAACAGCCGAAAGCCTTCGGATACTAAGAAAATTTAGAGATTTTTGCAAGCGTTAAGTCCAGAAAAGCAAATAAAAAATTAAATTAAATGAAACAGTTTTGATCACAGTACCTTGTCACACACTTTTATTTTATAAAAGAGGCGTTTCTAGTACTCACTTACTCACTCACACTAAGTTAACCTTTTATCTTAAAGTTTAGTCAAAATTTGGAATTTAATTATGCTTTTCTTACATTTTAGTTGCACCATATATGGGTTGGGTTATCTTTCTATTTGTAAGATTGATTTAGATTTAATATTATTCTGTATTAATCTCCCATAGTATTAGTAACATCTTGTACTGATGTATTGGTATTTGGTTGTTTTTTGTTTTTTTTTTATATTTTATATTGATTGAATGTGTTATACCTTTATATGAAGAATCTTTATTTAACAGTTGCACATTAATTTAGAAAATAATTCTATATGTTTAAATTATTGACTAGTTTCTTTAAGAAGCTATTTTTTGATCAACTATAAAAATATATACGAAACTCACAAAGCATATAAATTGTTTAGTATTTTGTTAAATTACCTCTCCATCCCATTTTTATTCCTTAGGAAATGGCATTGTCTATTTAGTATAATTTAAGTAACCGTTTACATCCGCTCTAGCTTATATCTGGCTGCCGTTAGCTGCCAATCTACGGGTCATGACCCATTTATAAAAAAATATATTTTTACTTCTTCGCTTAGTTTAAATTTAACGTAGGACATACTTGATTAGTTGATCAGAATAAAGCCGACAAAACGTGTATCTTTTTTTTTAATCTTTTATTCGTAAAATTGTGTTGAATCTTGTTTTTAAATCTAAATAAATTGGTCATTTGTCAGTAATTAACAATCGCATGATGATAAGCATTGAAACCCTAATGCAATTTTCTAGTGATTTGGACATGTTTTCGGGAAAATATCCTATTACATACATACATATATATATATATATATATATATATATATATATATATATATATATATATATATATATATATATATATATATATATATATATATATATATATATATATATAGAGAGAGAGAGAGAGAGAGGTGCTAAAATCCTTCGGTTATTTGACGAAACTTTTCCAATGCGTGTATATATATATATATATATATATATATATATATATTATGGTGTTTGGTCAAACTTCGAGATCTTGTAAATATTTTGCAACAAAAAGCTTTTATCTCCCTCACTTATATAAATTTCGTAAATTGTGTTTATTCTACATAGTGTTAAATCCGTTACACATGGAACAAAACACAAATCAATACTTTCTTTGTATTCAACGTGCGAAAAACCTACTTTAAAATTATATTACTGACTTTACAACTAAACATATTTTCGCTCAAAGATAAAGAAATATTATTTTAACAGACGGGTAATAAAATAACAAAATATGTAAAGAATCCATCATTTCTCTTTTCAGTTCTAAGAGTTGAAATTGTCATTATCATACATTGATTTTAGTACCAGCTGAATTTTGAAAAAAACTAAGAATTCTCAAAGATGAGATTATTCAACAGCATCCACTAAAGTCATGCTGTTTTCCAAGCAGAATGCGTGCAGCCAAGTCAGTTAGATTGTAAATATATATACATATATTATGGAAAACTTATTAAATACTAGATTACCGATGAAGTCATTGGGTTCTTTTTAAAATCTGTTGAGGTTTTTATCAATTTTATTATTGATTACAGGTAATTTGTATTTGCAATAAAAATTATTGTAATAATTATTATTACTCACATTATACAATATTGAAACTCAATAATAATTTAATAAATAGAAAATCTTCCGAAAAACAACAAAAATATCTTACTAATTTGGTTGGCAAATTATGCTGCGTTTAGATTGTTACTCGGGAAACCACATGTATACATATATAGACCCTTGTGAAAATTAATTGAAACAACAGCGTTAGTTTCCTTTCATTGAACATACGGTCAGTTTTAGACACACTAGAATGTCAGGGTGTACTCAATTTCTATTTTTCTTCAAATTAGGCCATCTGCAGTGGTGTGCAGTAATATGAATCTATTTTGGGGGTATATGATCAAATCTCTTTGTCCTAAAAGAACATTGCGTCATACGTGATCATCAGATTTTATCACGCTCAAACACAAATTTCTCGACTGTCGATTAGTTGCCCTACTGCCATTGTCTGTGATGGACGTTACTCCAATGAGGCATCCGAAACTTATAACTCTGCACGAACACACTGGCAAACGTTTCCAGTGAGCAAATCAAAGTACTATAGACTGCCCATGAAACTCTCCTGAAATAAATCCAATCGAGTATCTGTAGTCAATTTGCATGGAGCTACTTTGTTGAATGAACATACGAAGTACTAACATGTGTATTGGGCCAGTCTTAATTGGAAAGCAGAAAAGGTAAATAATAACTGAATTATTCGTTTGGTTTCAATTAATGTTCATAAGGGTGTATATACACGCTTAGAATTATATTATCTAGTTGATTGGCACCTAAAGAAATATAGTCGTGTCTGTATCAGTCAAAATAGGACAGGTGTTTGAAAAATTAGTTGCTTTTAATAACATTCGTCAAATACATATATCAGGAATTACTCAAGATATAATATTATAGTCAGAATATTAGGTTGGTGCAAAAATAATGCCGTAATAATGTCGTATTTTGACGTTAAAAAATACGTCAAAAAACGACATCGTTACGCCATTATTTTAGCACCAAGCTAATAGTAATGGTTACTATGTTATGTAATATCAGTGAAAGAGAAGCGAGGATATTCGGGAGAAGGAAGAAAGACCGCGATTGATCTTTGACTGACTGAACTTTTCAGAGAGGCATCATCTGCTTGTTAAATTGGCCATTCTTGAAGAATAAAAAAAGCTGGAACATACATATACTTCTTACATCCGGAATACGGGTTGGGGAGTGTGAGATAAGGAACAACGTGCAAGTAGAACTGCATGTTCTAATTCTAAATGTATAATGTGGTGGAAACAAAAATGGCGCTCATCTGAAAAATTTCGATGGAAATATCCACAGAATAGCGTAAATATTCCTGTGCGGGGAAGTGACTATAGACACGAATTTTTTACAGGAACTTGTAAACAATTTTGAAGTCTGTCAGGTTTGGGACGTGACAATTCAGCAATTGCTGCCAGACAAGGCAGCAGTGCATCATTATTGACCTAAATTGACTTTTGTCAATATAAGTTATGAGATATAGTTACTGGAGTAATGAAATGAGCAAACATCTTTTCTTTTTTTTCTTTTTTTCGCAATGTCTGAGGTACAGTAGGGAGCTTCATTAAGATATGAAACCTTCATTGACAAATCCCGTTGGGACTGATAAAGATGAAACGCTACTAGATTGGTGTTTGAAACACGGAATATTACAAGCCACTCGGTCACTTATGTGCCATGCGTGATACACGCATAGGCGATCATGTATCTTTCAGTACATGACTGACGAGGCATATTTTGCCTGCGGTAGGTTGCCATTTCATCTACAGTAGACCTGTTGCCATCAACGGCTATAGAACCCATTCTGTTCTGCTATTTACCCATAGCTGGGGGAAGAAAAGGATCCATACCTTTTTCCAAGGGTATTAGGACGTAAGTGAATGCAATGGATTCGACTGGAATTCGAACTCGTCTCTCCTATTCCTCAAACCGTTATCCATTACTCCACCCACTTATTCTTGAACTGAATTTGAGAAGAAAATCTTTAGAAACGAAATCGACTGAAGGCTCTTCGCTTTAGGACTGTGTCCCAGAGAAGTGATATTATCTGCATAGCAGTTTGCTAATACTCTAGACGAAATTGTTAAGAAAACCCTGAAATTACTTTAGAATAGATAAAAATGAGTTGAATGTGTTAAATGAAAAACGGAGCCGTGAGAATTTCGAAAAAAAATATCAATTGTGATATCTTCATGAACATTTCGCTTATAGAAATGTTAGCAACATATAGAAGAATTTCACTTTTTTCAACACCATGCATTCTTAGGAGATCAAAAGTTCACCTCCGTCTTCTAATGGATATGAACTAAAAAGAATATTTGGTAAAGACAGTAGAGTTCTTTTTCTGTTAGCTTCACCGCCGTTTGGAATTCAAAGATTTTTTTCTACTAGACTGGTTTCAAATGACGGCTATATGGGCCCCGTTTACTCTGCTAATTTACTCATAGCTGGAAAAAGAGATAGCCTTAGTGCGCAAATGACTACACCGAGATTTGAACTCGGTTCACCGATTTAAATTTCCGCACAGATAAATGTTGCGCCACCCGAAAAATCAAATCTGTTACAAATGAACGTAACAAAATATCCTTTGAAGACATGTATTTAATTGATTTCTATTTAATGTGCCATTGAACTTGCCTATTACATCGGCTCATTAAAACGAAATATTTCGTTACATAAGAGATCTGTGAAAGTTTGTAATCCATTTGAACCTAACAGTATAAAACAACCTTCATAAAATTTTAGATTGATCTTTTCAGCTGATTGTTTAAACATTTTACCGAGTATTTCTTACATGTCTTACGAAGCATATAATTGGGTGTTCTTGTTCATAAAATGATTTTGTACATTTAAGGACATATTAAATATTGTTTGACAGAAGAAATGCTTTTTAATTAATGATTATCCAGGAAAGGTGATTTATTAATGTAGTAGTTACATCCTTGTTGAAATTAATTGAAACAAAACGAATAATTCCGTTATTATTTACTTTTTTTTCGGATTTTTCCAATGAAACATCACCCAGTGCGCATGTTATTACTTCGGATGTCCATTCCACGAAGTCGTTCCTTTCAGATTGACCACAGATTCTCGATTGGATTTAAATCAGGTGTCTGTCTATGTCAGTCTATAGTACTTTGATTTGACACTGGTAAGGCTTGCCAGTGTGTTCGTACTGCGTTACAATTTTCGTAATCTTACTTGTAGTAACGTCAATCACAGACAATGGCATTAAGAGAAGTAATCTACAGTCGAGACGATAGTGTTTGTGCGTGATCAAAATCTAATGAAATCTTGAATGACGCAATATTTTTCAAGGCTAAACAAAGTTCATTATACACCCCGAAAATAATTTTTTATTACTGCACACCCCTGCCAATGACCTAATCTGGGTAAAAAATAGAATTCGATTGCGTCATGTCACTCCAGTGTGTCTAAAACTAACCGTATGGTGAAAGAAAGGAATGAAAATCAGAGCTCTCAATTAATTTGGACAAGGGTTCATATAGTAAATACACATCTTTCAAGAATTATTTCTAATTCGCTTGCTTATGTTGGGTTTAGTTATTGCAACATCTCTGCCGATATAGACATGTATACTATGAACCCATCTCAAATGTTTTGATGCACAAAATAAAGATAAGCACGCTTATCTGAAAAAATAAAAGCATTAAATCAGAAGATTGTTTTATCTAAATTTCAGACAGAAATTGCTTATTTCTCTAATCCATTTTAATATTCCCCGTAAAATTGGATATTAAGACAAATAAAAGAACATACAATAACAATATTAATTTTAGGCTTATCAATAATTCGTTATTAATAAAGGCATGATAAAAAACGGTATTGATTATACGTCTCTAAAGAGTCAAATATTAGGTATAATGTGTTTCTAATAATTTCACTCCAAAAAGGCAATAAAGCGTCTTAGAGAATACGAGAAGAACTATTTTTAAGTAGAGAGGACAATAAACGAATAATAATGAAGAAAACAGAAGTTAATGATTGATATTGTATTTACATTTTTGAAGATCAAATTTGAATAGAAAGCAAGAAGCCGGAAGCGTGGTCTCATCGGAAGAAAATGTTAGCATGGAACTTATGGTTACATCTAGCTATTTCAACTGCAAAAGGAAGAAAGAAATTTTGCCTCCAATTTAGTACTGCGCTTAATTTCATAAAGTCTAGGTAACATCGCGAGAAGATTTATATTAATAGTATTAATTATAGATTTATAACAATCTGCTAGAAATGACATATACCCCATCAAGAAAATAAATAAATGACATATACCCCATAAATAAATAAATAAATGACATATGCCTCATTAATGCTCACAATCCGAAAAATATGACACAGCTTTAAAGAGTTCATATATTTCTATTTTCGTGGTTTGATTGGTTCATTTTCTACGGTTTACAAATCCTTTGCAAACTATTTCAGACCAGAAAATATTGTTTGTTCGTTAGAATTATTTCTTAGGGAGATATTAACCTTACTGATGATCTCATAACGGTGTAGAGAGGGAGTAAAGATGGAATCATACTTTCCCCAGGGGCATATGCGCGTAAGTGAATATAACGAACCCAACAGGTATTTGAACTCGGCTTTCCGATTAACAATTCTGAGCCATTATGCATTAAACCACCCCTAAAACCAAGCTTTGGTATCCCCTATCTCGGTGCTGACCTGGCTGGACGTTGCTTAACGCCTCGTACTAGGTGGACCCTGCTATGTTTGAAGTTTTATATACAAACGGCTGGAAATTGGACGAAATGATATTGTCTCAGACGACAGTGAGCTTCTATAAATAATGCATTAGAACAAATAAAATTGCTTCTTTGATGAAAAGTCACCTATATAGACAGTGGCTTGCTTAACTTCGGTTATCGTACAGTAGAGTAATCGATGGAGGCTCGGATTGAGGAATCGGAGAGCCGAGTTCGAATTCCAGTCGAGTACATTATATTCAATTACGTGCCAATACATTTTGGAAAGATATTAATCTTCTTATTCTTCTCCCCCCCACCCCAGACCGAGTTCTATAGCCCTGGATGGCAACTGGTCTACAGCAGAAAGAAATGAGAACCTACTGCGGGAAAAATCTGCCTCGTCAATCATGTATGGAACGATACATGATCTCCTAAGTGTTTATTAATCATAGAACATAATTGACTCATCCATTGCTTCAATGTATGGTCTGTTCGGTTAAATTAGACTGAAACCTGAAAATAATCTTGCATTTGTTGTTAACTGGGGTAGCCAGTCCTTCAAGTTATTGTTCCTTCTTCATTAATCGAGTAAAATTTTGTTTGCTGTTTATCTTCATGTCTGATGATAACATCTAGGATCCATTGGGATCTAAGGGGTTTCCGCTGCTAGGAAAGTTGATTTGTTCAAAACTATCCTTCGGTCCCAAATCGTTCACGTTCATATGTCTACCTTTCGCCCGTGCATCGAACAGTGCTAAGGTTTCTGATATATATAGAGAGTTCAAGGAAGAATGTACAAGGTTATCAGTCCTGACCTGGCAGTTCAAATTGTTTAATATTCGCCATGGCGTAACGTACATTCCCTCTTTCCCTGTGCCATTTTTTTATAAATAGTTTAATAGCAATTGTCCTGATGATCTTTCATTTTTGATATATCGACTTTGCGAATTTAAGTGCTGTACTAGATTGGTAGTTAGGTCCCTCAATTTGTTGCTGCAATTTATAGAAGTTACCATAGCTTCTATGCTAATATTTTTTTTATTTTGCAATTCTCGATTTTGAAACACACTTCCGGCTACTTGTTTTGTTGTTAACTACAATCTTAAAAAAGATTAATGCAAGGTCAATCATCATCTAACACCTCGAACGCTGGCTATTTATTGTCTTCTATCTCTGTCTCTCTCTGCTCAGCATTTTCCCAGTTTCTTTCACACTCAATATTTTTTTTATAGTGACTTTATCGCCTTGAGGTGAATTGATTTTAAAAAAGATGTTAAGCTAGATTTCGTAACTTAATCTTGTTGATATTTATAAAATTTAGCTTGGTATAGCAACAACCAACTCATGTGGTACCTGTAGTGAATATTCACTACAGTCGTAATTATATTGCTAAATTTTCCTCTCTTCTATAAGGCTTGAAAGCCAATCTCCATTCTGCGGTAAATCTAAAATTCCTCATGTAAGTATATCCTCTTAATAAAATACAAGCAAATTACTTATGAACTCAGCATTAAATCATCATAAAGAATGATTTTATTACATGCTTATCAGAAGTTATCACAAGTTAAGTGTTTGAAAACCTCTTGAAAGGCAAGCTATTAACACGGACTTGTAATAAGTTTGGTGAAAGTTAATGGAATGGAAAAATAGACATGTACCAAAGCGTAAAAGGACGGAAGAAGAAAGTAGACATGGGAATTATCAAGGAGAAGAGGAGACCGGAGATTAAAAGAGAGTACAGATAAAATTAATCTGAGAGAAGAAGAAGAAAAAAAATATAGGCGGATGTTCGTAGATCAGATTGATATTTAATAAGACACGGGGATATTTCAAGCAAAACAATTATTACACTCGCAAAATTAAGGATGAATTGAACTTGAAAGAAAAAAATCCAAATAAATAACAAAAAATAAAACTAAATAGAAAAGGAGCAAACACAGAAGAAGAAAAAGAAAAGTAAATGAAATTTTCGAGGTGGGTGGGGTAATAAATCTTTAGTCTTAAACAGATTTCTTTTTTCTACAGAATCAATATTAAACAAAGAAGTAAATGTGCTGAAAATGAATGATATTATGTTGAAAAACAAATGCCTGTTCTTTATACTAATGTTCATTTAATACATGAATCTCCACAAGGTAGAAGGTTAATGTGTGGTTCTGCCAGCGTGTGTTGTATCACCACACATTAGTGCGGAGGGAAAGCTCCTTTTAGCGTCCCAGCTATGGGCAAATAGTAACCTCCCAAACGAAAACCTTTTTTTTTTATATTAAAATGATCAACAATATATTTTAGAGCAAATTGCTGTCAATGCAACCAAAAAAAATGAAAAAAAAATTATATTAAAATTACCAACAGTAAATTTTGTTATATAATATACATATATATATATATATATATATATATATATATATATATATATATATATAAATCTATCTATCTATCTATCTATCTATCTATCTATCTATCTATCTATCTCTCTCTCTCTCTCTCTCTATATATATATATATATATATATATATATATATATATATATATAGAAGTGAACACAGAAGTTAACACTTAGAGGCGACAGTCTGTTTCATGCTAGATACAATCGTCAGGCAACGAGTGCTGTTATTTTTCTCGGATATTTATATATCTATTTTTCTCGGATATATATATATATATATATATATATATATATATATATATATATATATATATATATATAAACATACGAAAGTATAAAATTATGTACAAAATATATGTTATTGAAAGCATAAAATTACGCACAAAATATAGTGATTTCTGCATTAAATGACCCACAGCGGATGATCTGCAAAATCATCGGACCAACCTGCTTTTTTCTTTATATAAATGATCCGCCTAAGAATATACTCAAATCATATAGAATGATACTAAGGTATATGGGTGCACCTCAAGAATTTGTTTTGATCAGTGACTATAATCTCTCATCCTATCTTCCTATAACACTTCAGTGAAAGAAAAACTGGCTGTTTGCGGCAATGCATCGAAAACCAAACTAAATATATTCTATTATCACAGATCGGACCCCGAAAGACCATCACACAGGACGAATCGATGCCTTTTAGTAGTGGCTCCGTGCCTTGAGAGATTAATGTGCTGAAACTCACATTTAGCTCTTATAAAGATTACAGCAGGTGGAGTCAGATGGGGCGTTACAATAAACCGATTATGTTCTCAGCTGATTTAGAAATAGATCGGGCATATGAGTAATACTTGAGTTTTTGGGAAAAGATATTCAAGGCAAGGGGTCTACTTAAGTGAACACCCATCCATCAGGACAGGGGAATTTTCAGGGTCTGCTCAGCGGTGATGGAATTTTACTAGATTGCTTTTTTTTTCGTGTTGAATTTGAAGAGTCAGTCTTGTTTCCATTGAGCCACCAGGGCTATGTCAGTTGCGAGGGAAACTGCTAAGTTTTTCTCCTACAGATTTTGGGAGGCTATTTTGAAAATCTCCCCACAGATGAAGAGGAAACTGGATGCAATAAAAATGTGGTTCAACAGGAGGATACTGAGAATTCTATGGACAAAATTAGTAAGCAAAGAAGATTATAGAAGTGTTAAAGCAAAAGTGTAACAAAAGAAAACTTATACTTAGAATCAGAAAGAGAGAAGTGACATTTCTTGGAGACATCATGAGGAAAGAGGACTTGGAAAACTAAACTCAAACAGTGAATATTGAGGAAAGATTGAGAAAGACATAAAGCCTCATACCTGACTAGCTTGTGTGAATAAATGGCGAAAACCTGATGGCAGGAAACTTAATAAGGGTATAAACGCTGCTGAATGCCATGAGGGATAGGCAATTGTGGAGAGCCGTGTCGCCCACGTCCTGTATAGATTGATTGATTGAATTGTTTGTTTAACAGCATATCAACTCCTTATGTGTCATTTAATATCAGATTTTCATTTTCGACGGAGATTTGAAGTAATAAAAATATAATAGATGTTATTTTGCGTTCACAATTAAATACATAGTAGATGATACTTCGATTTTGTGCATATACATGTTTGTGTGGACATAATTACAAGTGGTAGTGATATGTAAGCTTTATGGTGTAGTTTATTGAAGTTATGTTTTGGAATACAGTTTGATTTCTTTAAGAAATTGTAGAATATCATAGTGATTAATTCCATGAAATGCTCTTTAATGATATTGGCTAGGTTGACTTTGTTTCATAGCATATCAAGCTCTATAGCTGCCGAAAACTAAATATTCTGAACACATTTTATGGCTTCAACCAATTATATTTTGAGCGCATTTGTATGCCCGCAACTACAGATAAATTGTATTGTTGGGTCATTTTGCTATAAAAGGTATTTCGTCGGGTTTCAGATTTTCCGTCCGTAGGAATATATGCAGAGAATAATTATTCACACATACCATCATTTGAACCCCATTGATCACTATCAGGATTGAAATGTGAGAACAAGCAAAATCACGAAAGAAAAGATAGAATGAGCATAGGTCTGAACAACTATATTTAAAAAATCTTCGCACAAATTTAGAAAAAAAATAAGATGCTAAGAAGAAAAATGCTAAACTTTATAAGGGAGAAGAGAAAATAATATTTCGCTTTTTTAAAATCAAGAATATCATCATATTTCACGTTTCTAAATCTCATGACGTGTTTTGAAGCGTATGGCACCACATGTAATACATCCGTAGCAAAAAAATGAATATTACCTGGACAAAACAGATTGGCTGAGCCCATCCCTCTTCAAACTATTTGTGAATTCAATATTTTCTTTCCAAGGCCAAAGTCTGCTGTTTTGTAACCTATATTCTGGGTTGGGAGAAAGAAGTAGTCTCATTCATTTTTCCCAAGGATATTTGTTGAAAAATGAACGCAACGCACTCTTGTCTCGCCGATTCCTTTTTTCGTGCTAATAGACAGTATACAACCACAACCTACCTACTTTCATTACAAGCATAGCACGTGATGGTAACTATACTATCGGGAAATCAAACTGAAATATCCATGAATAAAATACGACCTTTTCTAATGGATATTTATTAGTTATAATGACTTTCTTCTCTGAAAATAAAAAAAAGAAAAAAAAAGACCAAGATTTCAGAAATATAACACATGGCAAAAACATAAAAACAAATTAATTTGCTTAATGACAAATGTCCTTATTCGTCTTGCTAAGGTCTTCATAGGAACTCCGTGGTTCAGTTAACTGAATTTTTAAATTATGAGTTATACCATCATTACCTGAACATGTTCGACTTAATGACTTTGATAGCCCTTGATGTCAGATAGCATATTCTCTAGTCTAAATAGGACCTGAGATCATCTGTTGTGGCCAGAAGAGAGGTGTCTTATTTGTTTAGTGCTTAACATAACATCTCTTTCGGAAATTCATAAATGATTTTTGTTTTTCTTCATTGAATTTATCCTAAAAAAACTATATACAATTACACCTGAATCAGTTATATATTCACCGTTATTTGCAATTACATTTTGAAAATTATCAGACAGGTTTCTATAACCATTGAGTAAAACCCCACAGATGTAAGTGAAAAAGTTTTCGACAAACACCTGAGCCTGTTTTCCATCAGATGAAATGTTCCGCATCAATGGATTTTACAACGATTGGAAAAAGATAATATTCGGTTGCTTTAATCTCAGTTTATCATGGCTGGTGGAATAAAACAGACTAACCAAGTTTCATAAGTTTTCCACTGTTATTATTGCTCTGTGGGGCTTGGCAATGTCATGTTGGAGGCCAACATTTTCCCCTTAATTAGCTGAAAACTCTATCTCTAGTGTTCAAAACTAGAGTATGACAGGGTAATCCAAATTTATTTTTAACTGCAGCGTATTTCACCAGGGACTAATTTTCAAAAATGTGATTGTTTGATAGCAATCCTAGCATGAAACATTGTTGGGAATTTCTGTAGATTACAAACTGACACTTATTATTATTATTATTATTTGTAGTAGTAGTAGTAGTAGTAGTAGTAGTAGTAGTAGTAGTAGTTGTGATTGATTGATTGATTGATTGACTGACTGAATGAAAGAACAGTATGTCAACAAAATAACGTCTCGATACAAATACACGAAGCCCAATATACCCGTCTTGACTAGTCTAATTCGCGTATCCAATGCATCACAGCTAAAGGTGCTCTATGTAATGAGAAGTTTGGAAAAAGCGATGTCCAACTTTGCAATTTCGGCCCAGCCATAATTACCTTCAGGTCAGTCAATCCAGATTAGAATCGTAAGTCCGCCTAGCTGCCTTATCCATCAAACTTTAAAAATTGCACAACGCTATTAACATCCGAACACTATTCCCGCTCATGAACAAAGATGCACCGGGGTTATTTTGTTGAGAGACATTAGGTTAATTCTCATTTTATTAAATCAACATTGAAGGATTAATCACCTTGGGAATAAGGTCGATTTTAACACACACATTATTAAGGACATTAATTAATATTTTTATTGAATTCTTCTTCGTCATCAACATATTTCTTCTTCTTCTTCTTCTTCTTCGTCTTCTTCTTCTATGTGCTGTGTCTCCTTGTGAGGTTGCCGATCATAGCTCTCCACAGTTTCCATGCCGTTTATAGTTCTTAATAAATTTTGGCTTTTCTATCGCTCTAGAATCTTGTTCCGCCATCTTGTATACAAGCTAGCTGGGTAGGTTACTAATTGTTTTCCTCTGAACCAGTTACCTTCAATCTGTGCTGTGCTATGATTATTACATATTCTAAGTCCCCTTTCGTTATTCAGTGCTTTAGAAATGTCAAGGACCACTTTCTGATGTTACGTATATGTGTCATTTTCTTTAGATTTTCTCTGAAAGTTCGTTTTGATCACATGGTCAGTCCATGATATTCTCACTATCCTTGGGTTCAAGTCCCTTGTTCATTCTTGAAAAAATATCCAGCATACATTTCCATATAGGAAGACTGATAGTACGTAACAATTTAGTACGCTTTTAAATTTGCCAAAGGAAGTTATATATATGGACCCACTTTTTGAGGTGAAATTATTTGGTCTTCGTTAGAAATATGGACCATATTTCATATTGCAATTAAAATTTTCATGACTCTATATCTTCTGTGATAACATGATGTGGTCATATTTTGAATTTTAACTGATATGTGTATTTGTTTATTTCTTCAAATGTATGACTTATTTGAAGAACAAAGTTTCGTACTGCGAACAAAATACACACCATTCTTTTGTCAGAGTTCGTATGAGAGTTACCTTGTATTGCATTAAAACTAAAATTTACATGTTATTTTTTACAATCATTTTATTCAAATATAATTTTTTTTTTAAATAAAAACAAGGTAACTATGACCCAATGTGTTTTTTTAGGGTTAGAGAAATGTTTAGACATCAAAGTTCACTGGGAAACAATGAGCCGAAAGAGAGTTCCACGGGAGAGATGTGTGGTAGAAGGAACTGTTAGCATAGAACTTACGGTTACAGCTAGCTAAATTCAATTGTAAAATGAAGAGACCTCGCTTAATTCCATAAAGTCTAGGTACGATAGAGGAAAGTTCTTCAGAACAATTACCATGAAAATATTTATAGAAGATGGAGGGGGAAGCTACATTATGTCGGTGGGAATGTGCCGGATGCTGAGATGTCAGATCAGGACCAGTGACATTGTAGATATTTTGGATTTGGTCAAGAATCTCTAAATATATACACTGCGTGCCAAATTATTATCGAGATAACTTTTTTTCTAATATTTCAAAAACCGTCCAATCAATTCATACAACGTTTTCAGACAATGTTGGCAACACTGATCTGCGTAAAGACTGAAATTTTCGTATGGATCTACGCAATGGAAACAAACTGGTACGCTGAAATCACCGTGCTGATAACAAATATGGCGCCAGTTTCTTTACATTGAGCGGATCAGTAAGAAAATTTCAGTGCTTGCGCAGCTCAGTGATGCCAACATTGTGGAAAAGTTTTGTTTTAATTGATTGGACTGTTTTTGAAATATTAGAAAAAAGTTATCTCGATAATAATTTGGCACGCAGTTTAGTGGGAGCACGGGAGATGATTTGGAAACACTAATCAAAGCAAGGCCGAATGATAGATTTATAAATACGTAAGATAGATACTGACAACAAAAGTTTATAGCACGGCACAGTATTCCAACTTTCCTAGCAGTGGATCTAACTATCCTCAAGGACACATGGCACAGTGGATAAAGGCGGTTGGTTAGATCCAGTGACAGACCCAAAGAGAGTGAGTTCTATACCCGGTTAAGGCGGTGGAGAACTTTCAGAGGGAAAATTACCAGGAGATAACTGATAACTGACATCCATCAAACATGGCACGTGGAACTAGAACAGTCTACCCCAGTGATCGAAATAAAGAGTTCAGTTCGAAATTCCAACCACCTGCAGAAGGCCGGACCGTACAACGGCCGAAACGTTGTGATAAATATGGCGACAAAGATGAGGACAATAGTCCGCATAATGTAAATACTGTCCATTGTCTTTAGTCATCGAAGTACTATATTTTTCTTCACCTGGAGATTGAACCTTTCATTTGCTTTTTGTAACCAATGGAAAATATTTATTACTCTACATGATAATTGTGTCGGTGGTTTTCTTTAATATTATACCGTATCTGAATATTTGTAGTGTTTATGTAGCGTTCGATTGCCTATATATAGATTCACACTTTTCTAAATACATCAGTAATATGAAATGGTTTATATAGGCAGCTATTTAACGCGGCAACATAAACTCACTTTCGTTTGTTAGCTTGAATGAGATAACATTTTGAAATATGTATAACAAACTTAACACATTCGGTGTCAATATTATTTTTCTGATATGTGTAGTCCAAGAGAGTAAATTGCATCTCGATAGACAACTGTTAGATACAGCCGTATATTGAGTGCAGAAATAGGAAGACATAAATATAAGGAATTAAAATTAAATTGCCAGAAAATTCACAAGAAAGAAAAATAATCGTAGAACAAATTGAAATAGAGACATAATAATCAAAGGCAGATTAAAAGAAAAAGAAAAGAGATAACAAGCATGGAAATTAATACGAGAAAAAAAGCAAAAAAAAAGCTGTTGAATTTTTCAGATGATAAGACAGGAATGAAACAAAGAAAGTAGAACAAATGAGAAAATTAAAGTTGAAAATAAGTCGAAGACGCCTGGGGGAAGCAGAAACAGTCTGCTAAAGAATATTTTGAAAACAATCCGAACATACCGAAAAAATATTCATCGTCGATTCTTTCTTCACCTCCCAAGAGAGGATAACAATCTACAATGCACTAAATTACATCCAGGTATTTTTTTCTCTCTTCACTGCATTCTTTTGGCTTCCAATCTTCTTTCAATGCAATCTTTCACGACTTCTGATAAGATTCTCTTTTGCTCAGGTACAAGAAGTTCGTTTACTTCTGGCTTTTGTTCACTTACCCCTTTAAATTAATCTATCATTTACTCAGTACTCTTATAAGTTATAGCTTTTCTTCTTCTACTTCAACATCATTTATCATCAGCTTCTTTCTACATTAACCAGGGAAAAGTTCGTCGAGGCGACGATTTGCTGAGCTATACAACATTATCCGCCATCTGTCGCGGTCGTGTGCCAGAGCTTAGATGTCCAGGAATTTTTTTTTTTGTGCGATGATAATATGACGAGTTTCGGGCATTTTAACCTGGCGGCGCCTACTCTTCTCCAGAAGAATTTTACTACGTTACATTAATTACTCATTACAACTCTTCCGATTTTCTTTACATTTCTAGCTTATATATATATATATATATATATATATATATATATATATATATATATATATATATATATGAATCATTCATACAAAAAACAAATCAGAACTCAGCTTTGCGACCGTACGTTCCAAAACAATAACACATTTCTCATACCATTTTTTTCGGATTACATCTCTATTTTCGTTGTCCTCTTATTACGGAGAAGTAAAAAATCAAGATCAAATCTATTTCTATACCTGAGGATGTCTGTAGGAACAGACGAAATCTTGTAAAAACTAAAAAATACCTTATGCAAGTGGAATTTATAAACAGGGATCATATCATTCATATACAGGTTCGGGTTTAGTGTACCTTATTGAAATTTTTTGCGAAGATGTATTCTCGCCATTTAAATCATTAACCTCTATATTTCTTTTTTGTATAATTCATGTAATTATAAATGGAACTGCACCTATAATCGAAAGCAAACGTCATACCAACTGTTCCAGCAGTCCTCGGTGGCGAAGAAGTAGCGAATCCGACTCGAATAAGCGTCGCTCGGTCACATATTCCGTGGTGGAACTCATCTGAGTGTCTCTTTTACCCCTAGGACTGTGCCCCCACGACCCACGACTAGTATCACCAAGCTGCTTTATCCAGAGCATTAGAAGCCGGTTCAAGCAAGGATATACAAGTGTTAGAAAGGAATGAATCAGAGAAAGTTTCGTCCTATATTTAGTACTAAATAATCCCAAATATAGGACGAAACTGCCGCCTAGTGCTTTTTGCATTCTGTTGAGTTTTCTTCTAGACTCAATGTATTACATAATTATAATTATTTTATATACTGCTAATTTCTAACACACAAACACACACACATTATATATATATATATATATATATATATATATATATATATATATATATATATATATATATATAATAAAAAACAGTTTTAATGTATTATATTTTTATTCAGGGATAGCAGCCAGCGCGTCTAAATATGAAAGTGGACATTAAGATCAAAAAGCAGCATTTAGTCTGTTTCATCTTTCAGCGTAAACTTTAGGATATGTTTTGCCTCCACTATTTATATTAAGTCAAGCTAACAAACAACATTATCAAGTAAGTACAAAATCGCATTCGAATCTACAACTCTTTGCACACAATAGACCCTGGAATAATAAGTGTTGCCGCCCACCTACATCCATTGATAAACACACAAATAGTCGAGACAAAACACAATAGACATGGCCTGAAGATTGCAATTAAGCATGAAACAGACTGTCGATGGAAGATGTTATCCACTATGTCCACTAGTGTATATATATATATATATATATATATATATATATATATATATATATATATTGAGGCACAGTGGAGTAGTGGATAGCGGTTCCAATCGAACTGAGGAATCGGAGAGACCACTTCAAATTACAGTGGAATCTATCACATTCACGCTAATACCCTTTCGAAAGGTATGAATCCTCTTCTTCTCCTCCAGCTGTGGTTAAATAGCAGGACAGACTGGGTTCTATAGCCTTGGATGGCAATTTGTCTAGACAAAGTACAACTCTGAATTAAAAACCTGTGGAGGGTTTTTTGGGGAACTTGTGGCACGTCTGGTCATCTGGTCCCTATATTCGGCTCTTCAAAAAGTGTGCTAGACTCTTCACAAAGCCGGCACCACTATAATCAAAGCATATGGGCAAGTGTCTGGCTGTCGGTTCCCAGGAACTCAGTTGCTTGTCCCACATACGTCGTAAAAACCGACGAGAGAGTCCAGCATATTAATTGATTTAAAATATGTTTTTTCCGTTTCACAGTTCTAACTATGTTTCAAAAATGGAAGGTCCGAATTTCATTTGGTAATTAAATTAAAGACATTAGTTCCATTTCATCCTCAAGCGAATTTTGATGTAACTTTTAAAATTACTGGGTTTTAAAGACACAAATAAAATCATAATTCACGTTTCCAAGGTTACAGATTAATTCACTTCTACTAGACAGGGGTGTTTGCGTTTTCTTTATGTCTATATTTTGATGTATCCGTTAACGGTTATTAGCTATGTTTTGGTAGGGGTAGGGGTGTATTCTTCAATAAAATCTGACATCCGTTAAATGCATGTCGTCTGAATTTTTTTAGAAATTTCATTGTTTACGCCAAAAATTGTTACGGCATTTTTTTATTTGTATATTTAAAGATTTTTTTTTTGTAATGGAAAAATATAATTTTATATACTGTAAGTAAATTCTATTACATTTACAAAAAAGTCTATTAAAATAACAATGAAAATACTTTAAAGTAGTATTTAAAATACTATGATTTCGCAGCTCCTGTTGAACTCACTGCCTTAGGCAGAGAAGAACCCGGACGAGGCTGTGCCGAAGGGCAGAGTTTCGACTGGGGAGATAGACAGATCCGAACCCGTTTAGGCGGGTTATACGGGAAGATTTTGGCCGAGCCTCCGGGCTCGGATGGCCCACGTTATACTCGGCTTTATGACACATTCATCCTCGTGGTGGGTGGTAATAAATATGAACAGTGATATAGACTGAACGCTGGTCAACCGACACACACTCCTAAAGTCGTGTAACAGATTTGTGTTGTATTTACTGTTCAATATACTATTTATCTGCAACGTCTTATTTTGTTATTTCTCAACCATCGCTTGGTCACAACAATATATAAAGGTTTCTAACAGAATTGCTGATAAGCCAGGAGAACTACGTATTGGAAATATTGACATAACAAAGTTAATTTAAATATTTAGGAAAATATTTAAATATTTAGGAGTTCGGAAAATGTGTCAGCGAACTGCGGACACTCATTCGAAAAAAGAAAAATGGCTTTCAAAAGATGACAAACTATTAGGAAAAAAGGAAAATCTACATTAGGAAGAAATAAACGTGTAATTTGATGTTAGTTAATATTTGCCCTCCTAAATTGTTATAGGCAGTTAGAACGCTCTCTTTCTGATCATGAGGTCCGTGTTCGAATCCTACCATGTTCGATTTGTCAAGAAGGTTCGGCACGCCGATAACATCAGGAAGAACATTACTTGATGTTATCGGCGTGCGGCACCTTTGGAAAAAGCTTGAAAAACATACCATGAGTTCACATTAGACTTGTGAGTGAAATTGGGTAGACGGAAAATATACATGAAAATTTTACGAAGTCATCGTGACTGAGGGTTTGAGCACGCTGACCTTGTTCAGATTATTGATCTCGCTAGATAACAAAAAAAAAATGTAACTTAGATGTCGGCATCGTTGCAGAATAATCCACAGGTGGGTGTTGATCAAATGCGAAATACACCTGAGCAAGCATTTTCAGTTTTCATTAGCTAGTTAACTTAAAAAACGGGTATCCTCGAATACGAATGGACAGCCATTATTTTATTATATGGTACAGTGTAACCCTGATATAAGAGAAACCCGTATATAAGAGAAACCCGTATATAAGAGAGATTTTATATGGTTCCAAATTAGAGCCTGTATTAATGTATATAAATTAGACCAAACCCGGATATAAGAAAAAATGGATATAAGAGACTTCTCCGGTCCCGACAACTTTCTTATATCCTGGTTACACTGTAGCAATTCCTCACAGATTTAAATGACACTTGAGGTAAAAGAAATACGATTCTACAGAAGAATGCTGAGAATATCATAACTGAAGTCTTATAGAAAACTGGAGACAAAAATAATACATACATAGCATCAGAAAGAGACTGTGGAAATTTTGAGAACAGATAATGAGGAAAGAATCTGACCCTCAAAAGAGGCAAGAGAAAGACAAAAGCACCGAGTAACCTTCCTAACGAGCATGTGTAAAAGGATCATAGAACAGCGATAGATAAAGGAAAGACAAACATTGCTAACAGATAATGTTGTGAAGAGAGATATGATTGCTCATAAACAGATGGTTCAAGGCACGTAGACATAGAGGGACAGATAAAGGACATGCCTTTACTCTGAAGAAGATTATCCTCTCGTTGAACTAAACAATGTGCGCTGTGTAACATATAAAACACATCTGCGTTTCCCCCTCTCAGTTTCCGTAAGGAAGACAGTCGCATCAAAATGCAACAGGTCAATATCAGTTTAAAGTTTTTCACTCTTGGCACTCATCTTTTAAAAAGGCTTCGATCTGTAGGTAATTAAAGCCATATAGCGATAAAAACTATTCATGGCGTAGCATGTAAAAGCATATTAATTTTATATAAAATACATATAATGGCGAGCAAAAGATATATCCAGCTAGCGTAAGATATTAATTTTTTTTTTCATATTTTCAGATGTGCCTGGGTTCGACGTAATATAATAGAGATATTAAATATATATTAATAAATATGCATAGTATCCCTCACCGATTGTACGACGCGGAGTTTCATGCAATCGTCAGGTCTTGAGTAGAGACTTACTCAGCACCAGCATATTGCTTCGGTCATGGAACTCTGCGTCGTGTTACCGGTGATGAATTTCATATATATATATATATATATATATATATATATATATATATATATATATATATATATATATATATATGAGATTAATTAAATACACTTGACAAGTCACTGCGGGTGGTTCGAAACATTTTGCATAGTTTATGTTATGTTAAAAGAAGTAAATTCTAAGAAAATTACTTTAAAATTCACCAATCGAATATAAGAAACGCTAACCATAACCCTAACCATTACTGCACAGTATATTAGGCCCACTTTCTAATGAAAAGTGTATAAAAGAATGATGGCTGACGAAATGCATAATTATATATATATATATATATATATATGTGTGTGTGTGTGTGTGTGTGTGTGTGTGTGTGTGTGTGTGTGTGTGACGTCCCCCCCGTGTCGCTGCGCCAAATATGACGTCTGCCTAGCCGCGTCCGTCGTGCTATCCTATCCTGTGACGACCAACTGGCCTGGTATTGGTCGCGGCACCAAATGTGACATTCTAACCTTTTGGTGATTCGGATAGGAATCTGGTTACAAATATATATGTAAAAGAAAAGAAAATAATAACTCGAAAACATCAAATGTGTTAAACAAGGATAACAATATTTTATATATGGTTGCTGAATACAGGACTGCGTCTTCTTCCCAACCCGCTATATGGATTCGTGACACTTTGTGTTTGTTAGACGAGTCTTAACATCTTAAGTTGTTTGTTCTTTAAGAAACTGGTTCTTGGTGTATCTTCAGGCGATATTCGTAAAACTTGTTTTGGTGGTGTGAGTCTAAGTCGTTCTTCAAAAATAAATTGTTCTTGGCTAGAAGTTGAGGTCGATAATGCGCGAATCTTAGTCAGCTTCTGCGAGGCGTGTCTTCAGAGCTCTCAGCTCACTGCAACTGCTTGCCTGTCTGTCTCCAACCCCAACTGCGAACTTCACTCAACTGGAACTCGAACTGGACTGAACTCGCTGCGACTCTGCTTATATGGACGCCGACCAAAACCGGGATGGGCTTGTCGGTGTTTGAGGTACCTTGATAATTCTAAATCCACTTCTTTGTTTCGGTCAGGAAAATTTTATTATTTTTTGGAAGGCTTTCGTCTTCCCACCTTCTTCTGTTCTCATATTGTTATCTCACCATGCCCTCAGAGGGTGTCAACGGGTTTCCCCTCTCTCTCACAGTGGCATCTCATACCTATCCTTTCAGGGGGGCGCAACATGCCTCCCCTCCTTCTTCCCATGATTACCTTCGCCTAACGCTCATGCCACCATTCAACCAATGGGCGCTCAGCAGTGTGGGTGTGGACAGACAAGCCTCGGTTTAAAAAATCTTGATCAAAGAAAAAAAAATTATAGACCTCACACCCTAGAGTCTTATCTTAACCGAATCACCTGGAATTCGTCAATAGAGATTTTCGTCAGCATCAGGTGGGTTGCCATTTGGACGTATTTGCATTCTTGGTGCCAATTACTGATCCGATAAAATAGTTTCGCTATCATAGCCAGCCCTGACGATACACAGATGCTCCTCTCAATGATATTCTGCATATAGACAAAGGCTTAACCTTTCCTTGATGGTGGTCAGCGGACACTTTTGTTTTTCTCGGACAGTGCGTGTTTAATTAATTTTCATTTTTATCTCTTTAGAATTCTGCGGGAGGTAAATTGTCCAACTTGAAAATTCCCTTTACCATTGCCATGTGCAGATTGGACATATCTTACTCTCCGCCCCGTAACATAAATCAGATTAAATTCTGTGTTTCACCTTCTCGACAATGGAAATAAAAATCTTACCACTTCCCCTGTCAGAAAAATAACACCGCTTAGTGTCCTTTTCGTGATGGCTTCTTATCACCTAAATTTAATTCTCTCCTTTCTTTTTTTCTTCTTTCTTTCCAGCGACGTAAATAGTGTCACATATATATATATGGGGAAATATAGTTTTAATGTGACCTATATTTATGGGATAAATTGCTCAATATCAGAGATAGAGCGTATGTAAAAAAGAAGTGAACATTGAAGTCAACACTCACAGGAGACAGGCTGTTTCATGGTAGACGAAATTGTCAGGCGGCCTGACGATTGCGTTTAGCATGAAACAGCCTGTTGCCTCTGAGTGTTGACTTCAATGTTCACTTTTATATATATATATATATATATATATATATATATATATATATATATATATATATATATATATAATATAGTAAAGCTAACAAATCCGTTGGTCTAAAATCCAAGTGGATCCGAATAATATAATATATTAAAACAGATCCACAAAAACAGCTCAATGTATTAATTAATAAAGATCAATAAAATTAATAAGCAATAAAATCTAAAATAAGGAGAATAGACTATTTCGACAGACGAAGATGTCTGTCGTCTGTCTTTATCAAACCCGGTGTGGAATAATTTAGTGTCAAAAAAAAAAAAAATAACTATGCAAGCAAAAATGAGGGACGTTAAAGGTTTTTTATCATAAAAGGAAGACTTTTTATAAAATTAAACCCGAATATTATCCTCAGGACTTTAATTTGGGGTTATATGAAGAAGAAAATATCAATTTAAAATTAAAAGACGAATAAAAAGGGGTTTAAAATAGCTATAAATATTATATAGATAAAAGGATGTAAGGGATTAGTGGAAAGAGAGATGGGGAGATCTTTGAGCAGGGGAAAATTTATAAATTATAATTAATATAGTGTAAAAGGAATATATAAGGAGAATATAGAAATTAGAATTATTTATACCTTCAACATTTGAAGAGATAGAGGCGAATGAATATTATGAAAATATGGTAGCTAATTAAGTTAAACCTATATTATGGAAATTTGAATTTGTTTTTATGCCGAAAAATTCAATCAGAGGAATGGATTAGTATTAAAATGTCGACATCATCAGTTTACGCTGTGTGAGTTGAACTATAGGTGACTGTCTGGTAGGTCTATATTTTCTCGCAGCACGTCATACAGGAAGTGTCTACAGGGACATTATTTCAAAAACACTTCCAGACTTGCAAGAGGATGTATACCTGATTATAAGAAGACGCGTGTGATTCATGCATGATAAGACACCGATACTTTTTAGTTACATTATACGCGATGGCATCTACCATGAAACATGGATGGATAGGGAGATCGGATCCATGACCTGCACGTTCTCCTGACGTCAATCTTTGGATTTCTAACTGCGGGGCCACCTAAAGAAATTGTTTTAGGAAGCAACCATTAATAATGCAGAAACGCTTTATCAACTTGTTATGGGACATGCAAAATCATTCGATAACGCGAGGGAATATCTGAAAGAGTCCGCCAGTCAATCTTCAGACATCTGTGGAAGCCAGCGGAGGACATTTTGAAAATTTTTTATGAGCTGATAACTTTTTGGACGTATGTATATATGAACTTTCGTCCTTGTTTTGATGGCGGAATCCAACCCTTAAATTTTGTAAAAGTATTTTTATACTCCTTGTTTACAATTACACACACACGAGCGCGCGCGCACACACACGCACATAAAAACACGCACACACACACGTATATATATAATGTGATGGTTAAATTGTAAACCTATTATATCTTTAATATCAAGCATGCGCGGTGCTGTTTTTTTTTGTTTGTCGACTGCACAGTACATTAGGCCCACTTGGGCATCGCTTGTGAGTAAAAGAGCACCATGACCTAAAATGCTCCACCAGAAATTTGAAACGGCATGATTTACTCCTTGGCATTCGGGCTAGAATCAATAAGAATATTTCAGAGTAATTTGGTGTCGATCTGAGGAGAGTAAGGATGATTCAGAAAGAGTTGGATAAGTCTAATGGTGATTCGGAAGGTACGGCAGCTCAGAAACATCACTCTAACCATTCTGATATGAAAACAACTTTCGAATTTGCTGGTGATAGCCAGGCCATGATTGACAACGATCCCTCCAAATCCGTCAGGTCTATAGCCAAGGACACGGGATTGTCTGATTTACATATAAGTGATATAGTACATGAAGGCATTCACTATATCTCATATAAGATAGGAAAGGGCCAATATTTACCCCAAGCGAAGAAGGAAAATAGAAAAGATCGCGTTGTGAAGCATTTTAACAAACTCAAGCATCATCTCCAACCGAAAAATCTTCTGCCAGGATAAGATGATGAACAGATAGAAAACACGATGTTTTATCTGTATCCAAAATATTTGGTGAGAGGAAACCAAAATATCTAGTCAACATTATGGTGTTTGGAGCGATCACTGGGAATAGCAATGGTTATGCCTAGATTCATCTTTCCACAGGGCGTCAGAATCAACACGGAGGCCTAAACCAATTTCTTTGAGTAGGTTTTGCTGCCCTGTGTCAAGAGAGGGGCTACTTGAAGACCCTATATCTGGCAACAGGAATCTAAACCATGCCACACAAGCAGGAGGACCCAGTCATGACTGTCACACAATTTCTTCTCACCACATCACCCCTTACATCTAGCAACTTAACTCCCCAAACTGCAAACCCCTTGTTTATTATGTGTCTGGCGCAGTTGAGAAAGAGACCAAGAAAACCACTTGTAACACCAAAGATTAAAGACTAACTGAAGGTAAGGATTATGGCATCATTCACCAACTTAAGAAGACCATCTATAAGAGTTGCAGGAGATTACGAATTCGTCTCGCATCCCTAGTTGAAGCCAATGGCAATGGTATTGAATAAATTTACTGTTTAACATTTCAACATAATGTTGTGTAATTTTTTTAACTATATGTTAAAATGAGATGTCAGTGATATTTTCCTTTTGAATAATTTAGACGACAATTGATCCATCTCACCAACCATCTCTCTATCTCTCTGTATATATATATATATATATATATATATATATATATATATATATATATATATATATATATATATATATATATATATACTTTTTGCCTGTGTGTATTAGTGTACAGCATGATTATGAATGCATATATATTTCAATGTATGTATGCATGCTTATGAATAAAGAACAAATGAAAACTATTCTTAGCCGACATGTTTCTTCCTCTGAGGGACTTCATAAAAGCAAATTTAAGCATTTAGGGGAGCAACATCTTTTTTTCAACATATGTGAAAACTATCGTTAGTTATTCAGGATCTTAAAATTAAAATGAATGCGAACAAATAACGTAACAGGCGAGTTCATTAAGATTTACACTAAAAACTTTGATTAATTGTTCTTCATGAATATTATCTATCTAAACTGCGAATGTCGACATGAGTGTCCCTTTAAATGTTCTGAGATTGAACTATCCTCATTCAAGGGAAACTTAAGCCGCCTCGTCAACGTCATCATCGTAAAACCAACATGTGTATTAACATTTTAATTAGGGATGCAATCTCCCAAAGAAAATAGAAATTGATATAAAATGTTGGTCTTTTGTAACATGCTAGTTGATGGAGAAGAATTGTTTTGGACGACGATGAATTTAGCATAATATATAACTCATTTTATTTTTACTTGGGTCAGTGGGGAAATTTACAGGTTAGACAGATATTAGTCGAAAATACATTAATATAGGTCAAAACTTAAAATTCTTTTTAAGCCATATAAATATAGTC
>OZ010583.1:104677801-104740301 GCA_963932145.1 Acanthosepion lycidas
TATATATATATATATATATATATATATATATATATATATATATATATATATATAACGCTACCATGAATAGACAAAAATTAGTTTTATTATTACCACTCATGATAATAAAAAGTAAAAATGAAAAACGGGCAAGCTAACCGATTTCATACATCGCTCAACAGAGCTAAATTGAGGTTAATAATGTAAATTTAAAAAAAAGAAGAATGGACAAAGTTTATTGTTGGGAAAAATAATTAAATGGTAATTAGTTGGAGGCCTAATATAAAGTCCTTTTGTTTACAAGGAGAAGGCTTTAAAGTTAGAATATAGATGGCCTCCAAAATCTTTCGGTGGTAATTTGAGTGGGACTTGCTAAGGATGGTAAAAGCGGCCGCGCTAAGACTAACAGCACAATTATGGCTATTTATAAGGTGTTCTGTGATGGAAGACCCATACGTATTGGTCAGAATCTCCCAGGGAGTGCACGTCCAACCCCGGATCCTAGCTGGAACGCGCTGCTCCACTCCAGCATCCAGCTCTCACGCCGCTCCCCCCATGCAGCTGTTACGTGAAGTAAACGTTCTGGGGAAGATGCAATCTGAAAGCAACGTTCTCCTTCCAAATGGAATTTGAACCAAATATGAATGAGTCGACTAGGTGCATGTAATATTGCGAGTTCTGTCTGTGAATGTCTTAACTCGTGTAAATAGGAAATGTAGATTGTCTGAACTTTTGCTGTGAACATATAACCGGGCGAATAGCAATTGTTTCGTCGTGGCAAAGGGTGTTGTAGAGGGAAAAATAATTTAGAACACGGTCGAGGCTTGATCTCAGTCATAGCGGGAAAGTTGGTCAGTTGAAACATATATATGGCTACAATGATCCAGTCTGGGTCAGATCTAACTTTTCTAAAAATAGAGTAAAGTATAGTGAAAGCAGGCGTTAAATACTCTCCGACGCGAGATAAGCAAACTGACTTTTTTCACTATCCTTAGCAATTGTTCGTAAAATCGAGATCGAATTCAGTTCTGGGGTGATCTTAAATCCTAACTGATTTTCCAGTCATTTAGCTCAATTCGCAGTGTAAATGTTCACAAGGAATTAATCAAATTTAGAAGCTGTTCGGTGATAGTGAATGTTACTAACTTGGTTTTGGAGTAATTTAAAGTTACAAGATTTTTAAAGTTACAGGTTTTTTCGACAATTTAGCTTTGACGGCTAAGTCAAATGAAAGATTCATTGACAAGATCTGATCATCTAGATTTTGAGACGTGCACCAATAAATAATGAATATATATTTACTAATTATCAGATCATGTTCACAGGCAACACTTTAGTTTAAATCAGAAATTGGATAAGATCGACTGGAAAGCGTGGGAAGAGGCCTTCATTGATCTCTTGTATTTCCAATGATTGGCTATTAACGACGCCCTTCAGTGATCTACCTGATATGGAGCAATTGATAATTGTGGAGTCCCTTCCAAAATTGCCGTAGCTGGGAACTGTGTGTAGCAACCCGCTATTCACTGTTATGATTTCCAATATTCTACGAAAATATTTTTCATATTACAAAAGTCACGAGAAAATGCCAATATTTCTATACGGTTTTATCTAGTTTTCTTCATTAGTGTAATAATCCATTTCCGTTTGCTTTCTTTCTTTCTTTCTTTCTTTCTTTCCTATCGTCTATTTGTTTTCGTCTTCTTTAATACATTATACTTTTGTTCAATGTCGAAAGAAATATCATTGTTAGTTTAACTTTAGCAATCGTTTCTCTTTTAACTGTTTTCATTATATTTTCTCGGCTTTTTTCGTTCATTCCTTATTCATTTTAAGTATTTTCCACCACCCTCCTCTTGTTGCTGTTGTTATTACTATTCTTGTTGTCGTTGTTGTTGTTCTTCTTCTTCTCCTTCTATATTTTTCGCCTCTTTCAAAATTATTTACTTCTATTTCTATATTGTTATTCCACGTCTCTCTTTTCTCATTTTTATTTCGTAATTCTAAATATATTACCATTATTATTAACTCTTTTTTTTGCGTTTTCCTACAATCCTTCCTGTTTTCTAACAGATTAATTTTTTCTTTTCGCTTTTATAAATTTTTCTTTTCTGTTCATCCATTCTGTGCTATTCGCTTTTTGCACTGTTTTTTCCCGGTGCCCCGCGCGCAGCCATATCATTTTATTTTCATTTTTTCCCCCACAAGTGACTGTATTCATACGACAAACCCTAGTCCATTGGAAGATATGCCGTTTTGTGTAAGCCAAGTTCAGGATCTTTTCAGTCTATTGATTTCTCTGGAAAATTAATTAATTTTCCTTATTCTAGGGAAAATATTCAGGGAGGCCTAAGATTGGCCATATTGATTCGCGTTCCCTTTTTAATTTTTTTTTCCCACCATTATCGTACATGGAAGCAGATCACGAAAGAACGCCAGTACCACGCGCATACAAGGACGGACACCCGCAGATGATTGAAATAGAGCGAGATCTGTTTAAAGAGTTTATCACGTGAATACGTGTGCACAATACATAATACTCACTCTTTTTCTCTCTCGTCATTTCTCTCACTCTTTCTCACAATGTTACTTAAACGCAATGTCATATATGAGCACACGCTCTTTTCATCTCATAGGACACAATGAAGTCAGAATAGAAGCAGTAAGAAAAAAAATCGACATTACAGTTCCAATGTTATATAAAATTTCCCATTCCGTTTTTGGTTGAGAATAAAAAACAACCAGTTTTGATTAATTTTTTTTTATGGATTTTGCCCTGTTTGTTGCATTTAACATAAGTATTTGAAACCATATACCTGTAAACGTATAAGAAATGATGTAAGCAAGTACACAAAAAGTGAAAAGGGACATACGACAACGATACACCTTCTCACCAGACTTATTTAACATTTAGAAAGAGGCAGTCCTAAATGAATATGATGTTCTACAATTATTAATGGTCGGGCCAGTGTTAATATGAAATTCTTAGATGGCGCAGTGTTGATGGCAGGCATAAGAAAAAGACTGCAGAGAATGATAGATATGGACGTAATGTAATGGAAAAAGAAAGGCCTAGCCTCAATTTTAAGAAGAGACAATGTGTGGTTGTCAGCAAGCTGCATAAATTTTTGGTCAGTATATAAATATAACTAAATGGTGAGATGGCAAAATTGGGTAAATGTTAAAGTAACGTTGACATCACATTATATCAGATATATTTACCAAAATTACACAAAAATATATCGAAAAACTAAAGTTTTTAATCTATTCAACATAATCGCCTTTGGCATCAACGACAGCCTCCAGACGACTTCGGAAACACCAGCAATTATTTTGGACGAATTCCTTGTTTATGCTGGTTAATGCTGCCATAATCTTTGTCTTCAGTTCATCTTTGGTGTTACAAGGTGTTTTCTTGTTCTGATATTCAACTGCGCCCCACATGTAATAATCAAAGCAGCCTTGATAGTTAGAAGGCCAGATGTAAGAAGCGATGTGATCGCAAAAATTGCCTGACAGACATGGCTGAGTTTTCCTGTTTGTACGGCATGTTGCAGATTCCGGTTGCCACACATAATGTTTTCCATCAGCCACCCTCTTGACGTGGGGTGTATTAGCATCTCAGGATACTTCATGTAGGTTTCCTTGTTGAGTCTGAGGCCATCACCAACAAATTCGGGATTATTTTCTTATCAGAACGAACAGTGAATTTTCCGAGCTGCTGTACCTTTGTGATCACCATTTGACTCATCAAACTCTTTCAGAATACTCTACACTGTCTTCAGATTGACAAGCAAAGACGCTGAAATGTTTGCATTTGAGTTTCCGGTGAGAATGCCAAGCAGAACAACATGATGTTTCAAAATTTCTGGCGGAGTAAATGTGGTCCCTGCACGGTGGAGGTATGTTTGCAATAATTGTCAGAGGAAACATCATTTCATTTTTTTTCTCTTAGATTCGCCGACAGTTATGTCTATGTGACATAATTTGTCGTTCTGGTTAAACTACAACTGAGAGCAGGGAGATGCTTTCATGCCTTTATCAAGGGTATTAATGCGAAAGCAAACGTTGGAACCAGTTTCGCTGATTTCACATTTATTTCTGATAACTGATATTCGACCATCATATCTCATTAAACGTAACTGTCTTTTCACAGCTCTTTAGTTTCATTGAACTCCATTTTGGATTATAAGGCCACAATCTCAACTAACTAGGTGGTGTCTGTAGTACGTAGGTTTGAAGGGATGGGGTTTCAAGCTCTCCACCAAAGCAGCCTTGAATTCAGGATTATCCAACTGGTTGTTAATCAAAGTTAGAGAATCCAGTCTGTTCTGTTATTTAACCCATATGAGGGAATAGAGAAAATAAAGCATTTATACGAACCGAAATTGTCAGCAATTTTAAATCCGGAGATTTGATTCCATTTTGGGCGTTGTTAGCAGATACGCTAACATCACTATCTAATAAAAATAATAAATATGATCAAGTCAAAATTATTCAGCGATTCTCCTGACCATCTCTGTCAGACATCGCCGTTGGCAGGACCTCGTGATGGCATCCAGATTCATTTCAAAGTTGGTCAATGTAGGTGTGACAAGGTCTTCTAATCGATCTTTTGCAATTGGAACTCACAAGTCCCGACTTCTCCAGGAGTGACCAGCTAGCAGAAGCATTCTCTCTGTTAGCGAAACTGAGATAGAAGGAAGCTATTCATACAGGCGTTTCTTTGTTGGGTGTTTCTTCCTGTTGATGTCCAATGTATCTCGTAACATCCTTGTGTATGTTCCGTCAAGTGAAGTTTCTTGGTGTCAAATGAAATATACAAATGATAGTTCCTAAAAATAATGAATATAAAAATGGCAGTCAGTGTAATAATCATAATTCCAACACTTGCCTTTGAAAAAGGGAAAATAAAATAAAGCGTAGCGTGTTAAAAGAAAGAAATAACAACAGAAAGAAAGAATGAAATGAAATGAAACTTGAAGTATAATCCAATCAAAATTCGGGTTATTGATAATGCCATATGGTAAGCAGAAGCCCAGCTTTGTCGAATATGACAATTGAATCCCAAGGCTGAATCGTTGCCACCAATTGATTAAACATTTAGTCCTGCTGGGATTTATGGTATCAATGCCTATCGCTGCATAATTGAGCACGTGAACAAGACATTCCGAGGGAGCTAGAAATTTGCCATCATCGGGCACTCATTTCTGTCAAATATTTATCAGTATATACATATGACAAACAATATGTTACGCTACAATCGGTCAAGCAATGCATTGCTAGAAGTCTTTGTTTCTGTGTTTTATTTATGGAATTATTCTTTTCAGTTATAGTAAATAATATCGTGGGATAGAATTTTAATAATATTAACAACGACGACAATACAAAACAATAAAAATAAAAATGATAAATAAAATGTTGTCTTATTTCTACTTTCGTATATTTTTTTATACATTGAACAGGAAACAAATGCTTTTACATTTAATACATTATATATATATATATATATATATATATATATATATATATATATATATATATATATATATATATATATACCGGGTGTAAAAGAAAAATTGTCAAAATCGTTCAATATCATAATAATCCATCCCACATAATGTTTAATATCTAAAAAACATTAAACTCATTGTGTTTCTTTTCCCCAGGTTTTCAGATAAGACGATTAGCCATATTGACACCATTTTTCGTAAGAATCTCTGAAAAGCTAGAAAGAGAACATATCAAAATAGTTTTGTGTCAGCCCAACTGTCTTTTCAACTGAGCAATGTTGAGCGGAAAATATCATTCAGGCTTTCATAATAATAACAACATTCATACTCTGGCTTCATCTTCAAAGACCTTTCAAGAAACATGAAGAGAATGGTGAATAAGATGTACAAAGAGCGAACACGAGAGATAAAAAAACCGAATCAGCAACAAGAGAGAACATCATATCATGTTAGAGCAAGAGAGATCTATTAGAAAAGATGCAACTCAATCCATAAGACGTGTGGCATGTGAGAGGAGCGTTTCACTTATGAGAGGCCAAAGAACAGTAGAAAAATGCTTTGAAAATTAAATCACACGTGAAATATATCAGGCATCTTGTTACTTGAGGGCAGAAAGTTACTGTTAGAGAGGGGTAAGATCATGTTTTATAAGTTGGATAAAAGATATATATGAAGGATTGAAGTAAATTTCACAAATATACATAAAACTGTCAAAATGATCAAGAGAATTCAGAGCAGCATGAATCCATCCAGCTCTTATCTCTGATGTTGGTGTATTTGAACATTATATTTGACCATCATATATATATATATATATATATATATATATATATATATATATATATATATATATATATATATATATGATCTTGATATAATTAGTGACTAAGCAGGTAATGTCTCCAATGAGACCCAGTATGGTTAAAAGAAAAACATCAACCAAGGTGCAGATGACCTTTCTTGTAAAATTCTATGCTTGGTACGAAGGGTTGCACAACGTGTCCATAAGCAAGTTAATTCTTCAGTTTGGAGGACATTGTCTATAATTTGAACTTGCGAGAGATTGGATTCGCCATGTTTACTGGCATCCGACACATTGTTAACTGGGTCAAGAAACGGCTTGTTAATTTTAACATCTCCAAATCGGAATTTCTCTATTTTAACCGTCATCGAGAACAATTTATGACAACAGTCAGCATGGCTGATGCTTATCTCCAGCAAAGTGATTCATTGCTGATACTCGGAGTAACGTTTTGTGCTAACATGACGTTGAAGGATTTCATCGCAACAATTGCTGCTAGTTGGTTGTGTGTGTTGTTCCAGTTTATGTTTCTCACCAAAATTTATCCTACGTATTTATAAGTTTATATTTTCCGCTTGCTTTTAAAAGGACTACAACATCTGGTCTAGTGCCCATGCTATTTATTTAGAGATTCTTGATAAAATCTAAATAGGAATCTTCAATTTAATTGCTTCTGACCTGGCATTTAATTTTCAGTCACCTTCCAACCGTTTTAATGTATCTTACCTGTGCCTATAAACATTTTAAACGGAATTGTTCTGACGAGCTTTCGTCTATGGTACATCGAATTTATGAATTTGAGCGCAGTCCTAGATTAGCGTCAAGATCACACAATTCTACTATGGAAATGGTTGGAGGTAACACCGTAACTTCTATGCTAACAATTTCTTCAGTCACATTTCTCACTTGGGGAACTGTCTTCCAGATTCTTGCTTTCCAGTCAGCTTTGATTTTTAAAAAAATTAAATGCAATGTCAATCGATATATCTTATATTCTTAATTATTTTTTTTTATTTTTCCATATGCTTTTTTCATCTTTTCCAATACTCGGTAACCCCTTTCGTCTCAATTACTAACTTGAATGTGTTGCAATATATATATATATATATATATATATATATATATATATATATATATATATATATATATATATATACATTCTATGGATCAGTCATGCAATCTTCTGAAACGGAAGTTTTCTTCGCAGTCAGTAGTGATAATTTCTTCACACACGCACACAAACCGACACAAACATATATATATATATATATATATATATATATATATATATATATATATATATATATATTCCACTGGCTGAATTTCACTTACAATTAAGAAAATGGATATGCGGGTAATAAAAAGGTTATCAGCGGCTAAATTATAATTGCCGAGACGAGTTACATATTCGGTTTCGACTGCCGCATTGACTTTCACATTAATGTCATGTTGAAAGGCTGGAATACATATATTTTTCTCACCAGCTATGTGTTAATTAACATTGTATACTGGGTACTGTAGCCTTATATGGCAGCTCACCAAGGAAAAGGAAACATTCAAATTTAAATCATGAGGAAGGCAGTAGAGAAAGTACTCTACTCTCTTTTCAAAAATGTCACATCAATTCAGAGGTAATAAAAAATGTAACTGTTGATAAATTGAAGTCATTTAACATTTTCAGAGGACGAAGAATGCGACACGTAAAATCGGAAAGTGCATTAGGAATTCGAAAGATGTCTTCTAAAATTTAAGCAAAGTATTAAGTAACAGGAAGATTTGATTAGAAAAAAGGAAAATAATACGGAACTGTTATGCAATATCGGTCCTCCTATATGGCAGTGGACGCTGGACAATATCCTCACAGATGAAGAAGAGACTTGAGACAGCAAAAATGTGGCTTTACAGACGGATGCTGAGAATTAAAATAAACTGAACATTTTAATAACGACGAAGTTTTACAGAAAATGGAAACAGAAATTGCACTTATATTTAGATCCAGGAAGAGAAAATTTAGATTATTAGGGAAAGTAATGAGGAAAATGGGCTTTGGACATTTAACACTCAGTGGATATACTCAAGTCAAGACGGATAGAGTAAAGCAGTGAATAACCTACTTATGAATCTCGTGTAAATGGTTGGTATAGCGGTGGGAAGCAAAATTTCCTAAGAGATGAAAAGGACACTGGAGACTCATGCTCGCCCACGTCCTAAAGAGACATGCTTCATAGAAGACGACGACGACGAATTAGATTAACGCCATGATTATTGATGTTCAAATGAGAAATCTCATTTTAAAAAAAAGTTTGAAATTGGCCAGAAGATTAACGTTGACGTTAAACTTCGAAATTCTATCGCTTAGTCTTTATGGATACATTTATTTCAGGTTAGGATGTCGGATTAGAGAATTAACTGAATAATGTTGATGGTATTTCTGAAGTTAATGTAATCTTTTATTATTTAATATTAATCAGCCTAGCTCTTTGGTCTTTTAAGCAACAGCTTTTTTAAAGATTATGAAAAGAAAATATATAAATATAATCGCGTTTGCATTCAGTATTAAATATGAGTGTTTATTCACGCTCCCATGTCGCAAAATGTAATACAAGGTCAAACATAACGTGTGGTTTTGAAAAACCCTGACAAAAATTAATAGAACTCTCTTGGTAATTCCTTTTATGAAACATCTCAGCTGCCGGTAATGATCCCAGTTCCCTGCCACAGTAGCGATACTGCCTGCAGAGATGCTTCCTTGGTTCTTGAGCTAATAGTATTTTCAGTTTTCCAAGTGCCACACATTCATAAATTATGATGTGACGAAACACACTTTGGCCTCTATTACATTTGATGGAGCTACAGTAGATTACTTCAAATTAAAACATTATAAAATATGTACCTCCACGAAAACGCTAACAAATTAGCCTACCATGCGGAAATCATGCTCTAAAAGTCATGAAAACTTGATTTTATTGTCCAAAACGTCATCTCATTATTATGAGTATGCATCAAGGTATTTTCGATTATTTATTTACATTTTTTACTCCTATTTAGAACATTCGAAATTTTGATTAAGAAATTGTTTTTTGCCGGTTATACTTACTTTCAGCATAGCAAATTTTAGCATATTTTTGCATGTGACAGACATTAATTTGAAAATTCTCGCAAAAATCAAATAATTTTCCGATTTTAAATAAGATTTCAGTTAAAGAGTTATTCACAAATTAAGGAAATTATTTTTGAATTTATTTTATTAGAAAATCTTGGTAAAAATATTTTTTACATTTGATTCAACACCTTACTTAATTTTATGAAAATTTCAGAAATTCAAAGTGATAATTTTAATGCCTATATTTGTCAAAAGCAGAATTCTTTGGAAAATTTAAATCACCAATTTCTTTGGTAAAATAAGACACCGTCTTACTGAAAATCTGTTCGGAATCGAAAAATAAAAAAAAACGTAAAAAACTATGACATTATTTAATTAGAAAAGCTTTCAATTATTTTTATGATTATTAAAGACAATATTGAGTGAAGAAAAATGTCGACGAAAATTAACTTTTTCCAAGATTTCTTTTCATTTTTTACAATTTTAAATAGAATAATTTGTAAAGATTTAAATCTTTCAAAATTCATTTTCCATGTGATAATTGTTAGGAAATATTGTTATTAAGTAAAATTATATTTACTAATTATATATAATAAAACCTATTACAATCTGACGAGAGGAAATATGTTTAAAAGAATTTCGATTTGTTTTGTATGCGTGATTACGTGCAGAATTTCTGAAGTATGGATGTACAGACCGATAAATTCATCATTAAAGATCACTTGTTTTAAGAGCTGTTTCCCTTATAAACTTTATCGTCTGCTTCACCATACTTAACTATGAACACGTTCGGCTGTTAATGCGCTGTCAATAAATACATCAGAAAATAAAGACACCGTTGTTAAGAAATGTTTGCATAATTTATGTTAGACTATAAGTAATATTTGTTTCAAATCAGATTAATTTACCTTTAATTCCTGAACTAATGTTTCAGAAATATACATTTTATTTTGGCAAGATTTTTTAAACCAAGAATTAATATTTGTTTACAAATATGTCAAAAATGTCAGATAGTTAACTATTTTCCTGAAAAAAGAAATCGATCCATATCAATATAATTTCTGTTTGAAATACAACACAGAGTACTTTGCTTGCTGGAAATAGTAAATTTTAAATTCTTTAGCTTTCAATTAAAGCTGAAATGAAAGATTCAAGGAAGCTTTTTCATTTTTAAAAAATCATGTTAAACATTACTTATACCGAATTAATGGAGGTACCTATTGTAAAATCTCAAATTTAAATAATAAAAATCAAACTTCAAATAAAAAGAAATTAAACTTGAAATAAATAACCGTCGACTACAAAATAAAAAAAAGTTCAGATTGAAATGAGACAAAAGTTCAACTACAAATTAAAGAAGCTGAATTTCATGTAGACTAATGCTTAAGTTCAAATTTAAATATTATTAGATACGGTATTATTTCACAAATAATCGAATGAATAAATAATATAATCCAAGAGAGATAATTAGAAATGAATCAGTTCGCTCATTGTCCTCAATTAAGAGATTTTTTGACATACTTCTAGCAAAATGCTTCTATAAAGAATTATTCATTGCTATGTACAAAAATTGCTTAACCAATTGCTTTTTCAAAGGAACCTAATCTGTACGCTGAGTATCTCTAGCTGGTGAGAAAGCCGTCGTTGTCTGAAAAGTTTCTGTCACTCAGACTCTCATAACAAATTTCCCGATCCTCCAGCATCCATCAATTGGATTTAGTTTTAATTTAAATTTAAAGGTGATCATTTTCTAATTTTAAATTGGACTTTTTCACTTGAATTTGATCTATTTTAATTGGAAGTTGATATTTTATCTTGGGGTGACCTTTTTTAAATTGTAATTTCAACATGTTTTTTTAATTTGTCAATAAAAAGATGTAGACAAATTAATAATGATTTTTTTTATTGCAAACTTCTCACTCTTAATAAGTTTTATCTCCACGTTTGGCAGGAATTGATTATTTTTTTAAAATTACAATCACAAAGATAAAGTTAACGTTTTTGCTGCACATAATAAAGGTGCCTTGGATATTCTATCACTCACATGATATTATGGTGATATGAGGTGGAGGAAAACAATGTAACCGACTTACAGATGTGTGAATGAATATCAGTTAGGATGCTGTGCAGAGCCATGTTTTTTTTTCTTTTCATTTAGATCAAACTGTGTAGATGGGATAACAGTTATTGCAGTGCAAAGTTGAATCAGCGAGCCGAGTTCAGTTTCCGGACTAGTCTGTTGCTTTCACTTTCGCATAAATTGATTTAGGAAAGATAACCCCAATCTATTCTCACTCTAGCTATTGGTTAAACAGTTGATATAGTAAGATCCCTAGTCTTGATTTGCAACCAACCTTAGAGAAGGAGAATTCTGATTTTCAAAACCTAAGAAAATCAACGAAAAAAATCATGCTAAATGATTGTATGCAATTTTGTTACATAAATTCATGAAACCTAAAAATTATCGGTTGCATTTTATTGATAAAAAACACAATACAAAAATTATCGTTCTAAAAATCGCTGAAAAGAGTAAGGAAAAATTAAATAGATGAAGAAAAACTTGAAGCAACAGCAATTTTGTTCTACAGAAGTATACTGAGAATACCATGGACCAAATATATGAACAAAAGACGAACTTTTAGAGAAAATGGAAATACAAAGGACATTTACAGTTATCATTCGAAAGAAAGAGTTGAAATTTTAGTGAAAATACTGAGGAAAAAGGACTTGAAAAATCTGATACTCACAGGACTAATTGAAAGACAGATGGTCAGAGATAAACAACACATAACCTCTCTAGCGATCAGAAAAATATGGACGACAGAGCAGGGTGTGTGGAAGATAAAAATACACACGATTTATTAAGAGCAACAACAGACAGTAAATTGTGGATAGTCATGATCGCCAATGTCCTGGAGGGACAACATGCAAAGATAGATAAATGGTATTTTTAGAAATTATCAGTTTTGCAAAAATATTATCGTGAATGGAATAAATTCTGTCAGAAATAATAGAATCCCAAATTATTCTTATTATAGGCAGCAGCATTTTGTAAATTAGAACGTTGCCTATTTATCTATAAACTTATTTTAATGTCCACTTTGCTTTTTTCTTTACTAATTCTTCATTTGAATATATAGTCTAAACATGCGTGATAGTTCTTTTACGTTCTCTGGCATATAATCAACGGAGATTTCTTGAAACAGCAGAAATTATGTTAACTAGAAAGGACCAGTACAAATGTCACGGTTTTCTTAATGAAATTTCTTATGTGTCTTAACCCTGAATTTTATGATTGAATAAGCTCTTGGCAAGTTCTATAACAATAAAATATCAGTAGAAATTCCCATATCATCATTATCATCAAAACTGTTTCGATTAGAGGTCATGAATGAATATGTTCTCTCATCTCCAGTGACCTTTATACTGATTAGACAATATTTTGCCAGCTTTTCTATCTTCTGGGAGTTTTTGGATCCATTGTAGATCTTCCTTGATTGTAAATGTCTCCAATGGAAAAATGGGATTTTTCTGCCTTGTTCTTCGAATGACTTGGTTCAGCGTTTTGTCAATGGTGGTTCTTGGATGACCTCTGAACTTTTTGAAGTCAGTCTTTTCAAAGTAAACTTCCATGGCTTTGTTAGCAGGGCATTCTGGATTCATTCTGTTTCTTGACATTCGTATGTTTTTTTTCTCTTGAACATTGTTCTGTATTACAGACACACGGTTTGATACTTTCCAACATCGATGTACATTATTGCACCATTTACTGTTGAAAACAAATCCGTTTCCATATTGTTTGCATTCTGTCTCTAAACATATCAAATGGCGTTTATTTGTGTTGGTGTTACTGTTCAGACTACGTCCATTGTATCATTTTCCGAATATTGCCTTTCTCAGTATGCAACGTCATAACTAAGTAGTTACTGCGTAGCAGAAACTGGAGCATCCATTGCCTACTCCGCCAATATTCCCGTATCACATCGATGAATATTTGAGCTTAACAAATTTAACAAAATATTGCAATAAAAATCATAAATATGAAGTCAGATCCTTATTTTAAGAAGTGGGTACAAATGAAAATATTTGAAATTCACAACTTTATCCATTTTCAGCGAAACAACCGTTAAACACATCTATAGTCCCTTCTTTCTTTTTTCTTTCCTTAAGTCATTCATTAATTTTCACAGTAAAACCAAGTTGTGGATTTTTCCCTGTTTCCATGTGATTAAAACGGAATAGTCCATTTTTTAAGAGGCACTGCCAAACTATAACTATCATGTTTTCAAAGTGAAAACAAGTAGTGTATTTTTCCCTCATTCAAAGCGATTAAAACCAAATACTCCATTATCTATGAGCTATGGGCAGGTCTTAAAGTCGTGCGAAATAACGAAGACGGGGCAAGCACAATTCTTATAAGGTTTTAGTTATTATTGTTTTATTTTCAAAAAATAAAAGAGCAACTTAATGCCAATGGTTTCCCTTTGAGGTTACATAATTTTAAAGGTTCATTACAACTTAAAGAAAGATAACTGTTAGGAAAATTTTTATCGGAATCATCAGTTCCCTAATGAATTCTATAATAGTTCTCTGTATATTCATGAAAAACAGGTAGATATATAAAATGAAATAGAACCACCATAGATGAAAACGACAAAGATATAAATCACATGCAATTATTTCGTACAAAATACTAAAACATTACCATTTTATTTTTGCTAGTCTATCAAACTGACCACCATCCGCACTTTGTCTCGTTAAATATGTAATCATCGCAGGGAAGCTATTAAGCACTCGTTGATAGGCGACTCGCGAGCGCTAATGAAGTTAGGAATCTCAAACTATTCGTCACTTGAGACGTAATCAAACGGGCTAGAGTCTGAACATTGAACAATCAGGATGCTTTAACGCAACAGACATTACTTTTGCATCTTTTTCCTACAAAGATTCTTTTTTCTTTCTTTCTTTTTTCTGTTTGCCTGTCAGTTGTATATCTCTCTCTTCCTTTCTCTCACTTCCTCCATGGCTTTAATATATTCCTGAAAATGATACTCATGTTGGCATTTTTGCAATGAAGAACTTACAATGAAATATGAGGTGTTTACAAAACATCTTTTTTTTTTTAATTTAACTTCTCGTTAGTATTATTTCGCGCGTCCATGGGAAAATGTAGATTTTTCTTCTTCGTAGTTTTACCAATAGTTATTCATCATTTGAAGAACGCGACAGAAAGTCGAATAGCAGGAAATATTAATTCGATGCTATCGATATACGTTAAAATCCCTTTTATAGAGATAATTAAATATTTCTGTTGGACCTCATTACATTTATTTTAATAAAGAACCCATCAAAAAAGGGAATTATGGAAGATCGAAAAATCCTATCAACTTCAATTTAATAATGTTGAAGCTGTATGTTACTACGAGGATATCTAAGGTGTTGATAATCTTCATTTTATTGACCCCATTAAGTTTACTATCTAGCAACAAACGCGCTCTCCTATAATTCTATAATATTCTATTCCGAACTTTTTCATCTTAATTGAATGTAGTATTCTGTCTCCTTCATTAATACCTAAGTATTTGTATGTACCATCTTAGTTTAGTTCCTTATTTTTTCTTCTTCATCTTCTTCTTCTTATTATTATTATTTCCCTTGATTTCTGGTGTGTTCTCATACCTTTTCGGGTCCTGACCAGAGACCTAAGGCCAGAAAAACTATCATGACATTTTCCACTGATCAGTCTTGAAAAAAAAAAGACATATTTTATATAGATAAAACACGTTGTAATGTGTAGGCTGTACTTGTGAGAACAAACTTTTTGTATTTCTTTAAGGCATAGGCTACTATGAATCCCTTCAATGAGCTCCAAATCTCAAATAGGCTCTAAATACAACAGGACTTTTTTACCTTCTCATGTGCCCTATTTTTGAGATCTCAATTTCAAGATGTTTGTATTTTCATAGCTTTTTGAAGATCTTCAAGGATACAGCGCCGTTTGCAGGGACTACTATACCAATTAGCATGCAGTTTATTTTTCTTTGCGGTCTCTAATAACGATGTCTGAGCGATTAACTTTGATTGTTCTGAGTGTATTGTGAAGTCCCATAAAATTCTTATATGTCCTATCACTGTAACCTGATCTTTGTGGTGTTCATACCAATTTCTTACAGTTTCCTTTCCGAAGAAGTTGCAGATTTTTCCAGTGCAGATATTGGTCCACTCTGTCATACCGTGTTTTATATTCAGTTGGTGCCAATACCGTGCAACCTCATAAAGTCTGGTAATTGTTTCTGGATATTTATCACAGAATCTTTATTTGGGGATAACACAAGCTCATAATAGTAAGAATAAAACCTTAAGTTTCGGCTTTTAATCATGCAATACTTAGCCACTGATGAGTACCGGGTTTGTTTACATCATCTTGTTTGGTACGGGCAGATTATTGACCGTGAAGGGGTTTATCTTTCCATCTGTTTCTGTATCTGGTCTGTTGCATTTGATTTTGCTTCCGTCTTTAAATATTTTGCAGCTTCAGTCGGTGTATTGCGCGTTGTATTTCTTCACCAATTTGAAACTCAATTTTGAAGGGTTTTTTTTTCTTCCTTTGTTATTGAATAAATTCGCTTACTACTTTTATGTTCTTTGACACATATCGTCATCTAGTCTTTTGTAGTTTCCAAGTATCTTTGAAGGCCTATTCTTGTTGTTTTGGACAGTTCGAGTTGAATTAATTCTCTGCCTCCTTTGGATCTGAACACATACAGACAATCAACCAACTTTGGATTGATGCATGCGGTGGCAGGTGAGAACCTTTCTCGCTTGATGTAAGCTATGGCCCAGTCAAGGATGTTGAAACTATATTGAACCACAGGGACAGCCAATGCTTTTATAGCTGATATTCTTTTTTTTTTAATTGAGCTCGGTATTTAGTATCAGATGAACACGCATTTAGTATTCATTTCTTACCTTCTTTAAGTGGGTATGCAGCATCTCATCTCCTTAATTTCTAGGTACTTATAGAATTCATCGTGTTTCCAGTTCCATAATCTTTATGACAAAATCTCAGTGTACTGATTATATTACTGTAATTCTCCTTTTCTTAAATGTTAATTTCGCACATTTATTTAATCCGAAATCCGTACCTATGTCATCATTGAAACATTTTAAATTATTGAGGAGACCCTTCAACCCATTGTCGTTTTGGCAAAGAGTTTGAAATAATCCACGTGGAATAAATGATTTATAACCATAACTATTATTCATAAGTTCATGTGTAAGGGTTATTAACAGACATACAAACATAAGGGGTGACAGGGAGTCTCCTTGAAAGATTCCTCGTCGGATATTCAGCAGGTTGATGTTGGCAGTGCCTCAGTTGAGATTTAGGTATAATGTGGTGTTCTACTTCTCATGCTGTGTTTAAGGAAATTTACTATCACGGGGGAGAATTTTGTAAATTCCCAAATTCTTAAGGACCCAAGAATATGGCACACTATCAAAGGCTTTACCGTAATCGATCCACGCTTCGCTAAGATTTTAACAACGTCACCTGCAATTTCCCAGAATCATTACCTTTATCAATAGTAGATGTTTGCAACTATATAAACTTCTTCTGCATTCCTACTTTTCCAATAGAAGAATGTTGTTTACTTCGAAAAAAGAGTCAGTGCGGTTCATCAGAAAAGACGTTATCGATTTATATGTGATGGATAGACATGTTATTGACCAAGAATTTTTCGGATCATATGTGTCACTCGTTTTGACATGAGATATGTAACACCTCCAGTGATCCATTCCGGGATTTCATTGGGATTATTTATAAGCATTGAGAGAGTTTGTGCAAAGGTGTTATGGATTGATGAGAGATGATAGAGTCACAAATTGGGCACCTTGTCATTTCCTGGAGATTTCCATTTTGGGGATTTAGTTAGTGCTTGCCTAACATTATTAACATTATTTTCCACACTTGCAGAGCTTTATTCAGAATTCGTTCTTCTTCACGTTGGATCCATTCTGCATTTGTTTCATATTCCCCTGTGTTGCTCCAAATATTCTCCTCAAATTTCTTGTCAATAGATGGTTGCTTTTATGACATGTATAGCCGCCATTCCCATTTTCCCGTAAAGTTTCTTAAGATCCCTTTGGAATATTTTATTTAGGCGATAGAACCTACAACGTTTATAGTATCGTCTTGTTCTCTGTGCCTTTAACTGCAGTTTCTGTTTCAGCATGTCCTTGATTGATGGAATGTAATTTATTGATATTTATTTTATAATTCCGCTTGATCTTCTTGCATTTGCGTCTTGAGATATTTCGTTTCTAGTGATCTCATCTAATATAGAAATCTCACATCTGAATTCCGTTATTTCTTGCATCAGTTTTTCCTTTCAAGCTGGTCCTCTTTGTCTGTTGTTTAACTTTTTCATTGTCTTGACACCCAAGTTACCCAGTAGCTGCTAAATATTTTGCTTATATGACATTGCTATCTTCTGTAATATTTCCAGATGCTTTGTCCATTAACCGTGTTTCCAGTGCAGAGATATATATTTGCACAATGTAATGACTGGACTTTTCCATATGAAATACTTGGAGTTGGCCTCTGTCTGGCATTTTTGTTAGAGTTACTCTGCTGAGTATTTGGATGACATGATTTTTCGCTTCAGTGATATCACCTCTGTGGTTTTTAAGGAATTATACCTTGATGTAGTTGGAGTCATCTTCAATGACATCGTCTGAATTACTGTAGTTAATGTCACATGTAGATTCTTCGGTGTTAATGGGTGATGATTTCGTATCTCATTTATTTTCGTTTTTAACCCATCCTCCGTCATTTTTTTTTATATTTCTATTCTCAGCTCTTTATTGTTATAGGTTAATTTATTCTGTCTTATATCTAGTTTTATCTTATCTATTTCTGCATTTGATAGACGTTTGCTTCGCATGACGTTCCTGCGGACATAGGCCAGCATGTTTTGGTTGAGATGAGGTTGTATTTCACTTCCGACCAAATATATATATATATATATATATATATATATATATATATATATATATATATATGTCTGATTCGTGGTGGTCTTGACTTGTTTATACTCTTCGCGAGATCATTTCGTTCGCTTCATTTTAGTAGCTGATTTGGCATTGAGACACTTGGTCCAATGTAGAAAATAGTCCAGGTTTGGTGGCCAAGTTTTTCTTCGGGTTTGGAAGAGTTTGTTCGAATGACAGATTTTGCGGCCCCAGACTGATTCCACTCTCGGTTACGTGGCCCTTTTTTGACCCGTGTTTCGGTCTATCCGGTATTAAATTTTGTTTGCAATCATTGAGATTCGTCAAATATTGCATTTTATCGTTGACCGCCATGGATAATTTTCAACAAGCTACCAGAGCTATTCCTGTCCATGAGATAGTAGTTATGGGGATTATATTCATGTATCCGTGATTAAAGAGTTCATTATTATTGTATTTAGTCGGTAACATATGGGTATAGACATGTCACTGACTAAAGTTTCACTTAGTATAAATGGCAATGACAACTACCAGATGAAATATAAGAGGTGGACATACTTTAATATTGTGGGTTATTAAAAAGAAAGGACAAATAAAAAGAAGAAAATATTAAACTGAAAGAATTAATGTTGAATAAAGTCAAAAAAGAGTAAAAAAACAGAACATTGTCAAATTATTACACGTGTAGACATATGCTATGCCAAAAGAGTAAAAAAGTCAGACAATACGATCCCTACCCATGCGCGCGCACATACTCACACACAAACATATATATATATATATATATATATATATATATATATATTTAGGGGATAGTTCAAAATATGGATAATAAAAAAGTATCAAAGAATAAAACAGCATTAGAAAAAAAACAAATAGAATTTAATAAAGTCAAAAATGCTTAAAATGAAATTAAAGAAAAGAAAAATGTAATTTAAAATGGTATAAAATTTACGATTCTTTGCATGTTGAAAGGCACGCTCAGAATGTCATTTGGCAAATGTTCGACTTTCCGACGCCAATGTGAGTGAAAGTTTCGGGGAAGTCTCAACCTGCTTGCCACTAAAATTTACAATTTCACTCAGAGAAGAGTCAGTCAATTAGCAGAACATTGCCAGATTGGTAAACATGTAGCCATATGCAAAATGGGGAAAAATGGGTCAGTCAATGGGATCACTATCCATGCGCATACACATAGACAGAGATACATTATACCGACTAGTAAAAAATGTAAGGAAGATTCCGCTGGAGTGGAGGAGAAGTTATACATAATAAAAAAGCATAAAAGAATAAAAGGCAATTAGAAAAAAAAAAAAGAAATAAACTCAAAAAGACTTAAAATGAGATTAAAGAAAAGAAGAATGAAATTTAAAATGGGATAAAATTTACGATCCCTTACATGCTGAGAGGCAGGCACTGAATGTCATTGGGCAAATGTTCAACTTTCCGACGCCAATGTGATTGATAGTTATCAAGTTTCATGGGGGGTATTATTATTATTATTATTATTATTATTATTATTATTATTATTATTATTATTATTATTATTATTCCCTTTCATCTCAGTTGAGAAGTTGTAAAATCACCAGTTCTCACCAACTGACCAGCGAGTTGCAAACCACAACTGTACAGATTCACGCTTATTCCTGAGTCCTCGCTACCATTTGAAGATATTTTTGTAGAAATCTTAAGTAGATAGATGGGCGGATTATATGGAAACCCTTAAATAATTCTTTATATATATATATATATATATATATATATATATATATATATATATATATATATATATATATAAAGAAATATAGTCTTAAGGCGTGCTATATTTATGGGATAAAGTGCTCAATATCAGAGATAGAGCGTGTGTAAATATAAAAGTGAACATAGAAGTTAACACTCAGAGGCGACAGTCTGTTTCATGCTATATGCAATCGTCAGGCCACCTGGCTGCCTGACGATTTCATATAGCATGAAACAGACTGTCGCCTCTAAGTGTTAATTTCTATGTTCACTTTTATATATATATATATATATATATATATATATATATATATATATATATATATATATATATATATATATATTATATATATATATATATATATATATATGTGTGTGAGTGTGTGTGTGTTATTATTATTAAGAATTATAAAATTTATTCAAGCCAAATCTGTTATTTTAAACCATGACGAAAATTTACAGTCACGCACACAAAAGCGTAAATTATCTTATAGGGAAAGAAAATTATTCCTTTAATCCTCGGCAACATTATTAAAGGCATCCTTTTGTGCTACATTGAACATCATTACTGTCGAATGTCATCAATAATAAAATAAATTACAATATGTTAGAAATGACCCGTTATCAGAATATAATGCTTTAATAATAGAAGTTATTTAAAACTGGAGCTAAAAATAGCTTAGGAAATAATTGTAGAAGAATAAACAAAAAAAAATAATGAAATGTGTTTTGCTTAAGTGTTACTAGGATTCGAGTAATCAAATCACCTTTTTATATTTTCTTGCAATAAACGTCAAAACACGACTGCGTTATCGCCTTCCCTATTTTTCTTTCTTTCTTTACTTTTCTCATTGAAACCAAACAGTGTTTCTTTCTTAGAAAAGGAATAGTCCAAAATTTATGGTACGGTCTAAAGTGGGTGCTTACTAACTGAGTAGCTAAATAATGGAGAAAGGCGCAGAGTTATTTTATAATATATATATATATATATATATATATATATATATGTATTTGTGCGAATCTTTGTTGTGTGTGAAAATTCAGTTGATGTTTTGCTTTTTACTTAGCATCATCATACATTTCCAGATTAGATTTTGCATAACATTCTATTGTTGGATTCACTGGGTTTTTTTTTGTTTGTTTTTTGGTGGGGAGGGTTCATTGATTGTATAAACGTCATGTTGAATGTTGGGATTAGTTTTTAAATCTGTATCACATCTTACCTACTTCTAGAAAAAGCTGCCTCGTCAGTCATGTATCGAAAAATACATGATCGCCGAAGCGTGTATCACGAATGGCACATAACTGACGGATCCAAATTTTAAAATCTTCATTTGTATTCTTTTCACATTTATGTTATCTAAGTATCAGCTTGATATTTTGAAATGTTAAATTACTGTGTATTCAAAATTTGACCAAATATGGTTAATTGTGAAGGGAAATATGAAATATATGATAATGTATTATAACGATAGCAAATAAATAAATGTTGTATTTTATAGCCATGTTTTATGAATAGTGATAATATTTTTAATATTTCTTACCTGTTACATATAATATCAGGATGTTTTATTTATTCAACGATTTGTTTTAATATATATATATATATATATATATATATGTGTGTGTGTGTGTGTGTGTGTGTGTGTGTGTGCGTGTGTGTGTGGTTTTATTACGTCAATCTTTATTTTACTGGAAACCCTGATATGAATAGACGTTCCGTGTTTTTTTTTTTGTTTTTGTTTTTTTTTGGTTTTTTTAACTGCGTTTACTACTTCTACCAGCGTGCTCAGTCAACAGAACCTAATAAAAAGAAAATATTCTCTCAGCTAGATTTCGAAACTGTGTCCTTCGTAGCAGGAGAAGCCATATTAGGATTAGTGGTTCTTTGACCATTCCGTTATGTGGAGTCTTTGAGTCAAGTAAATATCTATTTACCTTTAATGAGTATTCACTCGTTAGTAAGGTTTCCTAAGCCATATCAATTTCATATCTGAAGCGTAAAGAAAGCATTTTCTAATGAATTACTATATTATTTTTTGTAGTCGAAAATTTATTTTTATTACTTCAAATATTAAATGTGTCTAATAAAACTACCGGATACACGTATTTGAACATACGCAACGTTTTTGAACAGTGTTTATTTCATTTACCGGCCGGTGCACTAGCGGAAACTTAATACAGAAAAACTGACACGTGCAGGATTCGAAAATTCATCAACTATTTGCAGAATATCAAATAGGATTAAAAAGAAAAAAAACGGATGCTCTGCTCAAATACAGATATCGTATGAAAATAAAGTTAAAATCTGTAGGACTAAAAGTTAAGATCCATTAACACAGATATATATATATATATATATATATATATATATATATATATATATATATATATATATATATATATATCGTCCTTGGTATGACGATAAACTACATTCGACAGCAAGGCCTTTTATCAGGAGGTTTTGGGGAGCATGGAACCTCCTTTTAATTTCTGGTATTCCTAAGGTCCACACTGACCTCGGGTGGTAGCACCTGTCAGGGTCCCACTTATGAACAAATAGCTACTCCCCCAAAAGTTGTAAAGACACTATAAAATTATAAATATAGGTTTTAATAGCAGCAATATTTTTTCAGAAAATTATTACCAATTTGTTGGGGAAAATATTACCAGCAAAAAAAATCTTGTCATTAAATAACCCATTGAGGTTGATATGCCGTAATACAAAACAAAACAAAACACAAACACACACACATATATATATATATATATATATATATATATATATATATATATATATATATATATAGAGAGAGAGAGAGAGAGAGAGAGAGTGAGTGAGTGAGAGAGAGAAAGTGAATTCGCTCATTTTGGCTCCATTCGCTGCAGAGCATATTCGCTGTCTGATAGATCTACTGGAATTATGCTTGATTATTTCATCATAAGACTTTTAAAGTTGCTAGAATCCAACAAAGAACGAAAAATCCGCCAAATATTTCTAACAAATGCTTCATAATTTATCATAAGATATTTAAGATGCTAAATTCTTTAGCCAGCCAAATGTTTCTAAGATATCCACCTGTATACAGTGCATGGCAAGTGAAACATACAGAAATGTCTAGCATTCATTTGAAGAATGGAAACTCACTTGAAAATTTACATGGGCAAGAACAGGGCGTTCATTATATTAAAGAGATATTCGAAGATATTATGATGATCAAAATGTGACTGAAGCCTCAAGATGGGGCCGTCAGCTTTCAATCAGTTACGTAATACAAACAAATTGTTCGTCTTTTGAAATCGATTTATTTCGTTAAGTATATCCGTTCAACCGAACATGTTATGAAAATGGATGAAGACAAAATCTTTTTTCTGGAAGCAGTTTAAGGTGATGGTTGTTGAAATATGATTGCCTAGATCAATAATCGCAGAGGTATTTTTGCACTGAGCAGGAGCAATTACTTTTTGAACTGGAATCAATGGTAATGAGTTGATTAATCTCTCAAAGTGGGAACATGGTGTTTAAATATATGTCCAACATTTGAAGATGGTTTAGCTAGAAGGCTGTGGAATTCAAATGAAAAACCGTTTTATGCAGGATAACGCTTCAGTTAGCAAACATAATTTAATTAATGAATGATATGTTTAAATTAAGGCGTATAAATAACATGCTTATGGTTTTTCCTGGATCATAGAAACATTGTCATAAAGCAGAAGTATGTATAAATAAATTAAATTTAGGAAAATATATTATACGTTTAGGAAGAACATGTTCAAAATAACTTGAGTTTATATTAATGAAATTACAAATTAGATCAGTAAATAATAATTTCAGAACTCTTTTGTTGTACAGGGTTTGACAGAGTTTTATGTCCTTAATTAGTTAAATGATCGTTCAACTCAATGACGTCGAAGGGAAATTGTCGCCACATTTCTTTATAAGGTGTCCCGCGGTAGAAGACCCGATGTGTTGATCAGAACATCTGAAGGTATATAAATAGAGTTCCGAAATTTTGTAGGCAGGTGTTGATTAATCGTAACATCCAGCCTTTGGGTCATTCTTACCACATAAGTATCTGTCACTAATTCGAACTAGCCAAGGGAGACGCAAGTACACAGGACAGCTCTGTATTGAAGGAGGTTTGGATTTATTAAATTCCGAAATTTTATTTTCAATTACGGATTGAACAATGTTCAATGGATATGAATTATTGGAGAGAGGAGTAGTAATAAAACTGATCTAGTCATCCAGCTTGTTTTGTAGAACAGATCTTTAAGCCCCTGTTTGTAAGTGTTGTGGTAGGATCCACCTAATTTGCATAGTGGAGTACCGACCATATAAATATGGTTGGTACCGGGAAGAGAGGGAAGGAATCAAGAGATTCCTCGGCGACTGTCGAACTCTCTGCATTAGCAGAGGGGAACTCGGACGAGGCTTTGCCGAAGGGCAAGGTTTCGTCTGGGGAGGTTGACAGGGCCTGAACCCGTCTAGGCGGGTTCAGAAAGGCCATATTTTTGGCCGAGCCTACGGGCCCGGGGATACCCACATTAAAACGGCCTTGTGCCACATTCGATCCTCGTGGGTGGATTGATAAATACAGGAATCAAGAGATTCCTCGGCGACTGTCGAACTCTCTGCATTAGCAGAGGGGAACTCGGACGAGGCTTTGCCGAAGGGCAAGGTTTCGTCCGGGGAGGTTGACAGGGCCTGAACCCGTCTAGGCGGGTTCAGAAAGGCCATATTTTTGGCCGAGCCTACGGGCTCGGGGATACCCACATTAAAACGGCCTTGTGCCACATTCGATCCTCGTGATTGGATTGATAAATACAGGAATCAAGAGATTCTCTCGGTGACTGTCGAACTCTCTGCATTAGCAGAGGGGAACCCGGACGAGGCTTTGCCGAAGGGCAAGGTTTCGTCCGGGGAGGTTGACAGGGCCTGAACCCGTCTAGGCGGGTTCCGAATGGCCATATTTTTGGCCGAGCCTACGGGCTCGGAGATACCCACATTAAAACGGCCTTGTGCCACATTCGATCCTCGTGGGTGGATTGATAAATACAGGAATCAAGAGATTCTGAGACCGAGAGACAGACTTTCGGCGACTGTCGAACTCTCTGCATTAGCAGAGGGGAACCCGGACGAGGCTTTGCCGAAGGGCAAGGTTTCGTCCGGGGAGGTTGACAGGGCCTGAACTCGTCTAGGCGGGTTCAGAAGGGCCATATTTTTGGCCGAGCCTACGGGCTCGGGGATGCCCACATTAAAACGGCCTTGTGCCACATTCGATCCTCGTGGGTGGATTGATAAATACAGGAATCAAGAGATTCCTCGGCGATTGTCGAACTCTCTGCATTAGCAGAGGGGAACCCGGACGAGGCTTTGCCGAAGGGCAAGGTTTCGTCCGGGGAGGTTGACAGGGCCTGAACCCGTCTAGGCGGGTTCAGAAAGGCCATATTTTTGGCCGAGCCTACGGGCTCGGGGATACCCACATTAAAACGTCCTTGTGCCACATTCGATCCTCGTGGGTGGATTGATAAATACAGGAATCAAGAGATTCAACGAGAGACACTGCCCGACTGCGACTCAGTCAACACATTCTCCAGGAACGGTCTTCCCAGGAATATACAAAAGACTATATGTAAATATTGTGTACACTTTCTTGTTTCAATACATTTTGTTCTAAGTACATTTTGTGTTGCATTATTATTCCATGCATTAGTCAAGGTTCAACAGTAAGAGACTTAATTACGTGGTGTTTCCGTTTTGTGGGACTAAAACAGTCCCAATGGATATATAAACCGGTAAAATCTGTTTTCGTATATATATATATATATAGGTAAGTATGAATAGTACGTGGGATTTAAAATAAGACCTCTCAAATGACGCAAGACGAGCCAATGACCTGCTAAATAGAGGGGGGGTTTAAATAAAACACTGTGGAGAAGTCACTCCACTATTAATCTCAATAAATATTATCTAATAAAACAATCAAAACAAAACAAAACCAAAAAGGTAACGGCGTGGAGGAGGTTAAGTTTATTGAAATTAAGTCCTTGCCCGGTTATCCATTAAGACATATGCAACAGGTATCAATTGACCGTAATCCAGCGACTGCTAAGATAAACGACGTAAAGAGGATGGAATTCCTCCGAACTGATCCTTCTCCCGGAAAAAATGTGACAGGTGTCACCTGATCGTCACCAGCGACTGTTCGATCCAAACAAAAATTAACTCTCGTGACATGGAACGTTAGAAAGTTAAGCAAATGTTGTCAGTGTGAAAATGTAAAACGGGCCATGAATAGATTAAATGTCAACATTCTAGTAGTATGGCAAACTGGCGGGGGTGCAGTCTACGGAGACTTTATCAGTTACATTGATAGGGGGTTTTATGTGCAGGCGAAGAGAAAAATAAAACCGGAGTTGGACTGATACTAGATCAAGACATGAAAATGCATTCTGGTTTACTGTTAGTTATCTGAAATAGTTATTGTAGTGCAAATGACAGGAAAGCCATTCAAAATATGTATTATACTTGTGTATGTCCCGACAGCACAGAATACAGAAGAATAAATTGAATTGTTCTACTCCATGCTAGGCAACACCAAGGCTAAGTGTAAATCCTAAGAAGTTATAGTTATCAAGGAAGAGACATGAATGTCAAAGTAGGCAAAGATGGGGATTGTGAAATAAAAGGCATATTTGTACAAGGAATCCGCAACGAACGTGGAGAAAATGGGTCCAGTTGTACAAAGCCAATAAGCAGATAATAGCCAACATCTGTTTCCAAAAACATTGAAGAAAAGTACGGCTATGGAGAAGCCGCGGAAGAGAAACTAAAAAAAAAAAAAAAATAATCGACTACAAAAATATCAATAAGAGATTCAAAAATGCAATTGTTCGCTACAAAATCTATCTATGTGCCGACTGTAGTTTCAATCACCTCCCTGTTATATAGAAACTAAGAATGAAACTATGGAATCTGCAGGAGCGTATTGCAGCACCAAAATTGCAATACAACAGACACCTGAACGACCAGGAACTGAAGACAAATATAGGGACAGTGTGAAAGAAGATACGATGGACAAAATGGAAATGGAAACTTGAAGTGAGACATATTAAGTGAAGCTTTAGTAGCATCAGTTTAGGAGATCATCCCAAAGGAAAATGAAGGAAGGAAAAAAAAACCGAATGGATAACAAATGAGATTCGGACATGACGCAAAGGAGACAGCAAACAATGCCAAGGCACGGAACGGAATACAAAAATCTACACAAAGAAATAAGGAATAAATGCAGACAGGCTAAAAAGCAATGACTCAACGAAATATGTGCAGAAATATAAAGACTGAGTATAAGGAGATATGCATAAAAAATAAGAGAAAAAACAGGCTAGAAACATGTTCATCAACAGGCTGTTTAAAATCCAAGGAGGAACACTGATATTACAGAAAGAGATATACTTCAGAGACGGAAGTAATATATAGAACGCTTCCACGAGGAACGGGAAAAACCGTCTGTACACAGAAATAACGACTATCCGGAAATATTAAAAACCGAATTGGAAGCTACACTGGCTTAATTAAAGAAGGCAGCATGATCAACCGGAATCGTTATTGAAATTCTTGCAGCCTTAGACGACTTCGGCATAGGCAAGATTGCAGAAATAATAAATGAAATCTACAACAGTAGCGATATGATGGAAGACCTAAGTAGATCTATTTACATAACACTGCCTAAGAAGCCAGGGGCAAATGAATTTTAAGAGAACTGGACGATCAACCTAATGAGTCACATAACAAAACTCATCATCCGAATTCTGATGAATAGAGCGCGTAGCAGTATCAGGCCGGACATGAGATAGGACAAAAAACGTTCAAGTTTGTCAACGACATCTGAAGAAAGAATGTGATATTTATGTTCAGAATGTCATCAAAAAGAGCAATACGAATTCAGAAGTACGTCTACCGGCGTCTTATAGCTTTCGCAAAGGCGTTCGATAAAGTACGCTACAAAGATATGTTAGAGCCCCTCAACAATTTTAACATAATCGGGAAAGACATTAGAATAATCACGATTCTATACTGGCAGCAAACCGCCTACATGCAGACTGAAATTGAGTTCAGAAGATATGTGAAAATAGAAAGGAGTGTAAGAGAGGGAGCTGTCTTTTTATCGGACTTATTCATCTCATACAATACGAGGGAATTGTGACGATATCAAATATGCAGATTACTGATAGAAGACTCGGAAAGAAAAATACAAAACCTCATACAGAATGTAGGGAAGAACTTGTTTGGAACAATAATTTTTTAAGATAAAATATAAAAGAAACATATACACGGTAGATGTCGGGCACATAGGCGTGGTGTAATTGTTAGCAAGCTTGTCTCACTAGAACAATTACGAATCAGTAGTCAGTTCAATCCTTACTAGCCTTCTACCACATCTAAGCTACGCTTGGAAAACCACTATACACGATACAATTTGTTAGACGCCATGACTAAATATAGCTTTCTTTATGAGACTTTCCTATATTTACTGACTCTTGACATAAACCCTCATCACAATGACACTCGAGCAGCGTCGAAATGCACGAGCTTGTCGAAAAAATGTATATGGACAAAAGAAGCTTTTCTTAAAAGTCTGATGAAACATTTTGTGTGTCACGATAGCACATTTGCTGAGGTCCCTTCAAATGTCTATGCGCTTATGTTGGTAGAATTCGTTGGCCATTGTGAATAATATCGAATGCTGTAAAACTTCATGTCAGAATAAACGAAACCGATTCACCAAGAAGGCGAATGAATACAAGAGACTCTTAGCTACCCATGCATTTCTAATGAATGACAGTATTACAGTTAGTATATTCCAGGAATCTTCACACATAACAAGTATATATATATATATATATATATATATATATATATATATATATATATATATATATATATGTATATGTATATATATATATATATATAAGGGGATTGAAAAGTAACTTTTAAATAAAACCTCATGCTAAACGCTATCCTTTCATAACTATTTCATGTAAAAATTATAGTTAATAAATAAATAATAAGTATTTCAAAATGGGAGGTGCTTTTCAACCACCCTGTATATCTATAATAGCTGCCGCTCGTATTTATTAGGCTGGTTAGTCAATCCCTCTTGCAGACGCTCGCTCAGATACATTTGTGTTTGTACAACCTCCACAGGTTTATTCCGCAACTATGCCAAGCAGACCTTAGAATATCTGCGTGAGAGCCTGTCATCTTGCACAATCTGTACAAGGCCATCACCCTCAAAACCTCGGTCACGATGACTTGTGACGACCTCCAATTTCAAACACAGACCGTGATCGACAACAACAGGAAGTCTCCTTCCTGACAAATCGACCACAGTGAGCTTCGAACCCGTGTCTCATCGTCAGAAAGCGAATGTTATAAACACTCGGTCTCGATCTGTCTATTTGTCTATCTATCTATCTAAACAAATACACACACACACACACACATATATATATATATATATATAAGGTTGGTGAAAAAATAATGACGTAATAATGTCGTTTTTTGACGTTAAAAATACGTCAAAAAACGACATTAATACGTCATTATTTTTGCACAAACCTTATATATTAAAATTCATAAAAGTTTTAGAATTTCTGTGTTCACTCTTACAAGCCTCGTGCGTTATCCTGATTTAATTTAGTGTATTATGTGAAAGGCACAATGGGCACAGAAAGTTAGTCATGACGTGTTTTTATCTATATACATTAACGTTACCATCAATCAGAGGATCCAGGAAAACATATAGAAAAGAATGAAAACTATTTAGAAAATAAATATTTATTGTTTAAAATAAATATTTTTTTTCTATCATTACACATCTGATATATACACATTGTCAAGAATATTTAAAATAGATTTGGAACTGTATTATTAGGTTGGTGCAAAAATAATGACGTAATAATGTCGTTTATGACGTTAGAAAATACGTCAAAAAACAACATCATTACGTCATTATTTTTGCACCAACCTAATACATGAATAAATGTATGTGCTAACAGAACAGTATTTTAATTCTTTGAGTTGCAACATAGCGCTGTTAAGATAAATGCTGTGAATACGGAAGAACATAGGTGTATTTACGATATATATATATATATATATATATATATATATATATATATATATATATATATATATATATATATATCATCTAATGACCCTAACTAATCTAAAATACAAAAACAGCACCGCTCTGTCTCCAAATATTTCTGCCGATTAAAAAATAATTGAAACACATGATAAATCAACTGAGAAGTTATAGCCAGAGCTAAAGCCTATAACGCTAAAAGAAATAAATGTATCTTATCTTTTGTTGAAAGGCTGATTAGCTTAAAACACTCACTTATAAAACAAGAGAAATGAATTGGCTGTTACATGTAGGCATAAAAATAAATATATTCGTCAATATTTTTAATGCGAATTACCATTTATTTTGAATATAAATATCTAAAAAAACGTATTTGTTTTTAAATAAGAACAAGCAATACTCCTTTAATTTCTTTAAAATGAATATTTTAAAATTTCTGTACTTTCTTGCCAACACACACACACACACACACACTCATATATATATATATATATATATATATATATATATATATATATATATATATCCCACCTATTTTAATTGCTAAATACAATTTTTAAATAAAAAAGCTGTATTCCCCGCATCTACGCCAACATTGTGATAACCAGATATAATTCAAATTTATACTCAGAACCTGAAGACTGCTTCGTCCGTGAAACTCATAGTCGTAAGGGATAATAGGGGTATATATTAATATATAGTTAATAGACCTGTTTATATTACAACGGGCACTGTTTATTAACACAAATAACGATATGTGCGATATATATATATATATATATATATATATATATATATATATTCTATCAAAAGAAACTAACTAAGTCAAATCCTGCGGAATACGTACCTGGACTGGATCAGGAATAACAACCTTCTCCTTCCTGCAAAGATTGAGAGCCTAAGAACCACTATGACACCCCATCGACTTCAATGAGCTGGATATCTTGCCTGAATCCCAGACATCAGGCTACCCAAACAAATATTCTCAGAGCCCGAAACTGGCAAGCGACCACATCGTTGATTCAAGGAACAGCTCACAAACACATTGTTGAAAACAGAAATCGTTCTGGCCATTTGGGAGACGGAAGCTGAAGAAAGAACAAATTGGAGAAGTGCAGTCTACAAAAAACAACGTCCTTGGAAAACACGAGGACACATAGACAAGAGGTAATGAGCACAAAGTAAAACCAGATATCTGCATCACCTGAACCCTCCTAACCTGCCATGCGGTAGCTGTGGACATCTTTTCATATAAAACATAGGACTTATTTCACGCATAAAGAAATGTCTAAGTACATCACATTACTCGGCACAATTTCCGCCAACAAATATATATATATATATATATATATATATATATATATATATATATATATATATATTGAGTGTGTGTGTCTGTGTATGTGCGTGCGTGTGTTTCTGTATTTTGCAGTTTTCATCTGGACTGAAAAGGCACATGATGGCACGCAGGAGAGTTATGGAATATGCAGATCCAATAATCCCATTCAAGGATACAGAATTTATATGTCATATATGCATAAAAAGTACGTAAGGGAATGCTAGTCTCAAGAGTCATCTTGGAGCCTATGGACGCCGAAATAAGATGGAAGCCATTACAAGCGATTTTAAGGGTGAGGAGGCGGCTTTTATCTGAGGAAGTTGTGGTAGTCGCCACGCACACGTGCACGCACAGACCCAAACACCGACACACACACACACACACACACACACACATATATATATATATATATATATATATATATATATATATATGTGTGTGTGTGTGTATGTTTGGTTGTCACACATGGGATGACACATTTTTTGGTTGGTTGTTGATCCGGTCGTCTAAAGAAGCAATCTGTTTAGTATGTTAAAAGAAATATTGAATTATTCTTGACTATTTTTTCTTTCCAGATAATTTTTCATTCAATATATTGTTGCTCATAAGCTCAATGTAAATAATTACAATGAAACCATGTTGAGTAATTTTACCTTGTGAGTATAAACTGGGTAAAGGGTCCATATTTGCATCGAATCAATACATACGATGAGAAATGTATACTCTTTGACAGCAGGATACCAGTGGCTAGATGCAAGTGAATCACCAAAATAATACCTAAAACTTCCTCTTCACCCTAAAAGGTTCCGTGTTACTCTATGGTATTATTCATTCTTGTATCAAGGAAAAACAATATCAGCAAACTTTTATTGTACAGAAATTGAGTGTATGCTAGAAAAATTGAAAACATCCTAGACTCGTGAATAGGGATGGCCCAGTTATGCTCCCAGTTATGCTGCACGGCATCCTACGGCCACATGCTTCTTAATCAGCTATCCAAACTCTACATAGCTTAAATTATGAAATTTTGCATCATCCTTCATATTCACCTGATATCTCATTTACTGATTCACACTTATTTATGCTTTTTATATTTTCATACGCTATAAAACATCCTCCATTAAGGATGAGGTAATAGAAATATTCGAATTGTTTATCACATCAAAGGATGAGAATAATTTTTAAAGATGGAGTCAAGAATTTAGAGGTACGTTGGAGAACAGTCAATTATCAAAACGTTGACTATTTCAACTAAATTAATTAGTTATTTAATATTTCAGGATCTTTTTATATATTTCCTATACAGTGCGTCATTTCATGTCAGTCAACCTAATATATATATATATATATATATATATATATATATATATATATATATATATATATATATATATATATATATATTAAACAATTAAATAGGAAAGTAGCAAAATTCTGTGCAACCAGGCATAATTTTTTTAATTACCCGCTAATTAACAAATGCCGCATTAAATCACAATGAATGTAATATCTGTGTAATTTCAGCATTATAAATCCTCTTGTTAAACAAACAAATCATCATAAAAATGAAAGAGATTTAACAAATTCCTTTCATCTTCATGAACATGTATGTTACCCCGTCAAAAGTAACGATTTTGGATGTAAGGTCTACCTGAAAATATGCATGAACTTCTATATAACTGATTATACCATTGCGCAAGGCAATATAAAATAATTTAATACTAATACTAATAATATTAGATATTATTATTATTATATGAATATATTGATAATAATGTTTAATATCAATAAATTATTAGAAAAACGGTGTCATAATCCTCAATCTATCAATGACAGTAAGAATTCTGGATTAGAAATAGAATAATTATCAGCGATTAGAATTAATAGAGATTATTATTAATAATAATAATAATAATAATAGTATAGCTTTCCTGATCTCTGAAAAAAGAATTAATTTCAATATTTGCAATAATGTCAGTAAAATATTGTTAATAATAATAATAATAATAATAATAATAATAATAATAATAATAATAATAGTACGTAGTGCAGATTTAAAATGCAGATTCTGTGATAAATAACAAGAAACAATTGATTATCTTCTATCAGGTTACATGGTATTGCCACCCATCGAATATAAAACACAGCATACAGAGTGGGCCAATATCTGCACTGGAAAATCTGCAAATTTTACTGAAAGTAATCTGCAACAAATTGGTATGAGCACCAATCAGACATGCTTAAGGAGATAGACAATATACACAGACAAAACAATCAAACTAATTACCCTGACATCGTAAGTAGAGACCGCAAACATATTAATTGTCTCCTTATTGATATGGCAATCCCTATAGACACTGTATCTTTGAAGATCTAAAAGGTATCAAAATGACCTTGAAATCGAAATCTCAAAAATGTGGCACATGAGGACCTCAATAATCCCTGTTGTAGATGGAACCCTCGGATTTGTTGGAAAAGATTCCAGCAGACTAATTTAAGGGATTCCTAGTAGCCCATGTCTTAATGAAATGCAAATTTTTTTCTCATGAATACAGCCCATACCTCAAGAATCGCTTTATCTATCTAATTTTTTTTTGTTTTTTAAATTGCAGAATGTTGAATCTCACGATGCCTTTTCCGACCTTATATCTCTGGGCGAGACCCGGAAAGATATGGGTACACACCAGAAATCAAAGGCAATAAAATAATAATAACAAAAATGGTTACAAGTGCTGAGTCAAAAAGAATATAAGAAGAGTAATGATGAGGTATGCCTTTACGTACATTGCTCATTGCTTCAAAAGTTTAGATACGAAGTTGCTTTGAATTGCTACAAGCATGTGTCTTGCAGAAAAAAATGAGAATTTTGATAGCCTACACTATTCTGGGACTAAGTTTTTCAGACACACGGAGTAATACACTATCGACGTCCGGGTATTATTGTGCAAGTTAAAGACACTAAGAATTGTCGTATACTTGATGATGCCCTACTAGATAACACAGATATAGCAAACAAAGTAATTGAGAAAATTACAAACTATACTGATTTGAAAATTGAAATGACAACATTGACTTGAATGCGTAAGCGAATGTCAAGTTGATTCCCTTGGTGATTGGCGAATTACGATTAATCCCATTAAAATTGTGTGACTTCCCTGACAAGCCGGGGATGAGATACCAACTTGGAGCCATCCAAAATTGTCTCTTTTGGGCACTGTAAGTGTTTTCTGTCTGAGGTCCTTGTGACTTGACAGATAAGTTAATATATCTGGTTTATTCAAAAACTTACAGTCTATGGCAAAGCATAATCAGTCTACTATACCAAGTTAAATAAAAACACTTAAACGAAAAAAATGAAAGTTGTTCTTATTAAAGTCGGTACACTTCAGTTTGGACGTAATATAACATTATCAAAGGTCTATGACGGGAGATTATTGTGCGAGGTTTCATGGACGCTAAAACTGCCCTTACTGTATTACGACAATCACGGAATATATACAGACTCTTTCTAGCCTCCAGTTTTTAGGAAAAAAATCAACACCGGCTTTGTCACAAGCAAATGGAATATAATATTGGTGAAACTATTGAAAATAACAAGGCGTGGCTGTACTTAGACCCCGAATGTACCCTTTGTTGTAATACAAGTCATTATATTAATAGATTTTAATAATGAAATCCGTAATTCGACAATCTGTTGTTAAATTTTAAAGCGGAGCTAAGACTTTCCAATCATATATCCGAATGGTTTGAATGTGGATAAAATTAGATATTTTTTGTCTATTTTAGACCATTTACTTTTATAAAGTATTAATTTATTTTATCAGCTTTTATCAATTTATCAATTGCATTAGTTACACATAGAAATAAATTTAACCACAACGTTGATGTAATGAATGCCACACTTATTAATGAGAAAATAACAACTGACAACAAATTATAGATAGTACAGTTATTGAATCTTATCAAAATATAAATCTGAGCCCCGATATTTTTTTTCAAATAACTGCATTTCTGAAAGAATTACTTTCTTCCCAAGCCAACATACATAACTATACGTATGTTAAAAAAGTTATAAAGCTATTAATTTATTCACCATCTGCTATTTAAAATATATAATACATGCATTTATCCCTTAGAGAAATGACTTAAATATTAATGATATAAACATGCATTTAAAAAAAATGTTTACTCACTTTGGTTCATTAGACATTAAATGACTCACTAAAGATTCTCCGTATTTTATGTAGAATGTTCAGTTAAATTGATAAATATTTATGAGATTCTATTAAGGTTAAAACACTTGAAAATATTAAAAATATTTTTACTTTTTGCTTATGAATAGTTTTTCAAACTAAAATTCTTACATTTGGCTCCATAAAATCCATCAGTGGACGATACACTCTGGCTAAGAATCGTTTTACTTTTGTCGATATTCATATTTTTATTTTACAGATATATTCAGTGATATCTGAAATTTAATATATATATATATATATATATATATATATATATATATATATATATATATATATATATATATATATATATATATATATATATATATATATATGTATAAATTATTGCACAGTAAGTGCTGGCGGGAATAAATGTGCTAAATTTAAAATAACATATCTAAAATTTCAATTATTAATATTAACTGTACTTGTTTTCTCGCCGTTTGGTAGAATTCTGTGTTTCAGGAACACGCCAATCTTCTAGTACTGATGGAAATCTGAACGTTTAATAGTTAAATATTAATAAAAAATACTATTAAAACAGAGGAACCGTCCATTTATATATATATATATATATATATATATATATATATATATATATATATAGCCCATATGCTTCCTCTGAAATAATGGACGATTGCGTTTTTGTCTCGTTGACATACGGAAAGCATATTTCAGAGAGATGCTGTTGAGTTTCAATTAAAAAAAGAAAGGAACGAAGGAAAGAAAGAAGGAAGGGAGAGATAAAAAGAAAGTAATTGAGAAAGGGAGGAAGAAAAATCAAAGACAATATATAAAGAAAGTAATGGAAGAATAAAAGTCTCATGCGTTTAATGTCTGTTTCGCTGTAATCTAAAAACATGTAAATTTTACTTATTTTTTTTTGTACCATCTTTTTTCTTTGAATAATTGCCCGCAATCATACACATGATTATTATTGCAATATATTCTTAAAACTTAAATATTCATCGCTTTAATAGGGAAATTTCCATGGGTATTATTCATAGACTTCAATCTGACAAGGAGCTTATTGTGTCATTAAATTATAAATTATGAATCATCATAAAATTCAAATCACAAAACCATTAATTTTTCATGAATATTACAAGTATTTTTTTTTTAATATCAGTATTGACGCATTTTATTTTTTAATATGCAAGAGATGTTGCCACATAAAAATATTATGCTTCTATGCAAGGAAACCTTCCCTGCTTCAAATAACGTACCAGAGAAAAGAATTATTCGAAACATAATTAATACGTAATCAAGTATTCAAAACTATGCCTCCAGTACATTAGTATTCAATTAAGAAGTTAGTGAAACATGGAAATCATGTTGACACAGAAATAGGATTGCTGCTTTAGGCCCAATTGTCTCATACCTGAGTGAGTATTAATTAGAGAGCTAGAGAGAGAGAGAAAGGGGTAGAGAGAAAAGCACCCCACGACGTCTGACCTTAGCCTTACCAGAAACGATACTTGCATTATCAATAATGAAGTAAACTAATTAATTTTCATTTATGTTCAGAGTTCCTGGGAATTATACATGTTAATCCTGGTCTCGTGGGGGAAAAGTCCGGGGAGTTTCATGTTTTAATACAGAAAAGAAGCTTTCTCAAAGAAAAATATAGGGAAAATAACGAATTTAATATTGCGACATTAATTCCATTTCACACTAATTTACAATGTTGGGTCTGTCGATTATATTTGGACTAAACGTTAACTAATTCATTACAAAGGAAACTATGAGGGAAAGACGAAGTTACACATGATTAGCGAAACATGTCTTCTAAAAATAAGCAAAAAAAAAAAATAATAATGGAAGAAGCCTTACAAAAATAAGTGGACTATTAAAAGAGGAGTGTGCTGTGCGGAAATTTCCTTACAGACGAAGATGAAGAGCAAAGCAATAAATGTTGTTCTACAGAGTGAATACCATGGATAGAACAAGCGAGGAACGAGGAAGTTTTAATGGAACTGTGAACTGTGACACTTATAATTAAAATTGAAAAATTAAAAAACAGTAGAAATCTCTGGAACATACGATAAAGAAATCTGGCTTGAGAAGTTTAGAACTTGCTAGACGTATTGAACGAAGGAAGTGCAGGTGAAAACAGCTAGAAAACTAATGAGTTTGGGTGAATGAATGACATACAGATGATAAAAAGGGATTGTACACAATCTACCGTTGCGCAGGGCGATAGGAGTTTGTGCAGAATCATGGCCATCCACGTCCCGAAGGAAGATGAATGGTATTTTTAGATGCATTAATATTTAAATCGGGAATAGGACGTAGTTACATTTCCATCCGCTTATCACATTTAAGATAAAGTTAATGATTCATGGATTGTTTAAATTGAAAGAAAATAAAGTTCTTAGAAAAGTTACACCCTTTTTTATTTATTAACTTTAATTGAACAAAAAAGCGCCATCTTAACCTACAATAGATTAAGATGGCGAAAGATTAAATATGGCTTACGCGTTCGGGAATGTTTAAATCATAATTTCGAGCGGAGGTGGATAGGACGACGTCGAGCAATTGAGTGTTGATGACGATTACCAGACATAAAACCACGGGTCTCTTTCTTGTGAGTTGCACTGAAATATCATGTTTACAGGCTGAAATCGAAAAAAAAAATCCTAATTTAAAAGAAACAATTTCCAGTAAAGTCTCTGAAAGTAATGTACAACATGTTAGAAAGTTTGTAGAAGTTTTGCTGATAGATTCCAGACTTGTATTGGACATGAAGGGGAGCATTTTGAATATATTAAATAATTTGTTAAATAATCGTGTTGTTTTGATGTGACAATACATTTTTAAACTACTGTTATTTATTTTTGTACAGTAAAAATTAATATATATATAAAAGTGTATCAGTCTATATTTGTTAGATAAGATAATTTAGTTATTTACACTATTTACATCATTCGAACTGTTTTCTTCATTTTTAGTGCCATATTCACGACGTTCTTCAGGTGTTATTCTTTGGAATTACGAACCAAATACGTTATTTAGTCCACAGGGTTAGATAATTCTAAGTGCCATGCCATTTTGGGGTGTCCCAGTTTCTGCTACTTCCCTTTAGTAACTCAATTTTCCAAATTTTTGTTGACTGCTGTGGCCAGTTATTGAACTCTGAAATTTTTTGGTAGAATTCACTTCTTGGATTAAAACCAACTCTTTTATTCACCTTCTTACTTTTTCATTCAAATAATCAATAAAGTCAATGTCTATAGAAGGGTCTTACTTTCTTTACACGCTGAAATTAATCTAAATGTGCTCATCTATTTCTGAAAGATAAGATGAACCCTCAACAAGTTGTAACAAAGAAAAAAAAATAAGGCATTATAAGACTAGACAAATCAATAAAAGATAAGTAGATTATGTTGCTTACGTTGTAAATCAGCACTTAAAAGGTAATATTTTATTCTTTCCTTTGCTAAATGCTTGTTGACAGAAATGACAAAACAATTATTACTGAAAAGCGAGAATATTGAATGCTTTAGGAATGATTCTCAGTGTAAGTTTTTGTTGGGAGGGACCAATATAATTTCATTGACATTAATATGGGATTTTTTCTGTTAATTAACATCAAATGATGTAAAGTTACTTATCACAAATACTAATTCACCCCAAGAAATCAAATTTTATTTTAATTCGTTTAAATATATGGCACGCTTTTGAAATTATAAATTTAAAATCAAAATTGGTTAGATTGCCTTGCAAAAGCTACAACTCTCAGAATGAGAAATTACCAAAAACCAGGGAGTTATTCACATTTCATAAGTGCGGATGATATTCGAAGTATTTACAAGGAATTGTTTTATAATTAAAAAAAAAAAAAATCTGTTTTATCTTATTTATCGAGGTGATCTCAGATGCTGACCCGACATTTGGAAATAGCTCAAAAGAGTTGCCCATATTTGGGGAAATCGCAAAGATAGTGCAACGGAATGGCGTCGCTCTTAGAGAATTTAGTGTGAATATTAGTAAATATAAATTCTTTTTATTTTCGGGTAAATTAACAAAAAAAAGATCATGAATAATTATTTGGAATTACGGAAGACTGAGCGTACATGATATATATATATATATATATATATTATATATATATATATATATATATATATATATATATATATATATATATATATATATATATATATATATTAATAATCTAATAAGTAAGTATACTCGTCCGGAAAAACCTTAGGTGTCTTGGCTTGTAAATAAACAAGGAAAAATAAGGAATAAAGAAAGAAAGAAAGAAAGAACTATGAACATGTAATTCAGGCGAAAACAATCGACAACAATCCAAGGTCAGAGTTCAAAGAAAAAAAAACCTTCGACACGAGTAAAGTAAAAATAACTAATCAAAGTGTTCAATACACTAAATACAGCAAATCTAACTACGAAGCTAAAGAGCCAGGCAAACCTACCCTGAGGATCCGAGTAGGTGTTCCTGGCTCTTAAGGTTCGTAGCTATATATATATATATATATATATATATATATATATATATATATATATATATATATATATATATATATATATATATATATATATATATATATGTATGTTTACATAGTAAGGTAAAAAAATCTGTTGGTATATAATCTAAGTGGATCCTTGAATCCGAGTAGTATGAAAATAGTAGAACTGATCAACAAAGTAGAGCTCGATGTATATTATTTAATTTATACAGAGCAATATAATTAATAATCAAACAAATACTTTTACCTCATATAGGGAATATGTTACTTCGGTAGGCGTCTATCTTTTTAACCCCAGTGTGGAAAGAAATAACGTTCATGTCTGTAAGGTTAGGGAAAGCGTGATATAGCAGTCAACAGTGAGGAATTGAGAATGGAAACTAAAGAGTCATCTTAAACCTTAACTTTCGAACACACCTAATACAGAGTTTACACTTTTCACTGTTTCTGTCAGACGCTAGGCATGAGCCAGGGGTCAAGAAGTTTTGTAGGTATTCATCGTAAAGGGAAACCGTTTTATTTTTTTTTTAATTGCAATTCTAACCATAAGACGACAAATTGGGGGTATTAGGGAAAGACACTATTTTTTAATTAAATTTTAAAAATAAAGTATACTTTAACAACGAACACAAAACTATATATATATATATATATATATATATATATATATATATATATATATATATATATATATTACGGTAAATTGCCGCGGGTTTGGATCACGTTACATCGTCTTATATAAATTAATGAAACATTTTTTTGTAATTGGAGATCGTTTGATTTTTTTTTCTCGCGTGATCATATAAATCTCACTGAAATTGTGATGAAAATACAATGTCGGAATGAAGAACTTTTATATTGTACTCTTCCTTTATGTCAAAATAGGAGGCAGCTACGTTAAGGTGAGGAAGTAATGCAATTAATCTGTTGTTTTGACCTAAAAAGAGGCTGCTTCAATTAAAAGAGAAAATAATTGAATAAGACTAAAATGTTTAGAAAGTGTTTCAATCACTTGTTCTTCGACAGTAATTTTGCATCAAGGTTCTTATATTTCACCATTCTTTACAGATATGGGATAGTTAATAACAAATACGATGGAAACAAAAAAGGAATATAAACAAAATTGGCTAAATTATATAAAGAAATCACCTTATATTTATATATATATATATATATATATATATATATATTAATTTAATTAGAAAACAGACAAGCTTATGAGTCCATTGATTATATTTTATTTCCACAGGAAGTTTTTCATTTCCTGCTTCCTTAAGTCACATTTCTTATCATAAAAATGGTTTTAAATTTACATATTATTTATTTATTTATTTTTCGAGCTGTAGTTTTAAGTTGAGGTAAAGTGATAGAAAGACAGGGACGATAGATATGGTCGAAATTAGAAAAGGAAGGGAGAGATAGGAGTAATTTTAAATCTATTTTTATTAAATTACTTAAGAGGAAGTGAGGGGGTAAGGGTCAGGCATTGACCTATTTAATAAGCCATCTCACAGGAAACGAGACAAAGAGAAAAAAGAAGAAAATATATTACAAAGAAAATATGGAAGCAAGGGTAGAAGGAAAAAAGTGAAGAAAGAAGAAAAGGAATATACAGGCATATTGCAGTTAATTTCAAAAAGAACATATTGATATATTTTGCTTTTAACCTTTGACATTAATTATAAAAAAATTATCAACAAAATAAAATAGGATAAATGTAAAATATATATATGAATATAAGATAAACAAAAATACTCTTATTATTAATATTAATAATATTATTAAAACTCTATTATGATCGGAGTATACGATAAACCATAAATATTAATATTATTAATATTAGTGATATTATTAATAAAAAATAACAACTAAGAAGTAGAAAATTAATAATTAATTAGTACTGAAAAATATAAAGTCCTATCTAAAAATATATTGCAAAAAAATCTAATATACTAAAAATCATTTCGAAATTAAACAAAATTTAAAGGTAATCATATTGTTATTATAAAATAATAATAATAATAATAATAATAATAATAATAATAATAATAATAATAAACTACTAATCAGAGGAATAATAATAATAATAATAATAATAATAAACTACCAATGAGAGGAATAATAATAATAATAATAATAATAATAATAATAATAAACTAGCAATGAGAGGATAATAATAATAATAATAATAATAATAATAATAATAATAATAATAATAATAATAATAATAAACTAGCAATGAGAGGATAATAATAATAATAATAATAATAATAATAATAATAATAATAATAATAATAATAATAATAATAATAATAATAATAATACCAATGAGAGAAATAACAGTAGAGACATAATGATGATTCAGTTATAATACATTTAACCCTATCTATTCTTGCATATATGTACATATAAACTAGGTACCTCCACTATTTCGGCATAAATTTTCTATATTGAAGTTAAAATGAATTTTTTACAACGAAAAAACATACTTGAAGATTTCATTTTAGCTTTAATTGAAAGTTTAATGATTAAATTTACGATTTCTATTAATTAAACAATTCTGGTGTATTTCAGATAGAAACTATATACATTTGATTGTCAAATTTAATTTTAAATTTTTAAATTTTCTTAAAAACGGCCATTTTCTTAATTTTAAGAAATTTGTAAACAAACACAAATTTATCGATTTTCAAAATATTTAAAAAAATTTCTGACACGTTATTTTAGTAAAATTAAAAAATTTAAAGTTAAAGTAATCTGATTTGAAAGAAATCTTTCTTACTTATAGCGTAAAAAAATAATATACAACCAATTATTAACGATCGATCCTGTCAATCTGACCCACCTATTGATGGATTGTTGAATGACGAGGCGATGACAGCTACTACGGATTACCATCAATGACATAATGTTTAAAAGTCTGAGTTACAAAAAAAAAATATTCTATTTGAGTATGACCCACACTAATGGAAATACAATACATAAAATAAAATTATTTAGTGAAATAGTAAATGAAAAAAAGAAAAATTACTTTAAAATTTAAAGTTTACACTTTTAAAGTTGAACGGAAAATAAGAAATGTTGAAAAGGCCGCGTAAAGGGACAAAACCCTTAAATCACGTGATCTTGTAATAATACTGGCAATTTCAGTATATCATACATAGAAATAAGGAATGTATTAAGTAAAAAAATACAACATAAAAAATTATTTTTAAAAAAAGTAGCTCAACTAAATTTATTAAACTTAGCAATTTTGGATTCGTAATTTTTTTTTCTACTTAATTACTACATAATATCGAGGAGCCCTCCTAATACGGAGCTTTACACGATGTTAAACTATTATAAATTAGTATAATTAAAAATTTTTAAAAAACGAAAAAATTATTGTAAAAATTAATTATTTATCAGAAAAAAATTATTTCTTCAGACAATAATGTCCTTAATATTACTTATTTACAAAAGCAATTAAAAACTTTTCTAATTAAGTAATATCATTGTTTTATTGGATTCATTATTTTTCAATTCAGACAAGATTTTCAGTTAAATAGCGCAAATTTGAAAAAAAAAAGTAGGTTATTTATCATCTCCAAAGACTCCTCCTTTTAACAAAAAAAAAAAATTGAGGATCCGAAAAGGTTTCGGGCGAAATTTCATGAAATTAAATAAGTGAGGGGTAACATATTTAAAAAAAAATATTTTTCACCAAAAATTTCTAAAAACAAAATATTTCAAAAATAATTTCATTTATTTGTGAATAAGTCCTGAAAATTTCATTAAAATTGGACAATTACTTTCATTTTACAAGAATTTCCAAATCAATGTGTTTTCAACGGGAAAAAAGCGCAAAAAAAAAACTATGTTATTTTAACGTTCCCGCGATGACGTAAACAAAAGAAGATTTTAACCGAAATTTCGAACGTGTTAGAAAATATTAAAAAATTTCAAAAAATAATTAAAAAATACTTTTTTCTTTCATCTTAATAATAACATAAACATTTTGACGATAATACTTTATTTTCTATAATTTTATGGCATTTTTCATTTACGCTATGCTGTTTTTCTGCGAAAACAGTGGACATGACTAATATAAACCCACACACATATTCAAATACATATACACTCACACACACAAAAATATTCATATACACATACATACATACTCACATATATATACATATACACATACATATATGTATACATACATATATATATATATACACACACATATATATATACACATTTATACATCCGTATGTACACACGTACCCACACATAGAAACATATACATATCCATCCATCCATATATATATATATATATATATATATATATATATGTGTGTGTGTGTGTGTGTGTGTGTGTGTGTGTGTGTGTGTGTGCACGTATGTATCCACACATCCAAATATAAGCAAGTAAATGCCCCATCAACAATATATATATATATATATATATATATATATATATATATATATATATAAAGATATTTTATGTTTATACATTCTTTTTATACATACAAATATTTAAGTAAATGTTCTGTTTATAATAAACAGTATTAAACATTTACCGGCCAGAATATGACGGTTCCGTATAGGCTACAGGTTCGAAAACTGTTGGAGGACCAATATTTTCTATGAAATTTCTCGGACATACATGCTGGTAAATATTGATTAATACTGTTTATTATAAACAGAGCATTTACTTAAATAGTTTTATCTATAAAAAGAATGTATAAACTTAAAATGTCTTAAAATAATTGTCGGACTTTGTCCATTTCATAATATGTGACGTCTTTTATATATATATATATATATATATATATATATATATATATATATATATATATATATATATATATATATATATATATATATATATATATGTGTGTGTGTGTGTGTTGAGGCACGAATTCTCTTTTAGAAATGCCTGATTAAATAAATTACTGACGTTATATTTAATAAAACCCATTCATACTGACGGATAATTGTCATTCACGCACGATGATCCGTGAGTATGAACGGATTTTATTTAAAAAAATAATCAGACATAACGTCAGTAATTTATTTAATCACATCTCTTCGATAGTTCCTGTCTTCAAGAACTCTGGCGACCGCTGTGACCCTTCTAACTACCGTCCTATCAGTCTCATACCCCTCTTCGGCAAAGTCTTTGAAGCCCTAATCAATACCGAAGTGGTTAACCACCTCACATCCCATGATCTGCTCTCAAGCAATATGGCTTCCGCTTTGCCCGATCTACAGCTGATTTGCTTACGGCCATCACTGAAACTGTCTACCGAGCTCTTCAAAATAACGGAGAAGCTCGTGCCGTGTCCCTAGACATCTCCAAAGCGTTTGATAGGGTTTGGCATGGCGGCCTTCTTCTCAAGCTCCAGGGTTATGTCATTACGGGTCGATTGTTTGACCTAATACAATCATTCCTGTTAAACCGTGAATTGAAGGTCTTTCTCAACGCATTCACCTCCAGTTCCTATCCCACGAACGCAGGTGTTCCTCATGGCTCCATCCTAGGCCCTACTCTATTCCTAAATAAATGACCTTCCTGACGCCATAAATTCCCAAGTTGGCATCTACGCGGATGACACCACAATTTATTCCTACCTCAAAAAAACATCTAGTGTCGCTGACAAAAATAACATGCCCGTGCGTCTCGAAAAGGAACCTCCAATCGGTTGTGAACTGGGGCAGGAATTGGCTGGTCAACTTTAATGCTTCAAAAACAAAACTGCTCTCTATTAATCACCACAGAGATCCTTCCTTGCTCTCCATTAGAATGTCTGACGCTCAACTTCTCGAGAGCAACTCTCTGCGGCTGCTCGGTCTCACGTTGACTGCTGACCTGAGATGAAACAAATACATTGAGTCAATTGCTTCGTCCACTGCAAAGTAATTTGGCCCACCGTGCCGCGCCAGGAAATTTTTCTCCCCGGAATCGATCCTCCAGATCTACAAATCAACAATTCGCCCTTGCATGGAGTATTGCTGCCATATATAGTCTGGAGCCTTTTCTGTTTGCCTGGGGGTTCTTGATAGGCTCCAGAGGAGGATATGCAATATAATTGGCCCACAGTCTCTTTCTCACAGACGCGCCGTCGCCTCTCTCTGTCTGTTTTACAAATACTTTCATGGCAATTGCTCCGAGAAGCTGTATTCGCTGGTTCCCAGAATTCATGAGTTCAAGCGGCTTATGAGGCTGGCATCCCACTCTCACCCTTTCACTGTCGAAACTCCTAAATGTAGCCAATGCAGTCTTCTACTCCAATAGCTTCATGTTTTGCACGTCTCGCCTGTGGAACTCCCTTCCCTATTCCAGTTTCCGTGATAGCTATACTCTACAGCTATTGAAATGTAATGACAATCGACATCTGCATTTGCCTTGATCTATCCACTATCCTTCTCCTCATCTTTTCCTCTATCACTCATATCTGATCTTGCTGCAAATTTTCTGTAACCCCTTGCGTCCTAGTGGCTTCTCGCCTTGCCTGGGGTGAAACGCGTAAATATATATATATATATATATATATATATATATATATATATATATATATATATATATATATATATATATATTGTCTAGCGATCGCTAAAGCGTGAAACCCAGGGTCACAAACTCACATCTATCCGACCAAATATGTTAGCTCTATCTCTGATATATATATATATATATATATATATATATATATATATATATATAGAGAGAGAGAGAGAGAGAGACAGACAGACAGTCAGTCAGACAGGTAGACAGACAGACAGAGTGAGAGAGAGAGAGACAGAGGCAGAGACAGACAGGCAGACAGACAGACAGGCAGACAGACAGGCAGACAGACAGATTGAGAGAGAAAGAGACTTAGACACTATTGCTATGTATATTCCTTAGGCATTAATTATCCTCCGGGAACCTACGGAAAACCAAGTACTGTAACCAACACGGCAAAAATGCACGAATTTCAGGATCAGGTAAAGCTAATTTTGCGTTTAGTTCAGCATCACATTCAATATTTACCAGACGGAGGAATGCCATTTTTGAAAACAAGACGGTACCGTCTTTAAAAAGATGCAAAACATCATTTAGCCACATTCACGACAGCTATTTCTACAAGTTCAGCTCTAATTTAAGTGAGACGCAAGAATCTGTTAATCCTTTTACCCCAATCAAGCTAATGAAGCCACCAAGACGCAGGGTGTGTGTGTGGGGGGGGGGTTAATAGAGTGAGAGAGGATATGAGAAAACGTCAAACATTATTAAAGAGAATGAAAAATAAAAGAACAAGAATTAAGAAAACAAAAGATAATGATTGATATTTCATTTAGATTTTTGAAGATCAAAGTTGACTGCAAATCAAAAAGTCGGAAGTGAGATCCACACACGAAACTTGCGAGACGAGAAACTGTTAGTTAAATGTTACATACTGTAACATTTAACAATTTCATCTGTAAAATGACGAGACGTTGCTGCTGATCTAGTATTGCGTTTAAATCCATAATTTTTTTAGGTATAATAGAGGACAGATTATGAGAACAATTACCGTGAAAATATTTATAGAAACTGCAAAAGAAAACTACATGACCTTACATTATAATTAGTGAATCTAATGTTTGTTCGATGACGAGGAAGAAAATAATATTTTGTATCGTCATATAAAAAATATGCTTCGATTAACCGACATTACTCAGATATTAACAAGTATTTCTAATCTTTGTCCCCTAGAAATGCTTAAATAGTCTTCACGTTTCTAATTCTAACACCCTAAATTTAAAAAAAAATTCTGAATCCACATTATTAAACAGCGAATCCTGGATTCTTTTGAATGTTCGTAGACCTGTTATATTCCACCATCATTTTCAAACGTTTAGTATTTATTTTTACTGTTTCTTTCTTAATCCGTTACATTGCAATCAATACACTCATATATATATATACATATATATATATATATATATATATATATATATATATATATATATATATATATATATATATATATATATATTTGGAGTCACAATTCTTTGCAGATGTAGGATCACACAGACATCGACTCAATTGTGTGCTCCACAGGAGTTCACCTCATTTTTTATTCTACACAAGCCTCAAATTCAAATTTACACATTAGCATTTATTAACCAATCAGCGACGTTATCTCAAACGCCGTCCAATATTTAAAAAAGCAGACGGTTATTTCTATGTTATTTGCTAGAAAAAAAAATGAACGCTGACACTAGCAAATGTTTAGCACTCTTTTTCCTCCTAAATTTTTGAATTTAATAAATTTAAGCTTCAAGATACCATGGTCAAATTTTTCTTATTAATAACATAATGTAGTATAATATTCTTTAGTCTTTCAATATAAAATGACTGGAGAAGTAAACGATGCTGAATACTGAAATTTTCGCCTAAATTATTGAGTACTAAGTTCCTTTTGCAAATTATAATTCCTGCTTTTTAATATATCATACAAAACGAACAATATACGCGCGAGATATATAAACATTGCAAATTTTAGCAGTAATAAAATAAGTTCGACTGACTGCAATTATTCCAACTATTTTCTCTTGAACTGTTTTTTGCGAGGAACAGTGTAACTTCTTTCTTTCAATTTGTAAGAAAATAAATAGTTTATATTCAATAATAGATTCATTTAAATTTGTAGAGCTGTGTTTAAAGATTTTTTTCGCTTTCCACACACTTTTCCACTCCCTCTCTCTCTCTTTCTGTATACACACGCGTACACACATATACACAGACAGACAGACAGACAGACAGAAACACACATACATATATATATATATATATATATATATATATATATATACATATATATATATATATATATATATATATATATATATATATATACATATATATATATATATATATATATATATATATATATAGACCCAAATTAAGAGACAGGAATAGTCCATGCTTCACGAAATTGCTTGTTGTTCAAGGTATGGGACGAATTGTAGTATATATATATATATATAAGAAAAATACATTCGTTGTACTTAGGGCCCATTTAGAAAGCGTTTTTACAATAATATTTCGTATGGTAGGTTGAAAAACCATAGAAATAACACGAATCTGGCCGATTGTGTCTGGAATTACAAAGTTAGGTAAGGTAGAAGCACTGTTGTGTGTTGGATCATCGTAAGGAAGGTAAAACCGTGGTTGAGAGTGTGAGAGCATGCTTGTGTATATGTATGCGTTTATACGTGCACATACATAGGCACGCACATAGACACACACCTGCACAAACATACATACACGCACGCACAAAAATCCAAGGAAATGCGAATGTTTTCAAGTACTTATTAAATTTACCGTAAATAATTTATTCCGTATTTAGTTTTGAATAACTTGTGAAATTGTTAGAATTTTCGATCTATTATACATATTGTTATAGCTTTTTTTCTAAAAATTGGTGTAGTCCAAAATTATTCGCACCCCTTATGAAAAGACTGAAATAATATAGCAAATGTGTCAATTGTAATAGATTTTTTCTTAATTTGACAGTTAATACAAACACCCTTTGAAAATGAATATTATTGACCGGCTTCTATAATGGTTATGAAGAAGACAATTTTGAATGCCATGTACTGCAATGATCCATTCGTTCTGAAACCATTGCGAAGATTTCTAAAGTTGACAAGAAGCTCTGATTAAAGATAATTGTTGCATAAAAATAAGATGATGGATAGACAACACTTTCAATTGTTTATCTAGGAATATTTAAGCATATTCCTAGATCGACACTTTAAAGTATTATCAAGAAGTAAAACGAGACTGATTGTGTTGAGAATAAATTAAGGACTAGCAGAAAATGGTTAATTTCTGAAAAAATGGAAAGAGAAATTATCAGAGATTATCTCAATAATCATCGCTTAACGAAAAGGGACATTTTCAATGATGTAAAAGCATCATGGTCGAATATATCTACAAAGACATATGCTTTCATCTAGAAAAAGTTCGAGCTGCCCACCCCCCCAAAAAAAATCCGTTGCTTAAACTTAAACACCTAAAATTCAAATTAGCTCATGTCAGAAGCCATCTAGAACATGGGGGGTGAATAGTGTATCTCTGTTTTATAATGAGATGAAACCAAACTGGACTTATTTTGTCGTATGAACTCACGTTATGTTGGAGGAGAGTAAATGAATCTTACAAACCAAAACGATACCCTCCTTACAATTAAGCATATTGATGGGAGGATTCTGTTCTGTGAATATTTTGCTGTTTCTGGACCAAAATAACTAGTGAGAGAACAGGGTATCATGTATAAAAAGCTATATTTAGCTATTCTTAAAAAATAATACAAAACAAAGTGCACAAGAACTTTCTTTGAGGCGTCACTGGACGTTCCAACACGACAACAACTCTAATTGTTACAAAATACTTAGAAAATAGAAATATTAGCGCATTGGCGTACCTGGCACAATGTACTGATTCAAACCCCTTTGAAAATTTATGGGTATATTTAAAGAAAAAAAAATAAGAGAAATTACATTAAATGCGAATTATCGAGATGTTATTGCCTGTGAAGATAGGAACAATATATATATTAGTATGTGTAGTGATCTTGTAAGGAACAAGCATAATTGATTAATGGCAATAATCAAGAAAAACACGTTTAACAATTGATTATTGAGCCAAGATTTGTCCTTTTTTAGACATTTTTGGTGTTCTTTGTGTTATTGATTGACATTGAACTAAAAAATTTGTTGCGACCATCACTGGACATTCTTTCAAATCCATTATTTCATTGCTCATGATGTTTTCATGAAAATCTTAGATATTACACCTTTTTATAATTATGGAAGTGGGGCTGAATAATTCTATCGACAACTGTATATGATTGCACGCAAAATTATCCATGTTTTTTTATTAGCTATAAATGATTTTCTCATATGTATGGAAACTGTATTTAAAAAAAAATCCTGAGAACTCTTACGTAAACATCATATGTAACCTTAAAGAAGAAATGTTCCTTTTTACTGGATAGATTACGCCCACAGATCTTAATACTATAAGCCACCTCTGCTAGAGAAATATACATTGCAATTATTTACATTAATCTGCCTACTTAAGGATTTATACACCAATTCCCGCCTTTAAAGCTACTAACAACGTCAAAAGTTTTCAAGAATAAGAACAATCGTAAAAATTGCGCTATACTAAAACACCCACATAAAAAGCCGAATTGACTCGCATAAGCTTCTTCTTTACTCTCAGATATTTGGTCAGAATCAGGTTTATGTGTAATTTTAATCAGATTTTTTATTTGATATCAACAGAAATTTCATTTTCAAGTTCTTATGATTGTTCGCAATTCATTTATAGGTTTTGATAATACTTTTTCTTCCATTACATTTGCTAGTGCTTTTTTGTTTAAATTGAAAAAAATATTAAGAATACATAATTTCTGTTTTTGCATAATCAACTTTAAAAATACAACATAACTGGAAATCCCGGCCTATTAATGGAACGCTTATATTCATTCCATCGCAAAAGATGCTGTAAGAATCATCGTTTGTTTTACCGCTCCAGAAAATCCCAAACTCCTGTTTGAATGGGCTATCTTGATAAGAATCAGATCAGACCAACAATGGAATATTGGTACCATATTTGGTCTGTTGTTGCCCAGTACTCGCTACCCAGGCTCGACTTGTGGCAGATGAGTTATTATCCAACCTGCAACTCCTAAGAACGAACTGTTGTTTAGCCTCTCTTTATTTTAACGCTCTTACTATGACAAATGTTCAGACGAGTTGACTTATTTTGATCTGTCAGCTCAGACATTAAAAGCTACGACAAACAATGTCATTTTCCTGAAAGCTAATCGCCAACATTTCGTTTGTGTTCATTTGATAAGAAGCACGTTCCACTCTGACAGCTTTCTACCCAGAACCGTTGCTTTGCGGATTAGACTTCCGTACATATTATTTCCTGACATCTACAATCTATAAATGAAAAGCTTTCCTACATATCCTTATGATATACATTCCTTACTTCTTACTTCCCGTCATATAAAACAACCTCACTCATGAACTCTCTATCTTGAGTTACACTTAAATCTTATATTGTGTGAAGTGACAGTAAATAAAAAGGTACTCAGTTTATAAGGTAGTGTTATCAAGCCAGCTGCTTATTCGGATAATATGACGCGTGGATTCTGATTACCCTGAAGCAAACTGCCATTTAAATCTCTTTCGAGGATTTATTCAAATGAATTAACTCGTTTTAATAATGATATCCATGTCTGTAAGAAGATTGAAAGTGTTCCTTAATAATTCAAGGATGAATTGAGAGAGTTCTAAGTATTGTTTATGTATTGAATAATTGTTTGCTGTCTATATGTTTATCGTCCCGTCAAGTTCGGCAACATATACGAGAAATATCGGATCAAGAAGTATCAAAGAATGTATCAAACTTTATTTTTCAGGTGTACCACGGGGAATGTAACTCTGAGACTAAGAAAAATAAGAACACGACAAACTGTTTATTTGGCGTGGATAGAAAATCGAAATAATAGTAATTCACTCCAAAGAATTTTATTTGAAAGCAAAAGTCGTCCTTAATTATAGGAAATCTGCATGCTTTTATGCTCTCAAAGTAATATGACTCGAACGCTCTAAATATTCATGCAAAAAACCAACAACTAACTGAAACTGATTAATTAAGAACATGATTTCCCAGAATCAACAAAGAAAACAAGAAATTGTTGACTCCCGTTATCCGGACGCTGCTTCTAAGTTAAGTCACGCAACGAAAAATTATAGCAGCTTTCTTTTTTCAGCATTTCATTTTTCTTTTCTTATTTTCTAAGATTTTCTATTAAAATATAATTTCGGATTCCAAATATTTTTTTGACACAAAATCCACATTCCAAATTTAATCTTGTTGAACATTTCCAACGGGGGATTAATAAGTAATAAGTGCAAGTAATATCCAACTCCATATAACTGCGAAAATGGGGCATTTATTGCTGGATGTAAGACTTGAGAAATATGAAAAATATTAGAACTTAGGAAAAATTATCGTTCTGTTTTCCTTGTAAAATGAATTAAAATTATATTAAGTTAATTCTGTGTCCAAATCTTTCGTTAAAATAATAATGGCCATATTCTCCAGAGGTTTTCAAAAATATAGTCTCTATTGATGTCCTTGAACTTACGTTGTTTCTTATCTACAGCAACAACTTTCCCGATGACATCAGTTCTCAAGTAGGAATTTGTGCTGATCACACAACTATTCACTCCTGTCTATGGGAGGTGTAATGATTATCAGGCTTGTCTCGCTAGAATAATTTCGAGTGAGTAGTGAGTTCGAGCCTCATGGAAAGCTCCCTACTTTCGGCCTTGTGTCATAGCTAAGCTACGCTTGGAAAATTGCTAAATAGAGGTCTGGCAAAGTAAAACTGTCAGCGAACCTAGAAAATGACCTCGAATAAGTTGTTAACTGGGGCAAGGAATGGATTGTAAATTTTAACGATTCCTAGACGGAACTACTATTTTGTAATCACCATAGAGAAGCCTTTCGTTTTCCATCAACATAGCTGAGGCTAAACATCAGGACAGCAACTCATTGCGCTTTTATGTTTTCAGGTTTTCTACTGAACTGAAGTGGTGGGATTATATTAAATCAATTGTTAAGTGTACTGATAGGAATCTTAGTTCACTGTGTCGGGCCAGACAATTTATTTTTTGTCAAAACCCATATTATATATTTATATAATTACCATTTATCTGTAAATTGAATAATACTGTCTAACCTGATATGATAATGGTGCCTTATATCTCGAGGTTCTCAGAAAAATGAAAAAGGCATCAAATGTTATTTTTCCTGACCTGGTATCTCTATTTTCCCACCGCGCTGATATGGCTTTTCTCTGTTTTTCTAGAAATGTTTTTTTTAATTTTTTTATAGCAATTGTGCTAATGAGTTCTACTTGCTACCTCGACCGTAGGAATTTAAATGTACTAAAAAATTGGCAGCTAGATTTTGTTGTTTTACTGTTGAAATAGTTTAATGTAACTGTAAGTTATATTCTAAAACCTGTTTTTATCGCACTACTCGAATTTGGGATTCTCTCCCGATTTGTTCTTTGTCACACAGAATCTTCAGAAATTTAAATGCGACGTCTATCGCTATCTTCTATCTTCCTGAAAACTGTTTATTTATTGTCTTTTCTCATTACTAAACTTTCCTTCTCTTTCACTCTGAGTAACCCCTCTACTTCTTGAATGTGGAGTTATGAAAAAAAATGTTACGAAAACAGAACAAAATTTAGTAAGGTCTTAGAAAGATTTGATCAAGAAATGCTCACACATTAACCAAATGAATTGAAAAACAAAATATTCCTGGGAAAAGGCACATGTTGATTTAGAAAACAACTTCTTAGGTTGGCAAGAAAAATAGAATATATATATATATATATATATATATATATATATATATATATATATATTAGGTTGGTGCAAAAATAATGACGTAATAATGTCGTTTTTTATAAGTATTTTAACGTCAAAAAACGACATTATTACGTCATTATTTTTGTACCAACCTAATATATATATATATATATATATATATATATATATATATATATATATATATAGTTGATGTTCCCAAATAAATATCAAATACAGAGGCGTCTCTTTCGCCTCTATATTTGTATCCTTATCCTATTTTGAAGATAATGTAGGAAAATGAAATCCCGATATGAAAATTCTTCAGACATGCACTTCAGATCCTCGGCTAGAGTGAAGTAACTTCAACGTAAAAGCTGCTGAAATCATTTCATATTCAGCGCTTAATTTTGCAACGACGTTATTTTTGAATCTATTCGAGCAAATCTAAGTTGTCTCCTTTGAAATGTAATTTGTCGGGTTATCTATCCCAATTCATTTCCGATATTGCTTTAAAGATGACAATTACGATAAAACGATCAAAATAAGTATCCGAGATATAAATTTTATGATAGATTAATTTTTTTGATAATTACTAAAAAAAAAACAATTCGTAAATATGACCTGATTTTTATTAATATATAACAGTATTGTCAAAAACAACAACTTATTTATCGGATAAAAATGGATGTTGCGATTATACAATTGAAAGAATATTTCTTTCCAATATCAGCAATTGGAGCAAATAAGACATTGCAACAAGAAAATACGGATTTCCTTCATCCAAACTGTGTTTTAAATTAATTTCCACAAAATTCTTTCTTCGATATTTTCTTCTTGCAATATACGATAATCAGTAATTCAGTTTTATAGAGGATACATATCCAAGTGCTGACTGCAGGAACGATCACTTTCAAGTGATATGTAAATTCAGAGTGAAACTAGTGAAATTGAAAATACACCCGAGGACACTTCCACAACGAAAGAGGACAGACCACAATCCACAGAAATATCGACGGACCAAAAATATTAAAGTCGGAAATGGTATCTGCACTGGCCAAATTGAGCAGAAACAAAGTAACAGGACCATTTGGAACTGTATTAGAGATGATGGCAACCCTAGACGATTTCGGTATTGACAAGATTACAGACATGATAAAGTATACAACACTGGTGATATACCGGAAGACATAAGTAAATTCATTTTCGTAGCATTACCTCACATACGAACTGATGGAACTCTTAGATTAGTTTGATATATGATGGTAAGATATAATCCATAATACACATTAAGTATTACAGGCAAAATAAATGCAATATATAATGAATGCAATATATAACCGTGGTGAGATACCAGAAGACCTAAGTAGATTTATTTTCATAGTACTGCTTAAAAAGCCAGGTACAAAAAGGAGAAGTCCGTCGGATAATCAGCCTAATGAGAAACGTCTAGATGAAAATAGTTCAACCAGAAGAAAACTCCTTATCTCAGAAGTCTGAAATAGAAATAACGGATTTCTGTTGATTCAAACTTTGGTCATAAACCTGTTAATGTTAATGAATTTGAACATCCGGTCATTTTGTAAAATAGGCTGCAGTTATTTAAAACGATAGCATTCTCAATGATTATCAGAATTCAATTGCTTTCTTAGAGAATCTCGTTAGAGTAAATGAATAAAATTGATACTTTTTTTCCATAAATGGATTAAACAGATTGCAATTCTATGGCAAACCAGGTGAAATGTTAAAATAAAGTGACGGTTGAACTAAGCACCGTAAAAATACATGAGGAATGCACAAAATACAACATAACAGCCGTAGTTTTTTTTCTGGTAATTTTACAGAATTTTATCTTTCATAAATAGAGCCAAATTTAAAGAAGCAGTAGATTTCATATAGTGCTTAATTGCTTCTAATTTATTCCGCCACGCAATGCAATATAAAACACCTATATAGCAGCTGTTTTATCTCGATGCGCACAATCAATGTTGTATTAAAGAAGATAAAAGATAGAATTTTTATAAAGTGTAGTAATAAAACTGATTACATAAATTTATACGGACGTCGACGAAGGGGATTTTGTAAATTGGTCTTCAGTTCCTATGTAAGAACAGAATTTCGTTTATATATATTATATAAAACAACATAAAAATATTTACAAAATATCGAACATATATTTTAGACTTACCGTAATTCTCTATGTATAATAGGTCTTCATTAATAATACGCACCCTTAAAATTGTGCTGAAAGTGTTGGAAAATGCTTCTACTCTTATATAATACGCACTCCTTGTTTGATAATGAAACACTATAAATTATACCACTCCAATTTCTCCAGCGTTTCTTACCCTTATTAAACTATGGTTTTAAACATATCTTATATATTATTCTAATTTACTTTTATGATAATTATTATGTTATTTTACCTTTGTAAATATTGTTAGGTACATATCATTGTATTTGACATCTTCATGGGGGTCGCAATCGCCGAAAGTTAGTGTCAAATTGTCGTATGTTTGTTGTGAGTAGTCATTTCGCAATTGAAATCGACCTATGAAACGGCAATTTCTTTAAAAAAAATTGTAGTTGTGCATAATACGCACCCCTAATTTTGCTTATTTTTTATTTTATTTTTTTGAAAAAATGCGTATAATACATGGTGAATTACTGTAAATATTTCATTCAATATTTTACTTTCTAGGTGCGCCATATAAACGTTCGAGAAAGATTTACTCAAATAACTACACATTAGCAACCGATTTCTAGCAGCAGACCTAGAAATTGATTCAATATATTTCCACTTCATGTCAGCGGAAAACTTAAATCGGATAAGACGTAATAAGTCATTCTCCTGGAGGTTAGCCACTGCAATGCTGATGAAATGCAAACACGTTTCTATAGGAAGAGTAAAAGATAGAAGTGTTGGAGGCATTAAAATTAACAAGCCATTTCTGCCCCCAGTTAACAACAGATTGTGGGTGATTTTCTAGATCAGCTGCCAACTTGACGATATCGAACTGATTAGAATTAAAACAGGAGTACATAGTTATGTCATCCATGTAGATACCGAGGGGAGAACTGCCGATATAAGTTTTATGTTGACAATTAGAAACAACCTTCGAGGTGACAGCATTAATGCAATAATATCTAGAAAATGGGTCATTCAAGATAACCTTCCTTTGGAAGTATGATAGAAAAGATTGAATAAGGTAAAAGAAAAAACATCCCATAGAAATGCCAAAAAATTTCAACAAGAATATCGTTATGACAGGCCTTCGAGATATCGAATGTAACAGCTCCAAGGTTCAGCATTATTGTCTAAAGCTTGAAAGTCTTTTTCAACAATAACCGATTATACATGAGCACTTGATCTAGAGAAGTAAAAACTATATTGTTTATCGGAAATAAGTTTTTTTTTCTCGGAGAAAGATTCTCAACCATTTCGGAGTTGATTAGAGATTCAATCATTTCTCGGATTAGCAAATTATTATAATATTTAAGTTCCACATATGTACAAATTGCGAGTACCTCAGAATAATTTAATTAAGAAGAGTACGAAATGGAATTGGTGGTCAGAAAATCAAAATGCTTTTGAAAGAATTAACAAAATTAGAGTTATCGCCGACACATTACGACCCGCAGCAAGAAATAAAATTTGCGTCGGACGCGAACAAATACGGCGGGGGAGCGGTAAGAGGACATAAATTCGAAGACAGTACAATGAAAGCAGTCGCCCATACTTCAAGATGTTTGACAAATACGGACAAATGCTACAGTCAAATTGAAAAGTTAGCGCTTGCTATAATTTTTGTTATAAAAAATTTAACAGGACAATATTAGGAAGAAAATTCATACAGAAAACAGATCATCGTCATTTGCTAAATATATTCGTTTCTAAAAAAAAATAGATTCCCATGTATATTGTCCACAGACTAGGATGTTGGGTTACTATTTTATTGAACTATGTTTTCAAGATGGAAATTTTATCGTCAAATAATTGGGATATACAGATAGCTTGTCTAGACTGATATCAAAATATAAAGAAGATTTTGAAGATATTGTGATTGCTTCCCTGGAATCCGAAAGCGGAAGTAAAGTCTTGTGTGTAACACTCTTAAAGAATAACCGGTCGCGATAGATAATATCAAAACCATTCTAAAAAGGATATATTTATTTAAAAAAAAAACAACAACAAAAAACAAACTATCAATGGCGTTAAGTATAAATGGAGTAAGACTAAAATCCCACGTGGTAACAGTAATACAGCATTTTCTATTAGTGTTAGAAAACTACTTTTGAGTGTGGAAAGAGGAATAACTCCGTTATTGCTACACAAAAGACACATCTGGTAGTAGTGATAATGAAGACGCTGATGAGAAGTTACGTTTATTGGCCAAAGTTGTACAAAGATATTAGAAATACAATTAGAAAATGTAATGGTTGTAATTCAGCAGCAAAATCAACACCTGAAAATTATTAGGCATGGCTGAGCACTTATAAACCATGGTCAGAATTACATCTGGAGTTACTGGCCCACTAAACGGTTCATATTTTTTAACTGTGGTCGACAGATTCAGAAAATGGCTCGAAATATTAAAGCGTAAACGACCTACTACCACAATAACGATTACATTCCTACACGAACTTTTTACAAGCTTTGGATTACATGACAGTACGGTATCCGATAATGAAACAAAATTTAATTCTAGTGTGTCAGCAAAAATTACGCTGTTCAACATTTGACTACGTTGATTTATCATTCGAGGTCGAATGGTCACGTTGAGCGTTTTTTTTTTTCTTCTCTCTCCTTCAAAAATGCATTGAGAAAAGCTAACGGATTGGAAGCTGAAGAAAAGGCGCTACAAGAATTTTTGAGTATATATCGATCGTGGTCAAAGGCAAAGTACATCGCGTAAATGTTACCTGCAGAGCTGATGTTTCATAGGAAAGTTAGATCCATTTTCGACAAATTACTGCCATAGAATAAAAAGAAAATTCGATAATTTCAAACTATAAGATCTATGATAAAGTCTTCTTTAAAAGCTTTAAGGCTTGGAAATGAAAGTTGGCTGGAAGGAAAAAACTTCTTGGTAGTTTGATGTACATTTTTGAAGGTGTGCGATTTCAACATAAAAGACATATAATTCAATAGATGTTTAGATATACACAGAATAAGCAACCAGTACAATTTAATTCACCAATGGCCATGTTTTGCGATAACTTTGAAGTACCTATTCCTAAAATTAATATTTGTATATCACGCTAGGGTAAGTGAAAACGTATTTCAAGTGGAGCCATGTCTGAAAAAAACGAATCGAATATACAACATACTTATCTAAAATGGTGGGCATTGTTGAGATAAATATCTCTCCCCAGTATATGACTTGCATTCGTCCAAATAGCATATATGCTGACGCCAAGAATCAACTAGATCGCTAACCAAGAGCGAGCCTTATATCCTTACTACAGAGTTCAGTCAGACTACGTCGACTCCAAGCGACGTTATATTTTATGGCTGTGTTAACTTCATTCAATGGAATGAAAACATAACTTTTTAATAAAAATTCTAAATCTTCAGTACAATATTCAAAAGTTCAAAATTCTCTAATAAGTTTTTTCTTTACTAAGTCAAAGAAAGAGGAAATATTGACCTAAAATGGCCAAACACTTAATGGCTTGTCTTTCCCTCGAGTGAAAATAACATTAACAAATTGCTATATGTTATTAAATATATAGATTTCGTATGATGCCGCGTGAATAAATGATCAAGTAAGTCCCTTGTTGAAAACACAGCATAATATTTAAAGATATATTTGATATTTCATCTTCTTGCCCTTTGTAGAGTTATTTTGCCGCTTCATATACTGGAGGAGCGAGAAAAAAATGGGATATTTAAGTGACAAGGCGAACAACCATTAGCAGGGAAAGATGGCCATCATTATTTAATGTAAGTGTGTACGTCATTGATTAAAACTCATATAGATTTCAGTTCTTTAACATGGAAAAAGTAAATAATGCACATTTCCTAATATGAAGGCTGTCAATCAAAGAATAGATTCATCAAACCTTTTGACAATTTATTACGCAAATGACTGTGATTTAATACTGTTTGTATCGATCTCTCTCATATCCTATCTATCCAGCTAGATAGATAGATACCTACCAATTTATATTTCAATAGTCATGTCAACACAGTTATATTTCTACTGAACGATGCTAAGGATACCATGTTCCAAACATGTGAGAAAATATGAGGTTTAGGAGAGGTTGCAAACAAGGAGGAAGCTTATACTTAACATCAGGAAGAGGCAGCTGAAGTTTCTGCGACACGTTATGAGAAAGGAGAGACTGGAGAATCTGATACTCACGGGGCGCATAGAGGGAATGAGAGACAAAGGAAAGCAACGTGTGACACACCTAACAAGTTTAAGCAAGTGAATGATAGAACAGGATTTGGGAGAAGTAGCAAAAAGTGAAAACATATGGAGAACTACAAGGAATAGGGAGAAGTGGAGAGCCATGTTCGGTTACGTCCTAAAAGAACATGAAAAGTAAAAGAAGATATATATCCTTCAGTATATATACCAATTGGTTCGAGTTGTTTGATTATGTTAAGATGGTTTTCATTTGTGAAGGCTTTTAGTTTAGTTTAGTTGATAATGAGCTAAACTTACATATCTAAAGCAAGAAGACTACTGAAGATAATTGTCATGTCACTGTTTTCGTATCTATCTATCTATCTATCTATCTATCTATCTATCTATCTATCTAAGACGTTTTTATCTATCTATTTAATAAGGAACATGTATATATTTACATGAATATATATACCAATAATTTCGTGCTGACAGGCATATTAAAATGGCTTGCATTCTCCAGGCGGTGTGTTTACTCTACTTGATAATTATCTAGACTAACATATGGAAAGAAAATATGCCCACTGAATATAATTGGCATGTCACAGTTTTTGTATCTATCTATCTATCTATCCCTCTATCTATCTATCTATCTATCCCAATCTGTACACATTTATCTCAATCTATCTATCTATCTATCTATCTAACCCAATCTGTACACATTTATCTCAATCTATCTATCTATCTATCTATCTATCTATCCCAATCTGTACACATTTATCTCAATCTATCTATCTATCTATCTATCTATCTATCTATCTATCTATCTATCCCAATCAGTACATATCTATCTCAATCTGTACACATTTATCTCTATCTATCTATCTATCTATATATCTATCTATCTATCTATCTATGCTTAATTTGGCGAAGGATTTAGTGATAATAAAGTTAGTAAAAGTTATAAGTTAATCCGAAGTAAGACGCCTTTCTCTAAAATGATTTTGCAAAAATTAAAATGATCATAACCTAATCCAGGGACAGAACTCTGGAATAGAAAACTGCAGCACGTAGGCCACGCGTGTTCCTTCTTTTTTCTTTTTAAATATATTTAATCATATTTAACGATGAACTTGAATTTTGTGGAAACCTACAATAAGATATTTCACATTGTACTGGAGTTAAGACCGTTAAGTCATATCCGTCTTTAGAAGAACCCATCGGATTACGTTTCTTGCGATTCAATCTTCCAATTGACTGCCTTGGTAAATTTGATTACCAAACCTTTGTGCTGATTTATCCAGTCTTTGATTTTCAGGCACAATAAATCCGGCATCTTGAGGGATTGATTGA
>OZ010583.1:104745301-104785301 GCA_963932145.1 Acanthosepion lycidas
TCTGGAATTGATGATATACGTGCGGCTAGTGTATATAGTCAACTGCGAACTGCGCTAAAGCTGGTTTGTGTTTGAGCAAAGGAGTCGGGCGTTATGTGTACCCATGTCCGTCCAAGATCAGTAATGTTTGATTACGTTGCCTGCGGTAGCGAGTTGAGCTACACGTCAGGTCAGCGGAGTGTCAGCGTAAACAAAGAATTCACGACCGTAGACTTGAGCAAACAACCACAAGAAAAAGCTGAAAATGTCTTCCATGGCCGACGAAATAATCATATATAGGACCGTTTTTATGGTTGTGTTTCATTCATCATCCATTCATTCATTTATTGGTTGATTTGTTTGAAGGGTTATCATTGGGTCTTCCTTTGCTACACATTCGTAATTCATGCTTTCATTTTTTTTCTATTTTTGCTTTTCCTTCACGCTTTCTTTGATTTAGATTTGTATTACTTTCACATTCAAACTTATGTTATTATTCTTTTCTACAATTACGTTTTTATATTTTTCTAGTTTCCTTCAGTTTAACTCATCATATTCACATTATGTGTGATTTCTTTTATAATAGTCAGCTATTTTCACAGGTATTCATTTAACTGCTGGGCGTTACTGGATTCAGAGGTTCTTTAGGCTTCACTTACGACATGGAAATACTTCACATTTGAAATTAGCCCCTAATACCTGAGATGATTATATTTATTCTTGCCAATTTTCATTCCACTGCTTCCATATACCTGAGCAACATCATTCGTGATTCTGCAGTTTTTTTTTTTTGTTTTTTTTTGCACAGAATACTAAGTCTGTGACGTAAATAAAATTTTATACCAAATTTTCAATTTCGATGGGTAATTTAAAAAATTACAAATGTATATATAATGTGTTCCTATAAAATATTTGTTTCATACAAAATATATAATGATTTTATATATTAGGTTGGTACAAAAATAATGTCGTTTTTACGTTAAAATATACGTCAAAAATCAATATTATTTTTGCACCAACCTAATATAATATTTGCTATCCTATAAAAAATATATTTATATATATATTTCTTATATTCGCGTTTATGGATAATGGTTATATAGCGTTTCCTATATAATATTTTCTGTCATAGACTGGGAATATATAATGCATTCATATATATTATTTTCTTTCGTAGATAATGAATATAAAATATTATTCATATATAACATTTTTTTTATAGAGAATTAATATCTAATATTTGCACATATAATATTCACTTTCGTTTTTAATAAATTTATATAATTATTTCCAATATATTAGTTTCTTGTGTAATGAATATATAATGCTTTTATATATAATATCTGCTTTCATATTTCATGAATATATAATAACTTCAAATATTAGGTTGGTGCAAAAATAATGTCGTTTTCACATATATGTTACTAGGTAAGAAAACGACATTATTTTTTCACTAACCTAATATAATATATGATAGCATATACAATGATTTAATATATACTTTTGCTTTAAGAGACAATGAATATATAATGGCTTAATATATAATATTCGTTTTCATATTTAATAAATGAATATATAATGGTATATATATATATATATATATATATATATATATATATATATATATATATATATATATATATATATGCTTTCATAGGAAATGAATACAAAATGTATTTGCATATATTTGCATCCATAGACAACGAAAATATGCTGCATTAATATATATTTGATTTCATGGATACACACAACACACTCACACTCACACACACATACATACACACACACACACACACACACACATATATATATATATATATATATATATATATATATATATACATATATTTATATATATATATATATATATATATATATATATATGAAGAAATATACTATTAAGCTGTGCTATATTTATGGAATAGGATATATAAATATATGCGTATTTGCGCGCGTGTGTGTGCGTTCGTGTGTATATATGTATGTGTATATATATGTATATATATATATATATATATATGTATTATGTATGCATATAAATATATGTTTTCCGTATATATATATAGAGAGAGAAATTGATATATATATATATATATATATATATATATATATACATATTAAAAAATGTAATATTTACATTTGAAGTCAACCAGAAAAAATCATATATATATATATATATATATATATATATGTGTGTGTGTGTGTGTGTGTGTGTGTGTGTATCGCATGTCGTGTATACTTTCTGATATAATGAATATATACTTTCATTTTTATTTTCTTTCGTAGATAAATTATTTATATTTGCTTTCTTATAATAATTATGTAATGCTTTCTTATATATTTCCTTTCATAAATACTGAATATGTAATGCTTTTATGTAAACTGGTTTCACACACAACATATATATATATCTATATATATATAATTATATATATATCTATATCTATCTATCTTTATATATATATATATATATATATATATATATATATATATATATATATATATATATATATATATTGCTCTTATCCATAATTGCTTCATAATGGTTATATAATGCTTTCATATATACAATTTGCTTTCAAGTATAATGAAGATATATAATTTTTCCCTTCTTAGATAATGTATATATAATGCCTTCGTATATAACATTTTCTTTCATATATGATGAATATATGCTTTCATATATAATCTTTTCTTCTGTATTTAATAAATTTGTAATGCTTTCAAAAATATTTGTTTTTTATGTGATGAATATTGTCTTTCTCTAACATTTCTTTTATTTTCTTCTCACTAAATTGTTTCTCATTTTCTCTTATTTTCAATATCTCCTTTCGTCTTAGGGCATTTTTTTTTTGTTGGTGGGAATTTTAATAATTATTATAGTCTCGTTAAAATTTGCATATTTCTTTTACGTGCTTATTATCTTTTCTTTGTAACTCTATTTGGCAGTAAGTTTTGGATAATTTCCACCCACAGTATTAATGGATCTGAATCGAAATAGATGTTGTTTTACTGAGGAATTCTGAGAATATCATGAAGGGAACATGATTTTAACAGTCTGAGTAATGCTTTTAAGAGTTTCAATACGTACAATAATATTGCAGCTAACAAACGGGAAGAGAAATAATAATGAGAGAAAGCTTGCAGAGTTTAACTCTCAATGGAAATATTGAAAGCCACAGAAGCAGGAGAAAACATCAAATAACCAACTTGAAGTGTCTGAGTAATTGGAGTAAGTCATATGTAAAAATGATTTTTATGTTTTTCAATACTATATGTTCTTCGCGTTAACGTTACATTATCCAATGTTTAATATAGAAATATAGCTTCTATAGATCTCGATGCTGTATTTTCCGTTGTTTTTTTTTTGTTTTTTTTTTACGGCTGGGAATTCTAAATCAATACCTAAACGATTTTGAATTCAAACCTGTTCTAAATTTTATAATAATCCAATTTGTTTAAAATTACGTATATATTATTAGCTTCATCAGCTCGCCTGGTGACGGTATTAGGATTGTTTTTTAATCTTATTTTGGTGGATTTTAGTTTGCTTTTTTGTTAGAATATTGTTATTATTATTGCGAAGAATGTGTTCTTTTAGTCTTTCTACCTTGAGAAGATCTCTTAGGCTTAAATGGAGTTTTCTTACTTTTTGAGCTTCAAGTTGGGATGATGACTGATGTAGAATTTCAATTTCCGTCTTGCTTTGGGCGAGGTCAAATTTACGCGGGAGATGTCAATTTAGTCTTAGATTTAGGGATTCCTTCTGGACATCAGTTTGTGGTCGGATATGCTTCTATATTTATCACTGCTACTGGGAAGTAGAATATTTCCTTAGTATAAGTTGCAAAGATTTTTAGAAATTATTTGTCTGTGTCAAAGTTCGTCATTATATGATGTTGATATGATATTTCACAACATTATATTCGGCTACGGGTAATTTGTTTATTAGTATCGCATGATATTAGGTTGGTGCAAAAATAATTATTTTTGCACCAACCTAATATTATGGATATCCTTTTACCTATTGTTATTTCACGTAAAACAAGGTTTTTCCTGAATGTTGTAGTGTAATTCTCCTTGTTGGCTACGGAGATATAAATTTTAGTAATTATATAATTAGGTAGTAATCCCTCTTTTATACAAGTTTAATGAAAAAATGAGTGACAGGGTACTTAGGTTAAATTTTTCATTTAAATTTTCTTGTGTTCTCATACATTGTTTTGTTTTCTGCGCATCATCAATGATGTGCTGCAAGTTTATATAATAATCCAATTTTCCCCGAAAATAAGTATGTATTATCTTTATCTGCTCGTCTGATGAAGATATTAGATTTGATTTTATTATTATAAATATTGCAAGGGGTGCGTTATTTTATGTCGTTCTAACTTGAGAAGATATCTCACGTCTGAATCTGAATGCAGTTTTGAATTATAAAAAAAAATATAATACATCATTCATGATGTTCAGAATAGAAAAAAATGATAAGAACACAGGACTTTTTACACATCTTTGCCATTGTTACCTGCGATTTATAAAAAAAGGATTGCTGCAAACTACAAAATTACACACACACACACACACACACACACACACACACATATATATATATATATATATATATATATATATATATATATATATATATATACAAATGTAAAAGAACGAAGAGTGAGATTTCAGCGTTTAAAACAGAGATCAATACAAAAATGCACTATTATATTAGAACATGCATATACCCACTACAAAACTGTACATCCTGTTTCAACTTCTTTTTTGTCTTTAACATTGAAACAAAATATAAAATTTTTGTAGTGGGCATTTGCATGTTCTAAAGTAACACTGCATAATATATATATATATATATATATATATATATATATATATATATATATATATATATTAATTGATTTAAAATATGTTATTTTCGCTACACAGTTCTAACCATGTAGCGAAAAAAAACATATTTTAAATCAATTAATTTATAATATTAATGCTCTGTAAATTTACATTGAGCACTATTTTGTAAAAATAAAATATGTAACCGGATTATATATCGTACTGTTTTTTCTTTATATATATATATATATATATATATATATATATATATATATATATATGCGCACGCGCGTGTGTACTTGTCTGCGTTTATATGTGAGCTGATGTTGTATTCCTTGTTGGCTGTCGGGTCGCGTAATTTAATTGCTGTGTGTTTGAGCAACAACCTTTCTTTCATGCATTTTGCATTGAAAATGGCCCACAAAGCAGATTAATTAATCTTTTATTGAGCTTTTCCAGCAATCAAATATTTTTACGTTTTTCGGGGGTTAAGGAATATCTAAACTGTCAATAGTTATAATTTTTCCGAGCGTTTTCGGATTTTTCTCTAGCCATTATCAAGGATGTTCTTTGGATGGTGAAATTCATCTGTGTGGCTGCTATGTAGTAGTTTTACAGTGTGGAGTTCTAGAGTTGTGTGTTCTCTGTGGCGGTCACGTGCCGTCAACGGCCAGTTAATAGGGGCAAGGCTTTTATTATTAGAACACATTTAACACGCCATCTCCTCTACCAAGTACTGTAAGGTTGAGAGTGGTACAGCAGATCTTAATAAGCAGAGCCTACATAATGTATTTATCGGGACCAGGGAGGTGTATTATCTCCGAAGGAAGAACAGAAATACCCAGTTGGGAGTATTTCGTCAGTGTTTGTTCTTAACCTGCGCCAAAATTTCACCTGGGTCTCCAAACAGTTGTTTGCATGCAACAGCGGCCACCCTCCAGCAAACTCCTTCGATTCATGGGCAAAGCACTTGAGTATATACTACGTGTCCCCGTCAGCCCTGTTGCAAGTGATTTTTTTTTTACTGACGGAGTGGAAGGATGACCATAGTTGCGATGTCAGCGGGTTCCATATAATGCATCAGGGCATAAACGAAACACGTACTTCTAGTCCTAGTCATGTACACAAGTCCTAGTCATGTACACAAGTCCTAGTCATGTACTGCACACTGGAAATCTCCAGCTGTATCGATACATCGTGCCATCAGATAAAGATTCCAAATCCCAAGATAGTAAAATGTCTCCTCGGTCACGATTTATCCACTATAAATTATTCTAGCAGAGGTCACTCTTTCTTTAAAAAAAAAAAAAACATACAAATGCACTTCTTCAGGGTCGAAGCACAACCATGATGATGAAAGTATATTACGAAAAGAGTTTAGTAAGTAACCAAAATTTGTGTACAAAATGTTTTGTTTTGTTTTGTTTTGTTTATTTAACGGCATATCAACACCTTATAGGTCACTTAATGCCGACAGTTTATTTATATTTTCTTGTGATCATTAATAATTTATTTTTCAAAAATGTATTGCTGGCAATATTTCTTTTCTCTTACAAAAATTTATTAACAGTGATTTAAAAAAAATATATATTGCGTGTGATATTATTTTGTCTTTACGATAATGTATTGTAATGGATAGTGGTACGGATTGATTTCCAGTCGAAATTAACTTACATGCTATACACTTGGGAAAGATATGAATTCCTTTCTCCCACCGCCCAACTATGGATAAGTTGCAGGACAGACCGTGTGGCAAGTACCGCAGAAAGAAATGACAACATCATCAATCATGTATAGAAAGATACATGATTTCCTAAACATGTATCATGCATGGCACATAACTATTTACATTATTCGGAATATTTTCCGCATCATATTTATTACGTTTCAGGTGATTTGAATGTCGAACTGAACCCTTTGTTTCGCTCACTGGGGTAGACTGTTCTAGTTCCACGTGTGATGATTTTAATTGATGTCAGTTACCTCTCCTAATTCCCCTCTCCTTAATTGAACTCACACTGTTTGGGTCCTGTTACTGGATCTAACCGACGACTTTATCCACTGTGCCGTGTGTCCTTCAGGGCACCTGTGTAGGAATTTCTGTATATTATAAACCTAATGTCATCAGTGCGCATAATGCAATTTTTATCAGTGCTCATAACGCAATTGTTATCAGTGCTCATATTGCAATTTTGCTGCTATCATTTCATGTTTTTACGAGAGCTCATATTGCAATTTTTGTACTTATTATCGCCTTTCTCTGGCACTCCTTGTTCCCATATTGTATTAATTTCCATGCTTGGTCGGCTCAGGAGATTTTTGTGGCCTAGCATATGAAAAAGGCCGGAGTGTACAACGGCCGAAACGTTATAATTAATATGGCGACAAAGATGAGGAAAATAGTCCGAATAATGTAAATAGTGTGCATAATACCTCATCTCAGAAATATAGACAGATACTGAATGGCACATAACTGTCTGAGTGATTGCAGGCAATAGTTTTTTCCTCACAAAAATTTCGTGATGGTATTTTTTTTTTCAAATATATTCCTGGTAATATTTTTTTCTCACAAAAATGTATTGCAGGCAATATTTGTTTTCCTCAAAAAATGTAATGATGATATTTTTTTTTCAAAATTGTATTGCTGTCAGTATTTGTTTTTCCTTGCAAAAATGTATTGATATTAATTTTTTTTTTCAATAAGGTATTGATGGTAATTTTTTTTTCCTTACAAATATGTATTGATGAAACAGTTTCATTTCTTTTTTTTAAAACAAACGTATTGCTTGTATTATTTTTACTATGAAAATGTATTGCATCAACATTCACTATAAACACTTTACACTTTTATAGTGTTTGGACCTACTTTGAAAGGTCACTATTTACTAATCACTGGCATTCTAACAAGGTCATGTTTGACTAGGGAAGAGCAGCAATTAAGAGGTGATTCCACGCTCCTTAAAACCTCTCGACCAGAAACCTTGCTGCCGGATTTCGTTTATCGTCATATTGAGGATGATTGTTTACTATATAAAACTAGATGCAAAATATGTAGACTTTTTCAATACAGAAATGAAAGAGCGGATGATAAATGTATTATTATCAATAACATTTATTCTCTATTCATATAGATCGTGTATTAAATAAAAACATGTAAAAAGAAAAAAAAACTTTCATAGTTCAAAAGAAACACCACATTTTACGTGTAGAAGAGTTTTTTTTGTTTTTTTTTTATCGAATATGAACTTTGCGCAAATCTTTTTTTTTTTTCTATGTGGATTGGTCAGCTCAGCAACGTGTATTTGTAGAACCGTTTGTGTTTTTTTTTAAATTTTTCCAGGAATATCTGACAAGAAATAAAATAAATTACAGGTGTTTTTGTTCAGACTGTGCTTCATTTGTGCTTTTTGTAAATGGAAGTATTGTTGTTGACAGTGTTGAAAAGTGGAGAGAAGCAAACGAAGAAGTGTGATTGTATTCGCTTCATTTTGAGAATATGCACTCTTAATAAGTGAAGACCAGTCGAGATGATGATAGCCCGTCTTTTGACGAAACCAATCCCTTAATGGTTTAGTTTCTCGTTGTTCCAGTCTGTTCGATATCTTCAAACCACTGCTGAAATGTTTCAGTGAAAATATTGGAGGGGCAAGGGCGCCAGAAACTTGCGCGACCATCTTGAATTTTACAAAATTTCAATTTGTCCGATTTCCACTTGGTTTCCTTTCTCATATCTGCACTAATTTTGCCCAATCTTTTTTTTTACTTTTTGTGCAAATATTTTATGACCATTTTCCCTTAGTATTTGGTAATCCATTTTATCTTTGTATAGATTGATCTTAAGCGGTTTATAGGGAATAAAATGAACTTTCAAATATTTTTGGAGTTGTCAAATATTTTTTAGAAATATTTATATTTTATTGATAAAAATAAAATAAGCTTCTGATATTAAATTTTTATTTCTAACAGCATCTGAAATAATTCAAATGTCATTATTTTTGGCATTTATATAAATTCCTGCACTAGATCCTTAGGCACTGTGGAGTAATGTATAGCGGCTTGGATTGAGAAATCGGTAGAGCTGCGTTCGAATTCCAGTCGAATCTATTACATTCATTTATATGCCAATACTATTGGAAAATGCATGAATCATTTTCTTCTCCCTCGCCACAGCTGTGGGTAAATAGCAGGACATACCGGGTTCTAGAGCCTTGGATGACAACTGGAAAGAAAGAAATATTAGGTTGTTGCAAAAATAATGGCTGTTTTTGACGTTAGAAAATACGTCAAAAACCTTCATTATTTTTGCACCAACCTAATAGCAACCTATGCGGGAAAAAATTTGCCTGGTCGGTCATGTATCGAAAGGTATATCATTGTTTACAGGAGAATCATGCATAACACTTAACTGGCTGAATGTTTTATGTAGTATTCTTTATTCTCTTTCTCCTTTTATAGTTTTTCCTCAAAATAACCGTTGCTAACTTTGATGCTTATCCATTTACGCATGTAAAAATTTCATTCACACATTAAAAGAATAGAGACGCATGCGCAGTGAGTCAAGAAAACATTATTATCTAAGCAGGTTTGGGTATTTTCCAACTTCAATTGTTTGGAGACGAAGGTCAAATAAATTATTCGATACCGAACATAAGATGTATTTGTAGATCCTGTTATAGTGTAATTAAAAAAATGAATGAATGGTCTCTAGAGCAAGAGATTAAAAAGTTTTGTCTGAAAATTCTTATGACTGGTAAGGAAATGTAAGCCCTATTTAAAATGGTTTATGTGAAAATGATATAAAGAAATCGATTGTCAAAGAAAGTCCCACCAAACATCTCACCAGTGCAAAACGCCATTAACACTTAGTGACATCAAATTCAAATTCGGGATTATTATTCAAAGATAAATAATGAAAATAATCTAAGAGTTAAATATTTCACAAAGTACGTATAAAAACTAAAATTAATTGGATTTTTTGTTTTTGTTTTTATTTTGGTGAAACATGAAATACAATATTAACACCATTTTGCCTCATTGAGTTGGGTAGTTGTCAATATACTTCTATTATTTATCGTACTCATTGATTATTATAAATGTTACAGATATAGAGTTTCGACCAAATATGTTCTGTCCGTCCTCAGGTGTCCATTATTTAATTGATATGTGATATCCGTTGATCATTGTGTTCTTGTGTTCCTGTGATGCCAGTTGTTGTTGGCTCCCACTAAAACATTTTCACTAATTGATGTGATGGAATAACTTGCCACCCCCATGAATGGCGGCACTATTGGTGTTAACCACCTATAATTATCCCTGAGGACAGCGGACTGGAGCGTCGAGCTGGGAACTTTCCCATCTACGCTAGCCGAACTCTGCACTCAGGCAGAGAGGAACCCGGACGAGGCTATGCCGATAGGGCAGAGTCTCGTCCGGGGAGGTAGACAGACCCGACCACGTTTATGCGGGGTCTACGGGGATTTTTTTGGCCCAGCCTCCGGGCTCAGGAACCCCACTTAAAAATCGGTCTTGTGCCACATGTGACTGCGTGCGGCAGTAATTAAATAGCGTCGAGCTGGGATCTGTTAATCAGATCTTGCCTGCTGTCGAACTCTCTGTCTTTGAGCAGAGAGGAAACCGGAGCAGGGAATGCCGAAAGGCAAAGTCTTGTTCGTGGAGTTAGACAGACCAGAACCTTTTTATGCGGGGTCACGGGGAATTTTTGACCGAGCCTACGGGCTCGGATTGCTCCACGTTAAACTCGGCCTTGTGCCACATCCTTCCTCGTAGGGAGGCAGTTAAATATCGTCGAGCTGTGAATAAAATGAATGAATATAAGCTTATTTTCTCTCTCTCTCGCTCTCTCTCTCTCTCTCTCTCTATATATATATATATATATATATATATATATATATATATATATTATGAAATTGACAAAGTCAGCCAATTATTTTGAAACAATTTTTTTTATGCTTATACGTTTTTTATAGATACAACTATTTAAGTAAATTCTCTGTTTATAATAAACAGTATTAACGACATGTACCGGCCTGAATGTCCGAGAAAATTACATCGAAAATATGAATCCTCCGACAGTAATCGAACCTGCATCCTATATGGAACCGTTATATAGCCTGACGTGCTTTACCGATATACTGTTTATTATAAACAGATCATTTACTTAAATATTTGTATGTATAAAAAGAACGTATAAACATATAAAAATATCATAAAAAATTAATTGATTCCATTATAGCTGGTAATGTAACATAGTTGGTGTACAATAAAATCGGGTTATTTGAGGGTTGGGATAAAAAGTCAAAAAATATCGCGTACCTAATAAATAGTTACGCAGTTTGTTGAAATATATATTATTACAGAAATACAATATACAAACACAAGTCCCTCTAAAAATAACAGTAAACATAAAACAGGATGTAGCAATGCATTTTCATTGGTTTTGAAACTGAATAAACAAGATAGGGTAACATCTAACTAGCTCAGCTGTAACCTTTTAGTTTAGTACTGCACTCAAATTCAAAATGTCTACGCACCATAGCGTAAAGCTCTCTGAGCAATCACCATGCTGTGGCAAAGTGACTGAAGCCAAGAAACTGGTTCTGACCAATAATATGGTTGATTTTTGTTTGGATTTTAACAAAATCTCTAGATAAATAGCAGGAGCTTCGGGCCAAATATGGCAACAATATTCTTACCTTTGACGAGTGGTAGACTTATAGTTATGTAAGAGAGATTCTGTAGAAAAAAAAAACATTGTCTAGCAAGAAAGAGTGAACCAAATTTTAGCAGCTAAACTTTTCAATAGATTCAATATAGTCTGTCCACTTCGTCTCACCCGAGAAAGTTAAGTCTATCTATCTGTCTATCTATCTATCTATCTATCTATCTATCTATCGTTGTGGATTTATGAAGAAAGTCAGTCACAATTGGCATATGAAAGCAACGCTGTCTTTTTATCACAATTTTTCTACCACTGGCCAAATTAAACCTTCTCAGCGTTATTATCGATCGCAAGACAAACCGCAAAAGAGAAGGAAGAAAACATCTGTTAACTTTTTGTGGTTTGGGGCCAAGTCTGAAGTAACATTAATGTGATCTGTTCAGGTCATTAATTGCCCCGGATATATGTTCATTTTCTAATACAGTCAATACGAACTTCAAAGCCAAAGAGTAAATGACTGCTACACGAATTAGCCTAGGGAAATATTTATTTAATTCTAAATTATATGCGATTTCAAAGAAAGCTGACTACATTTTTAGAATAGATTTTTTTTTATTTAATGTTCTAATTATTTTAAAACTGATAAAATATTATAGTTTGTCTTAGATAAGTTTAATTTAATTTGGTTTAGATATGTTTAATTTATTTTCATTCATCTGTTGAGTTGAGACGTAAGCCTTTTCTTACAGACAGACAAATGATGGAATTGATCGTTTTTAGGTAGTACAAATTTCTGTTTTGAGATTCGAAATTGGAAATAATACTTTTCATAAAATTTCATGGCGGAATATTCCATGATATTCATTATTCTATATTCTGTTATATACAGTTTGAAAACAAATTTTTTTTGTAATTTATTGTTTAAGTTTCATGATCTCCTGCTTCTTCAAAACTGAAATTTTGTCAATTCTTATTTCCTCAACAAAGACAACTTGAACGGTGGCATATAATAATATTTTTTTCTTAATCCGGGAAATGCAAACTGCTTGTAGATATCTAAATTTTATCAGTACATCACTTCTGGTTTTTTTTTGCCTGGCATTAGACAGGCTTCGTTTCGGTTTGTGACATATTATCAATGAAGTGTCTTGCATTTTCGAATTCTACTCCGAAGAGGTGTCACAGCATTTGACTAAAACCTGAGGGTTTGGGGATAATTGTCTCGGGGATCGGGCAATTATAATATTTTAATCGTTCGCGTCTGAGACGCCATATTGGACAGACATTATAATTAACTCATAGAAGTTAAACTATTTTATCATATGAGTGATTATGACGTAAAACCATTACGTTGTCAAACATGTTTTGATTTAGCTACTTCTGAATTATGTTGATACAAAGTGACTTGCAACATGATGTTATATATAATATCAGATTACACTATGACACTAACACTATGATTACACTATGAGTTATGTTTAGTTTACTATGTGTTTACCTTTAGCTTGTTTTAGGGTTCATTCCCTCCCCCCTCAATTTATTCATCTATAAATTTTTAATTATAGATCTTAAAATCAACAAATTTTTATGACATGGGGCGCGTTTTTAGGTCTCCCTTGAAAGGATGCGGTATTATGGTGTATGGAGGAGTGATTGGTCATGAACGAGTTTTATGGTGAATGTGAAAATTGTAAAGAGTGAATGGATCGTGAATTGGGTTCGCTAGGTATAAGATAGTTAGTGATGACCAGCCTCAACCCCTACCCCTTTTTCGGCCACGTACCCCAATTGTATTTTAATATAAAATAAATATACAGATTACACTATGACAGACTTACGTATATATCATGTTGAAACACCGGTTCTCATACGAAGTTAAGCAAACTCGAACCTGGGCTGTTCCTATTTGGTTAATCGATTAGAAATACTAGGTGCTGGAAGCTGGTTGTGGGAGGGCTGTAATCGATAACATCACTCAATTAGAACACTATGTACATTGTTCGGACTATTGTCCTCATCTTTTTCGCCATATTTATTACGTTTCGGCCGTTATATGCTCCGGTCTACTTCAGGTGGTTGGAATATCGAACTGAACCCTTTATTTCACTCACTGAGGTAGACTGATCTAGTGCCACGTGTCATGTTTAATGGATGTCAGTTATCAGTTATCTCCTGTTAATTCCTCTCTCCAAGTTCTCCACCGCCTTAACTGGGTATTTTTGGGTCCTGTCACTGAATCTAACCAACGCCTTTATCCACTGTGCCATGTGTCCTTGAGGACACATGGCATCTCTCTATTGGAAATCGGATAACCGAGTTCTATTTCTAGTTCGTTTCGTTTGATCTACTTAGGAGTATATAATCTTTCGAGAAAACCAACAAGAGAAAGCTATTTAAATATACTGAAACAGAAAATAATCCTTAGGGGTGTTGATATACCACTAAACAACCAAACCGAACAAAAAATAATATTAGAAAATAATTCAGTAATGGAAAACATATTTACCAATTAACACACATTTAAAGACAGGATATTTCTTTATACCGGGTGTTTCACAACTTTTGAAACAAAATGATCGGACACATCAAAGACCATAAATTATAGAGTAATGGAAATTACATTTATTGAAAGATAAACGGATAACATTTGATGAATTGCAACAATTTAAGCTAAAAAATGAAGCAAAAATGTAAGATAAGCCCTAGAATACATGCTCTAGATGTCTGTCGTTTAGTTGAAGGCACTGTTGAATGCAAAGATGTTGATAACGCATGCGCATTCCTCCTGGGTGATCGCATGAATCTTCTCAATGATAGCTGCCTATGTAGCAATGGCGCAAGGGTTTCCCACGAAGATGATGTCTTTGAGGGACTCCCATTGGAAGAAATCTGGGACGTTCAGGACAAACGCAAAATGTTAGTATACAGCTTACAGTAGCATCTAGCAATTTCAACAGTAAAAAAAGATGGGACTTGTTTGGAAATCTAGTACTGCGCTTAGATTCGTGGTGTCAGGAAGGATAGCTGATTTGAATAAGGCAAATCGAATCTACTTTTTTTTGGATGAGGAGGGACAGAAGCTGAAATACTAGGTCAGGAGTGATACCATCACTAATTCTTTTTCAGATTTTGTCAAGAACTCTTAAAAATATAAAGAGTGACCAGATCAGATATGGCAGCAAAATATTCAATGCACTGACGAATGTTTTACTTATAAACTTGCAAGATAGATTCTGGCGAGGCAAATTCTTTCAAATGACACAATGAACCAACCGTTCCTCCACTTTTGTTTTATTTTTAATCATTTCACCCCAAGTAAGGCGAAATGTCACTAGGATACTGGGTGTTACTTGGGGTGGAAGAGAATGAGAAGTGAAGAAAGAGACAATGATGGAAAAGCCTTCAGAAAGATAAAAGATGGCTAATGACGTTGCATTTAAAATTTTGAAGGTTATAGCTGGAAGGGAATTAAGAATTTGGGAGGGAGTTCCACAGTGGAAGTTCGAGAAAAGTATCTAGTTTTGTTATGCATTTTGCTTCCATTTGTTTTAATATTATATTTATCGCGGCAATTTTTGCATTTTTTATTTTCTGTGATTTTGCATTATTGCTTTTTATAGTGGAATCAAATTCAATTGTTATAATTTGAGCGAGTCTTCTTACAATATACCGTATAGACTCGTGTATAAGTCGACTTCATGTTTAGTGACCCCCGCACACCCAATTTTTTTTGGCATGAATGTTAACACTAGCAGAAAAAAAATTACCTGTTTATAGAATAACCGGCACCGAAAATACATGATTTTTAAACTATTCAAATGAATTAACGGTGTATAGTAAAATTTTGCGTGAAAAACTGACCATTAGAATTCGCTCTATACACGAATAGAGAGGGTAAATCTCACACAAAATTGTAACAAGAATTTGTACCTGAATTCATTACAATTGAGGTTCAATTTAAAGTGTTAATTATATGTAAAAATGTGTCCGATATTTAAATACGGCTGAGAAAAATGACCAAATCACTTTCAAATAAAGACAGACGTAAAAATATTAGAAGACGCAAAAGAAAATGAAAAGAAGGCAAAATAAAGAAGTAAAACCGATTATTTATTTCGAATTGTAAACTATTTTCCCTTTTTTGGGTTGTTGTTGTTTTGTGGTTTGTATAACAGATCTACAACAATAGGATAAGATTCACAGTTATATTTCTATAAAATAGACTCCAAAATAAAAATCAGGGCCCAGTTTTATATTCATTTAACACGGTAAACGTAGTTTTTCGATGAAAAAAGAATCTTATATTCAAAGAATACAAAACAAAATAGATAAGAAAAATTGTATTTTCCTTAAGAAATATTTGAAAATTTAGTTAAACGAATTTTAACGTAAATTGAAAAATAAAAGCTTAACATTATTTTTACATCAGTATTTTGTGTTTTCACTCACGTCTTTCTTTGGTAATCAACAGCTATGGTAATCAAGTGAGAACATGTCTCCTCAATAAGCCAGTAATTTCTTCAGTATTATCGCTAGTTCCAGTAATGCCGTCGTCTGGGGTATCTCTATTCTTTCCAGGATGTTAATTTTCTTCCTGTCATTTTGAAGGCTGAGCCTAGTTAGGAATAACTTCATGAAGTATAATTCATTCCGGCTAAGACTGTTTTCAATTAAGACTATTCCCAGTTATTAAATGACAACCATATCCCTTTAGCTGTTTTAGCTTTTGTTTAATAAAAACAATCTTCACGACAATGCATGATACTCGACTATCCCCACCGTTCAAGATACACAGTGTTTCAGCCCCTATCCTATAGACCCAACTGGTTAGTGTCAGGAATATTAAAAGTAATTTTATCTGTGGTCCTGAACATTATTATTATTATTATTATTATTATTATTATTATTATTATTATTATTATCATCATCATCATCATCCTCCTCCTTCTTCTTCATCTTCTTGTTTCAATTGTGTTCCATTGTAGCTATACATACAGCTTGTCTTTTTGTTATCTACCCTTATCCGTAACGAAATGTCTTTGTTTCTTACTTTGCTTAATATCTATCTATATTTCTGAGATGAGGTATTATGTACACTATTTACATTATTCGGAGTATTGTCCTCATCTTTGTCGCCATATTTATTACAACGATTCGGTCGTTGTACTCTCTGGCCTTCTTCAGGTGGCTGGAATGTCGAACTGATCCCTTTATTTCACTCACTGGTGTAGACCCTTCTAGTTCTACGTGCCATGTTTAATGGATGTCAGTTATCAGTTATCTTCTGTTAATTGCCCTCTCATGGTTCTTCACTGCCTTAAGAGTGTGTGTTCAATACCTGAAGAAGGCAGGAGCGAAACTTTGTAATAAATATGGCGACAAAGATGAGGACAATAGTCCGAATAATATGAATAGCGTACTTTGCTTAGCTTTTGGAAGGCATATTTTCCTATGCTATTGCGCCGTCGAATTTTGGTTTCGCCTTTTCTCTCCTCTGTGAACGCACGTCGTTTTAGATAGTCATTTATCTCTTTATTTACTTGCTTGATGTTGGTGTCTTCAGTTCATAGTTCGCTTCTTGCTCTTTTCCTTTTTCATGACATCGATACATTCTTTCTTCTCAGAACTGATGACTTGTCCTTTCTTCCTGGCTTTACTTCACTAACTTATGTAAGAGTTCTTGGAGTTTTATTCAAGTGTCTGCTATGAACACTATATCAGCTGCAAATCTTTTGTTGTTAAGACTGTGGCCGCCTATAATGAATCCTGATTTTAATATGGTTAGACATTACAATCTCACAATCCTACAATATACGTTACACATAAATATATACTGTAGAATTTCTGTAAAAATGTTTATTTTCATTATGTAATGGGAAAGTCTAGTTTAAAGGGATTTTTAATGTGTTCACGATTTTTCTCCAATTACTTTGAATGAGAAAAAATTAAATTATATTTTGATTCGCTGTTTAAATTTACGATCACCTTTATGAATTATCGAAATCGTCATTTCTTTTTGTATTAGAAGATCGTCATTGCCATCCTTCTGAGGATTACTGCACGAATGCCAACCCTAGAAATGGTTGTGAAACGTTTTTCCTCCGCATCTGGAAAGTGACAAACATGATGAGGGCACTTTGCCAATTCTTTCTTTTTCTTTAATGAAGCAAGAGCGGAAATAGGTAAATGAAAGAAAACGTTCGTGTCACTTCTCATAATCTTTGTTCAACTTTGGTGTTATCAATTATTCATCCCGTGAGCCAGACCGGAATATTTTCAGCCATTCGACCTACTTTATTAACTTACCGACTGGGTTCATGAAAATGGACATTCCAAATTTACTCGAAAAGTAAATAAAACAGAAATGGAATTATTTTAAGAAACCGACAAATGTACTTAAAAGTAGTATAGGCCAGGTAGTGATATTTTGTAGAAACGTTTTTAGATTTTATGTTAATAAGAATAAGCGCACACATTACAGTATGAAACAATGAACCATTCATATTTTAAACATTCCATTGCCTATAAAAATTATCAAAACATAGAAGAAACCCCAAGAAAACTACATAAAAGATTATATCAACACAAAAGGGATATTTTACAAAACAATACGTGAAATGCCTTGGTTGCCCAGCGTAACAATACTGAGCGCAATTATGACATAAAAATGCTCTTCTGATCAAAGGAGAAAATAATTAACTACGACTGAAATGTCTAGAGAGAACCTTGATTTGAAGTTAATCTACAGTAAAATTGTGTCCTGACTCATACAACATTTCACCATTCCTAGCAAATCTTTTATTACCGCATTGCGGGAAACCTACTAATGAAAGTGAATAAAAGAAAAAAAAAGACTGTAAATGAATTCGGCTAGATATTAAAAAAAAAAAAATTCGAAAATCACCATCACCCCTCGTTCATGTGCATGTGTAGTCGTACCAACAATTAAAAAATTTAGTATGATGGAGTCCTGAAGAACGAAACACACCACGAGTAAACTTTTTTCCGCTTTGTCATACATTTTCCCCAATATTTTACTTCATATATACAAATTTAGGTACCTTCACTTTTTCGCAAAAAAAAAAAATAAATAAAAAAATTAGCATATCCTGATGTAAAAAGGCACGAAAGTCAATAAAAACAATTTTTTTATCGTCCAAACGTCTATGTTATTATTAAGAGAAATAATCAAATTATTTGTTGATTATTTTTTTGAAATTGTTTATTCCTTTCTAGTACGTTCGAAATTTAAGTTATATGTCTTGTTTTCACTATGTTAGCGGACGGCATAATAATTACGATTATATTTTTTGCGCTTTGTTTCCGGTTAAAAACACAGTAATTTGAAAAGTCTTGCAACTATCAAATAGTTGTCTGATTTTAATGAAACGTTAAGACATATTCACAAATGAATTCTTTTTGAATTTTCTTTTTTAGAAAATCTTGTAGTTTTCTTTTATATAAGTTACCACCCACTTGCTTAATTTCATGATATTTCGAGAAATTCAATTTTTAGGGTGAAAATGTTTTTATTAGTTAAAAGCAGGACATCTTGGAAAATGTAAATCATAATTTTTTTTAGTAAAACAGTTAAGCCATTCACCGAAAATCAGTTCTGAATTGTAAAATATAAAAATGGCATCAAACTATGATATTATTTAATTATAAAAAAAAATTAATTGCTTTTTGTAAATAAGATTTATTAAAGACTCTATTGCCTTAAGAGGAATTATTTCGAAGAATAATCAATTTTTACAAGAATTCTTTCATTTTACAATTTTAATTAAACAATTTATAATATTAAAAAATCGTTTAAAGTTGTGCATTACTTCAGGGCTCCAACTACAACAGGAATTGTTGATGGTCCCATGTGTCACATTTTTTAGATTTATATTTCAAGGTCCTTGTATTTTGACATCTTTTTGAATATCTTCAAAGATACATTGCAGTCAGCAGGGACTGCCATATCAATAACGAGAGACTTTTTTTGTTTGTGGTCTTTAATAACAATGTCTGGGCGATTGGCTTTGTTTGTTCTGTCAGTGTGTATTGTGTAGTCCCATAGAATTGTAACAGTCCCATCTCCGTAACTATAATTATTATTATTATTATTATTATTATTATTATTATTATTATTATTATTATTATTTAGGTACCTCCACTGAAAAGCATCATATCATGATAATAAAAAGCCCCAAACAAAATATTATCAAAAAAGTGTTTGGCATTTTGAAGAGGAAAGACCAATGTATTTTTTGCTTATTTTTTTAATTTTTCTTAATACTTTTTTTGTACGTTCGAAATATTAGTGAAATATATTGCTTTTGTTTACGTCAGCGGTCGACGTAATAATTATGATAAATGTTTCTTTTTTTTTTTTCTCCGGGGAAAAATACAATGATTTGGAAAGCCTTGCATAAATCAAATATTTTTCAGATTTTAATGAAATTTTCAGAACTTGTTTACAAATAAATTAAATTGTTTTCGAATTTTTATTTTCAGAAGAATATGTTTACGCATGTTATCCCTATTTACTTAATTTCATTAAATTAGAGAAATTATATTGTAATGTGACATTTTTTTTATGAGATAATGCGGAAAATGTTGGAGAATTTAAACCATCAGTTTTTTTTTTCGTAAAATAGTTACCGAAAAATCTAGTCAGAATCTAAAAATAAGAAATGCAATAAAACTATAACATTATTTATTTAGAAAAGCTTTTAATTGTTTTTTTGTTGTTTTTTTTAAATATGATATGTTAAGGACAATAATGTCTTAAGAAGAAAGTTGTTTTCGATGAATAATAAATTTTTGCAAAATATGTTTTCATTCTTTAAAATTTTAATTAAATAATTTATAATATCATTCGATTTTTTTAAATGTCGTTTACACGCAATATTTACAAAAAATATATTTTGTATGTATACATAACGTGCCCCTGTTTGAAAGTATGGTGTCCATACACGACATAATCAGAAAATGAGAGAGATGACAATAGTAAATTTAAATTCATCTTTCCTGAAATTAGATTACGGAAAAAATTTTCCAGCATTTGTAAGATTACTGACTATTTAAAAGTTATATAAAATAGTTTTCACCCGTCATTTTCTTGAATTATGTTTTAACAAATGGAGTCTCCTTGGAACAATAAAAAAATGTATCAGCACTTCGTAAAATGGATTGGCGAGCTGTTGACAATCACTTAATAGTGCTACTATATGTTTTAAAAATTCATTTCACTGTATTTTAAAATTAAATTAAATAATATTTCTTTTAAATCAAATTAATTATACTTTAAATCTGTTAATATTTCTCAATGGAAATTACAGAAAAGTATATTTATTTTTGGAATATTTTAAAACCAGAGTATTAAATTTTGTTTACAAATGTGTCAAAAATGGCTGAATTTAAACGATTTCTGAAATCGAGCAAATTGTTGAGATTCTAATCACTATTACTTCTATCTGGAATACACCAGTGTATTTTGCATACTGAAAATAGTAACTGTAATCATTTAGCTTTCAGTTAAAGCTAAAAAGTAAGCTTCAAGAATGATTCTTCATTTTTAAAATTTCATTTAAACTAAGGTTTCGAATATGCGTGGAGGCACCTACTATTATTTCGTACCAATTTTAATATATTATACACATTTCAGCATACAGTATCTTGTGTTATTCGCTATTTTATTAATGTCTGTGTTTTTTCTTTTCGTATAATAATGTCTTCGAGATTTTGCAGATTTTATGTTAATACTTGTATTTTGGTTGCTTCTTGTGCGATTGTCGATATGTTCACGTGTTGCACTAAGTTTCCATAGAGGCCAACTCAACCTATGAGAGCGTGTTGCGCATGCGTAACCAATGAAATAATATATTTGGAGTATATGTACGCCTGCTTGCGTACATGCTTGCATGAAACAAAATAATTCGTTTAGCAAGAACCGAGACATTCTGTCTCTGTTTCATGAACTTTTTATAGACACAAATATTTGTGATCGAAATATTTTATTTGTTGGAAGTTATTTGTTTATCGATAAATGCGTTCTCTTTTGGGTTTTTTTTTATCTCGTAATATAAATATAACTTGTCCCAACAAAATATATTGAATTTCTTGGTCATCAACTAAATAAAACTGTAGGCGTATTTTCTTCTACGCATTAATTCTATTTCGTTTTTGCTAATTCATAGCATAATTGAATTCTACTAAATGAGTTGTGTAACTTATTGAATGAACAAAACGTACCCAACATAAACCAAAATATTTATAGCACAGTTTTTTAATTGTGTTGTAAAGGGGTGTATGCTTATGTTTTATAGATTAAGAGAAAGCATTTGATAAAGTACGTAACAGGGAAGTGTTTGTAATGTTAGTTAAGCTTGGTATATTGGAAAATATATTAGAAATACATAAAAAAATTCTGCAAGTATACAAAAGTAGAAACGGGTGCAAAAGAAGGATGTACTTATTCTTTCTTAGAGAACGGGACTTTATATCGTCTCTGTGTAGTTCATTACTAATCGTTTGCTTAGTTACGTTAACTCCTGACAAACACAGATCATTCGAAAGGTCTTGTCTGATGACCATTGTTTTATATTGGAACTGTCGCATAAACTTTCTTCGTAATCTGCGAGAGATCTTCCTGGGAGCACCGGGTTTGCCTTTGTTCTCAACGGTATTACGTCTTTTAAATCTTGCAATAAATGAACTAATTGTTGAAAAAAGTATGTTCGTGTCACTGGAGATGTCTTAAACTCATGCTCTGTTCGAGATATTATTATAGAACATCCAGGAATGGGAGTGTTGTTACTCTTTTTCTCCATTGTGAACTGCATCGAAGGTCTTATTGAGTTCACATGGTCAAGTAGAACCTGAACATCTTCCTGGTGTGGCCAGAGTATGAAGGTGTCATCTACGTACCTTAACCATATAGTTGGCTTTAGAGATATAGATTCTAATGCCATTTCCTCAAAGTAGTCCATGTATATATTCGCCATTGCTGGTGATAATAGCGAGCCCATTGCTAAATTCTCATCCTGTCGATATATGTGTGAACACATTCAAAAGTGTGTTGTTTGTGTACAGAAAGTCAACATCTCCATCCAATAAAGTTCGACATTCCAACCACCTGAAGAAGGCCGGAGCGTACAATGGCCGAAATCTTGTGATAAATATGGCGACAAAGATGAGGACAATTGTCCGAATAATGTAAATAATGTACATAATACCTCATCTCAGAAATATAGACAGATCATTAGCTTGGAATATTAGGAAATATATTGTAAAGATACAGAACTTATACATAAAATAAATTTAGCAAGTATACAAAAATAGAAAGGGGTGCCAAGCAAGGATACATTTATTCAACCTATACAGTGAGGTGATTCTCATAGAATGAGAATTTCTACCAGGATTCATTATTGTCAGCCATATTCTTAACAACAGTATGCATACAGATGATATAGTGTTGGTAGCAGAAACAGAAAAGACAATAGAGGAAAGTAAAACGGATGGAATAAATATCATTAGTAAGAAAATGGAACAAACGGATCCCAGTAAAAGAAAGCGCGCAGCATGTTAATTACAAATTGAAAATGCCCAAAACAAGCAAGTAAAACTCTTTAAATAACTAGGAAGTATTTTAGCAGGGGACAGTTAATCTTATACCGCAATCCGAAAGCGCATTTTGATATCGAATGATTAGCAAAGTATTAAGAAACAGAAAAATCTCATTACAAAAAAAAGTACTGAATAGTTTGCAATATACACCCTACTATATAATATTGAATACTGAACAATCCCTTTAGAAATTCAGAAGATACTTGGGACAACAGTTATGTTTCTGATGCTGTGAATACCGTGAACTGAACATATGAGCAATGAAGAAGTTTTAGAGGAAATTAAAACAAAAAGGACACTCATATTTAACATCAGAAAGGGACAGGTGAATTTTTTACAGCATGTGATAAGGAAAGAGGGATTTAAAAATGTAACACTAACAAAACATATCTAGACGGACAGAAAAAATAGTGCCTAACCTACCTAACGAGTTTAAGAAAATGCTTTTTAGAACAGGGATTACGAGAAATAGCCAAAATACAAAATTAAGTAAGCGCTACAAAGAGAAGAGAGTGCAAAGAGCCAAAGTTGTCAAATTCTTGATGGAACATGGCAGAGACACACCGAGCCCCGCTAATAGTGAAAATTAGGATTCCTCGATGTCCCATGTGAAAATCCCTGAGGATTTTTCTTTGTACGCTGTTTGGAATCACTACGCGGTCATTATATAGTAGGACATCATCGCAGAGGGAGAAAACTTCAGGCACATTGGGTTCTTTGTTTCGAATTTTGCTTTTTATGGATTGAATGAATGCATTCTCTCGAGACTCCATTTTTATGTCGGCCAAAGTAACTGGGAGGTCTCTTATGGTACTCGCGATCATGTTTTTGATTTCACAATTTGTCCTTAGAGTGGAATGAGTCGCGATAAACTGTCTCCATGGCAAATATTTTTGGTTGTTAGGAACTCTATCTTGAAATTATAGTTTAAGAGAATCGTTCCCCAACGAAGTAGTCTATTTGCAGTATAGACTGGCAGACATTTTAGACCTAAAAATTGTAATCAGAGGTTTATGATTTGTCTGCAGTATGAACTGTCTACCATATAGATATCAGTGAAACTTTGTCACAGCGAATATTAACCTTAGAGCCTCTTTCTCTATTTGAGAATATTGTTTCTCTGCTGGAATTAGAGATCTTGATGCGTGAGTCACAGCTTTTCGCGACCCGTCTGGCAGTTTATGTAATATGCAAGCGCCTATGCCGTACGAGCTTGCATCACTTGCGACTATGATGTCGAGTCTAGGGTCGAAATGTGTGAGGGAGAGGTCTGAAGTAAGAGTTTTCTTGATCTTCTCGAATGCCTCTTGGCATTCCAGGGTCCATGACCATGGTTTGTCTTTTTTAAAAGTTGGTTTAGAGGCCCTCTCAAATTTTGCATGTTCTTAATGAACCCTTGGTAAAAAATTAGCTAAGACGAGGAAGCTTTGTAACGCTTGAAAGTTATCTGAGGCCGGCATGTTTCTGATCGCGTTGGCTCTTTCTGGATCCGGCCGACGACCATCTTTATTTATGATGTGTCCTAAGTATTTAATCTCTGATAAGAAAAAGTCACACTTTGCCTCCTTAACCTTAAATCCGTATTCTTGTATCTTTTCGAATACGTTTATTATATGGTTCCGGTGCTCTGCCGTAGTTTTACTAGTAACTAGTATATCATCCAAATAGGCTGTTGCGTAGTCAAGATCGCCCAGCATGGCGTCCATGACCTGCTGGAAAATTGCAGGCGGAACCTTTACTCCAAAAGCCAGCCTGTTGCATTTGTACAAGCCTCTATGGGTGTTTATGCAGAGCAATTTGGAACTTTCTTCTTCCACCACTATCTGAAGGTATGCGTCCGAGAGGTCAATTTTAGGAAAAATTCTTCCACTATTGAGTTTATTGAAAATTTCTTCAGGGCTTGGGAGAGGATAGTGGTGATCTTGCAAGGTATCGTTTAACCATGTGGAAAAATCTGCGCATACTCGTATTTGATTGGACTTCTTTTTTACGTAGACCGTAGGTGCTGCATACTGTTTTTGCCAGAATACCTGCTTGTTCGAGTCTATCTAACTCTTTATTGATTTGCTATAGAGCAGCGAAAGGGACATTCCGTTTTTTTTTTAATACCGGTTGTGCATCGTCCTTCACCTTGAACTTAGCTTTCATTTTAGCACATTTACATAGGCCGCCAGAAAAAACCTGGGGAAATTGTTGTTTGATTTTTTTTTTTAGATTTACCAAATTGGACTTTGTACTTTGTATATTGCGACAAATTGTACTCATTGGGCAATCCCAAAGATTGAATTTTTCTATCCAATCAGTTCCAAATAAGTTGTCCAAGTTTTTAATACGTAGGCTTTGAGCTTTTTGGTAACTCCATTTAGTGTTACTGTAAGTATTACCTCGCCTAAAATGTTAATATTTTCGCCAGTTACGGATTTTGCTGTTTTATCCGTTTTTAATAAGGTCGGCTTGTTCAATTTTTGCCAAGTACGCCAGTTAATGGTTGAAATATCAGAACCCGAGTCAAGCTGGAATTTAATGGACTAATTGAAAATATCCACTGTTGCATATTTTCTTAAATTCCTATCAACAATATTGTCAGATTGAGCTTGCCTGATTTTATTTTTGGGTTTTCTCGTTCAGGTGGCGTACCAGCACGACTTTAAAGTATGACTACTTTTATTGAAATTTTTACAATATTTTTTGTTCTTAACTAGACAGAATTTCATCCAATGCCATTTGCCACAATGGTAACATGGTCCGGGCTGTTTCTTTAACTTATTTGGGTTTTGGTTACTGCGTAATTTAGGACATGATATTTGCCTTTTGTCTTTTGAGGGGAATAGCAGGTAGACTTACTTCTGATTTTATTAATCTGGGTCACACCTGATTCCTCGATAGTGTTTGAGTCACGCTTTACAGATATTACTCTTTGACAGTCCTCTGCCAGTTTTTGGAGAGTCAATCCTTGTTCGTTCTCAAGCTTAGTCAGTACCCGTCGTCTAACTTCGGCGTCTTCTGCAGATACTAAACCTTGTGCGACAATTAAGCACTTAAAATCATCGGCAGTCAGTTCGGCTAGTTTAAAATCATTACATAGCTTGTTTGCCGATGCTGCAAACGTTAGAAAATCTTGCTGGTTGTCTTTGATTGTATTCAGGAATTTCCAACGTTTGTGGAACAAGTTTGTGTTAGGCCCGAATAATTCCGAAAGGAGCTTAATAGTCTCTGAAAAATCCAAGTCAGTCGTTTTCTTGGGTAGTATGAAGTCTACGAACGTACTATATTCTGTAGTTTCCAGTTTTCTAAATAGAAGACGTACCTTTTTTTTACTGGTTCACAGTCTACGTTGAAAATATCTTCGTAGCGCCTGTAAAAAGCCTGGAACGTTTTGTCTTCCTCTGGTACGTATTCAAAGGTTTCCATTGAATTGTAGATTATACTCTGGAAGAATATTGTATCTTTTTCAGAGTTTGAGCCTTTTAATGAATTTACGAGTAATTCTTTACGTTGTTTCTGTTGTAGTTCAACATTCTGAAGCGTAATTTTTTGGAATTCCATTTGCTGTTTATGTAAATCCAAAAATAGTTGTTGTCTTTCTTATGATTTTTGTTGCTGGTCCAAATTTAGTTTTAACATTTGGGCAACTAATTTTTGCAAATCTTCCATATTTAAAAATAACAGCACTTTTTTGTTGCTTTGAAACACGTGTACTAAGAGGAGGTACACAAAAAATCTTGGATACATTTTTGTTACTTTTTTTTTCTTTTACAGAAAATAAATATGGACAGACAATAGTTAAACTAAATTAATTATGTGTGTTTAGCTTTTTTTTTCGTGGTTCCGTTTATTTTAACGTAATTGAATAATTTTTCACCACACTTATGTATATTTTTTTTTTAGAAAGGTACAAAAAAAAAGAAAACACACCTCAGTGAATTTGAGGGGAGAATTATTTTATGCCCGAGTTCAACTCATTTACATAAAAACATTTTCGATAGTTTTTTCCGAAAACTTGAGTAGAATGGTAGTACTTGATCTTGTGTTGTCAGTTTTTTTTTTCTGTGTGTGTGGGTGTATAGAAATCGTTCTCGTATTGGACAGACTTTAATATTCCGTAGATGTTGAATCGCTAGTTTGTCAATGGAGTTTGGTATTGGAATATATCTAGACGCTGGGTGTTTAGCTTTTAAATCGCTAATGTATTAATACCAGCATAATTTCACGTTCAACCCTGCTGTGGGAACGCATGGAGTTTCTGTATTTTTCGAGTACTGTCGCTATTGATACGGTGAGAAAGAATTTTTCGAATCTTTTCTGTCGCCACTGTTGTGGGACTGGCAAGGTATTGCGGTTTTTCGACTGAATGCGTTTCTAGAATTCTTCGTCAACCCAGATGTGGGATTGGTAAGGTATTTAGGTTTCGACGTGAGTGTGTTTCTAGAATCCTCCTCGCCACTGATGGGGGTGCCAAAGTTGGGCCCATAGAAGTAAAACACGGAACACGGATTAGAAGTAAGAAAGATATATTAACAACATGTTACAGAGATAGTGTAAGCAGAGCTTACTATGAGTTAGTGCCCAACACTGGTAGTCGTACTAGACTCTCTGTGTCTCTCTATCACTCTCCCTAGAGTGCTATGTCGCCTACTTAATATAGGCCTGGAAGAGTCTATTGTGTAGGTAGTTTCCGGTCTCACAATAGTTATCTAAACTCATAATTGTAGGATTGAAATAGTAATACAATGCACACGCACACGAGCACACACACACACACAAACACACACACACACACAAACACACACATACACACATACATATATATATATATATATATATATATATATATATATATATATTTGGTTGGATAGATGTGAGTTTGTGATCCTGGTTTTCACGCTTTTGCGATCGTCAGAGTTTGTCTGACGATCGCAAAAGCGTGAAACCCAGGGTCACAAACTTACATCTATCCAACCAAATATGTTAGCTCTATCTATGATATTGAGCGCTTTCTAATAAGTATCGCGCATATAATATATAAATAATCATATATATATATATATTTATTTATTTATTTATATTTATATACACACACTTTTCACACACATATATATATATATTATAATTTTTTCATATGGACAAAAAAATTTACTCACAATTCTGTATCGAGGCTTCTTTTGAATTAATGTTCTGAACGTTACAATTTATACCTTATTTTCGTTCTCATTAAATTCGTATATATATATATATATATATATATATATATATATATATATATATATATAACATGCTGACATTTCAAACTTAGTTACCTATCCTGACATTTTCATCGTGGAGATTAAATTGTACACATTAACGTTTTTCACTTCACAGTTGAAACAATTTAACTATTTAAATATCAGATGATCGCAACAATTTTTTCTTAGAAAACAACGACTCCCTGATGCTGCCGTTGTTCTAATGTCGAAAGTATGAATAATATATGATATAAATGAATATGTATCAACATGGCAATTTTTTCTCTTTCTTTAATGAAGATTCGCCCTGAATATGAAAGAATCCTATCGAAATTATGTAGATATAACTCACCTAAATTATTCAACGAGACGTCCTAATATATATATATATATATATATATATATATATATATATATTATATATATATATATATATATGTATTGAAAATTTACATTCGTTTATCAGTTGGAGTTGTTATAGGACTCCCCGAAAAAGACAAAAGCACGTCTTCCTTCTCCGACATACTACTTTCTACACACCTAAACTGTGTCAAAAGAATAGTGCGAGGGAGAAAAAAGTTGCTACGAATAAAATTACCTGTACTTTAACAATTTAAGTGTAACCAAACATCCCATGTCACTGACGTAGGGTTAAATTCTACAACCATATCCTGCATACCTCTCTTCTAAGATTACGATTATCAGTAAGATAACTGTCTAAAAGAAATTTTAATAGTTGTATTAGCAACAATATATATTTTATTTGCAGGAATACCAATACAAATATTGCTTTGAGTTACAATGAAAATATAGGGAACTCTGATTGCCTAGTCCCGAAGGGAGATGGAATTAGGGTGGAGTAATAATTAGCGGTTCGGATTCACCAGATTCGAATTCCACTCGAGTCTATTACATTCACATACGTGATAATACCCTTGGGAAACTTATGAATTCATCTGTTCTCCCCCCCCAGCTATGGGTAAAATTGTTGGACATGAGAATGAAACTCTGAATTCTATCTGTTTGCTCTATCCTAAAAATGTGCCTACATAAGTGCATACTGGGAACCGCTTGTGAATTCAAATTCCCACTGAGACTCCTATTAAGAATTTGCACGTTCGAATGCATAAGTCTTCTGCTACACGCAGTTAGCTTTCGTTCGGATGCTACATGTTCGTTTGGCGGAAACAGCCCATCCGTCTAGATATATATTGCAATATTTACTGGTAGGTCTGAAGGGACGCACCTATAAAAGACGTTGTTAGTTGAATAGTAGTATTTTGAAACGATCATTATGAATAAGTTTTATATATATATATATATATATATATATATATATATATATATATATATATATATATATATATATCGCTATTAAAGTAGCTTTAAAAGGAAACTATTTTAGAGACTGCAGCCATTATCCACATGCCTATCAACTAAGATCACCGCTATCATCACGAATATAATTAACTTCCACAATCTCATTACAATCGGTTTCTACTGTAAGTGTCATGAGCAATAAGCCAAATTTAAACAAAAGCTGACTCAGTTTTTGGTTGACGTCATTTCATGACGAATGGCTCTTGGCCTCGGTTTCATCCAGGCTTCCTACCCTCTTTCCAGTGACTCCGTCTCTTCTCGCCAATTTACACCTAATCTCACAGTAGACCATTTCTGGGTCTTCGGTGTCACTGTGATTGCTACTGCATCATTCGGAAGTGAGCGAGCAGAACATTTAACGCATTTATTTGAACTTGCAAAAATGTTCTCATCAGTTATTTTCATTGTATCCGACATCAGAACATGAAGAGTAATTTTTCTAGTATTGCCATCACTAACAATATTATTATCATATTTCTAAAATTACTAATCATGATAGCTACATGATAAGCTGATCTTCCCGAAACTCCTCCCCCTCCTCCTCCTCTTCCTCCTCCTCTTCTTCTTCTTCTTCTTCTTCTTCTTCTTCTTCTTCTTCTTCTATGTGACGTATCCCTTCAAGTCTTGGGGGTTCATGGATCTCCATTATTAGTCTTATTAAAATTTGTCATTCGACTGTTTCTACTAATCCCTATTCTGCCAACCAATCACATTTGTTCCTTAAGTTGTTTATTCGCTCTTTTTCTTTCTTTCTTTCTTTCTTTCTTTCTTTCTTTCTTTCTTTCTTTCTTTCTTTCTTTCTTTCCCTGTGCATGACAATTTACCCAAACTCTCTTTCTTTGATAATTGCCCTTGAAATATAAATATCTTTTTTCTTTCAATTTTGCTTAAACTTTTCTTCTTAATAAGAAGTCCTGTTTCAGTAATGCACAAAACTTTTTAATGAGATTTAGTGAAAATAGCGCTTAATCCATGTGTATAATTTTATGAGACGGGCTTTTAAAAGTCAGTAATAGATTTTGCAAACTTGTGATAATATCGATGGTTTTCATTTTGTTAACGAACGAAAGTAGGTTAATGAAATGGAACAATGGAGATGTTTTAAAATGCCTAGAACAAAAAAAAATACTATCAGTAGATAAAAAAACATTAAAATAGGGTTTGAGGGTAAAAAGTAAAAAAAAAATGAATGGGTAAATGCTTTGTGGGAGAAGTTATATGAGGTAATGACCACATCGATAACAAAGTCGTTCAATTTTACAGAACACCTTACTTAGTGGATAGACGTAATCTCATTTTATTTTAACTATTCGAGGTATGTGAGGGGGGTGAATCACAAAATAATTGGGCAGAAACATTACCTGTTGACTCGTTCAGCAGAAATTCCATCGTCATGTATTTTCCATTTTTAAGGAAATGACTCACGAGATGATTCGGCGTCCTCATAAATGAAGGGGTCTCATTATAAATAAATAAGCAAAATTAAAAATTAATTATAATCAAATCTTTATAATGAAACTGTTAAACATTCGCCTAACGCAAAATATTATTTTTTTCTCGAAAAACGTAGATTTTGTCTCGATAACGTAGATTTTCTTCCTGTAAAATCAAATTATTTTTTTTATGACGGTGTTTCACCGCTGAAAAATCTCAAATTAGAAATTCAATGATTCGTTTCAGAATGTATTGGTAAGACCCAATAAAATGTTTTTTGCCAGCGATATCAGTGGAGTGAATTAATTGAAAATTAAAAAATAATGGAGTTCTCACCTCAAGATAATATATACGTTAGGCAAATCAATATCGACATTTTAAAATATATGGTTTCTTTTTTTTCCAGTCAATCATTGAAATATGAGGACTGCTTCGTGTTTCTAGACGGCAAGACGCACAAGGGAATTTTCAAAGGTTACATAGGTGTTAATACAATTATTTTCTGTCTAAGAACATAAAAATCACGCCAGAAACAAGGACAGAAGTGTCGAAATATTATGTAATATCAATTTTATTGTAGTGAATTTTCGACAATTTATTCCTAGATAAGAAGGCGACTTGAAGGAATATAGATGTCGTTCTACAGAAGAATGACATAGACGGATCATATGGGCAAAGTGGAAGTTTTAAGGTAAATAGTAACAAAACAGACACTTCTAATAAGAAATGTATGGAGGCTGGAATGCATAATAGGGAAAGATTCCTTGGAGAATTTGACACTCATGGGGGATTTCCAATCTAAGAGAGTCAGAGGGAAAGACCAAATTGGTCATTATAATGAACTTATGCATGGAGAGTAAGCAAGAGCTGGGAGGAAAAGTAACGGTGCAAATTTTACCACTAAAAACAAATCGAAGATGACATATGTCACGATATCTCAACGTAACCCTTGAAGAGAAATTTGAAATTTTTTTGTATGTTGAAATTGATCCCATTCAAAATAATTATAATAATAATTCAAAAATGCCTGAAATCAAGAGGAATTTAATTAATCAACAATTTTTTTTTTATTGTTTCTCCATAAAATTATAATTAAGAGGTAATTCTATAATAACAATTAATATTTGAGATATGCTCCCGGTGACATGAATGGGTGCATTTTATAAGACATTACATATATATATAGATAGATAGATAGATAGATAGATAGATAGATAGATAGATAGATAGAAGAATTGGTAAATATATGTAGATCTACGAGTGAGCGATCGTATATAACGCATTAAAATAATCTACGGATTAAAAAAAATAGTGCTCAATCTTAAATAACAAACATATTTAATATATATTAAGGAATCAACATGAGGTATTTTGTATATTCCTTAATACATACATACATACATACATATATATATATATATATATATATATATATATATATATATATGTATGTATGTATGTGTGTGTGAGTGTGTGTGTGTTTGTGTGTCTGTATACATAAATATATATATATACATATATATATATATATATATATATATATATATATATATATATATATATATATATATATATATAATATGAAAAACTAGGTAATCCGTATGGGTTAGCCCAAGGAGGATAAAATCCAGAGAGTTAAATGTAAATCCAGAGCAAATAATTTAAATAAAAACAGACCACTTTAAGGTTCCATGTGATAAATCATTTCACCACAGCCCTTTTGAAGGACGGCGGATCATCAGAATTGACTTCCAATATATATATATATATATATATATATATATATATATATATATATATATATATATATATATATATAATTAAATGTTTGTCACTTAGAAGATTGATTGTATCTTCAGCATCCCGACTCTAGAGCTTCTAGGCGCAACTGTCCGTCCACTCATCAGAGGTTATTAGTAATTTACTGCTTATTTTATTCCGTTTTTCTTTTTATGCACTTATCAATGACTTAATGTTTTGCTTATTGTATGTGTTCGTGTGTGCGTTTTTGCGACATGCCCTCCTCTGTAGGGATTGCGCTCGCGCACTTGCTCACGTCTTCATGTATCTGCGTACGTGTAGGGTGTCCTAATCGTTTGACCTTTTCTTCATTTTCTTTTTCACTTCAGGCTCGCTATTTTACTTTTTCAGTTTTTTTTTCACTTACTGCCATTTGTGGTGAATTATCATATTCTCTAGACATGGTACCGTTTTTAATTTTTAAACGCTCTTTCTTCTTTTTTGGGTGGGCGGGGAGGTACGGAAGTTTTATGCATACAAGAAAGAAACACTAACACACACACACACACACACTCATATATATATATATATATATATATATATATATATATATATATATATATATATATATATATCTTCACTAGTCTATTATTTCGTTCTTAATCGGTTTAGTGGTATCATAATAATTATTTCTCGGAGGTTAATTATGAAATTTTTATTTATTATTGTTTAAACATATGTGCATATATTTGTATTTATACACTTATTCATACGCACAAGTGCACAATCATGCATGCAAGCATATAAGTACACGCACGTTCACATATGAACATTTAAACACGCATTCGCTGGTATGTGTCCACATATATCTTTGAGTTGATACTAATAAACTAAGGCTTAAATAATAATTTATTTGTTAGGGTATTAATTATGAGTGTGTCTATAGAATTTTTGTTGTTGTTTAGCATATATATATATATATATATATATATATATATATATATATATATATATATATATATATTAGGTTGGTGCAAAATAATGACGTAATAATGTCGTTATTTGACGTTAAAAATACGTCAAAAAACGACATTATTACGTCATTATTTGTGCACCAACCTAATATACATACATACATACACACACACACACACACACACACACACACATATATATATATATATATATATATATATATATATATATATATATATATATATATATATATATATATAACACAGTCACAGACACGGACACACGCATATATATATATATATATATATATATATATATATATATATATATATATATACAAACACTTGCTGCCATGTGTGAGTATAATTTTGCTCTACCGAATACTCATTCTCATTTTTCTTTTTTTCATTTTTCTTTTTTTTCTTCATTTTTAATTTTTTTTCGCCCCCAACTCGTCAGTGATCCACTTATTTTTGTTCTAATCATTCTAACCTAAATTATAATCCTATTTGATGGTTTAGTTAGAAATCCCGGTTCGAAAGAAAAAAACAAAAAAAGGAAAACTGAATGTCTTTGGCAAGATGCGAAAGTGTCTCGTCAGTATTCTCATGATCTACTTGGCCGAATTTTCTTGCTCGATAAAATGTCCGAACATGGAATTGTTTTCGCCGTTTCTATCTCCTGTTCTTTTTAATTTTATTGAAAGCATGCCTCCCAATCCCACTGTTAGGGGTGGAGTATTGGCCGTTGACCCACACCCCACCCCCAGCTATGCGTTTCATTGAAACCCTATGTTTGGACTTAAATTAAGCCGTACATTCATTGGTTATCATGAGAAAGAATGCGGACAAACACACGCTGTCACATATGATGGGACATTTATTATGACATCAACGCCGGATAACCTTATTTTCTTCAATATATATTTTTTTAAGAATAGGACAGTGGGACATATACTAAGTTAAAACTTAGAGTTGTAAAAGGGTAAAATCCAAGCGTCAGCCTGGACACTTTGCCAACTACCCCCCTCTTATCCTTCCCTTTGTTTTTGTCGTCCTTGTATGTGTTATATGTAATAGGAGTAGGTAGGCTTTCCTACTGCCCGGTCAACACTCCTCCCCCTTCTCTTGAACATGAGTAGAGGCTCACGCCTTGTTTCTTGTTTAGGAAGGGATTCCCGGTACTCTCTCTCTATCTCTCATTCTCTCTCTCTCTGGCCTCTGTACTAGTGCAGTTCTGTTTCATCCGTGATGTGTACAGTCTGTGACATTGCTTCTTCATTTTGTGTGTACACGGTTGACAGTTCTCTGGTTGCTGTTTCCGACTGGTAGTTAGGAGCCCTAACTCTTGCGTAGAGTCTTGAGCAGGTGCTCTCATTAACAGTTGTATAATACCGGGGTGTTTGTAGCTGTATGTCACCCATGGAAAGGTGTCCCTGCATTCACCTCCGGTGTGCAACCCTGAGACCACATTATGATTCAGGCTGTGCCAACTCCTCTCTGCCCACGTCGCGGTCGATAACTGTCTGCTTCTTTTACTTCATCTTCCAATCATAATTCCACATGATGACTTACAAAGACCGAAAAGGTAATCCTAAACCAGCCCCTCAAATATTACCTAAACCCCTCAACATTTCTCCAACATCGTGGCATTAAAAGAAACTTCTGCAGTATGGAATCTTTCCTCACTGGAAACTGCCCGGATATACTAGCTCTCTATGAGACCAACCTTGTCTCGTCTATCTCTCGATCACAGGCTACCTTCCTCTCCTCAGAAAAAGACTCATGCGCGGCTTTGGTGTCTACGTCAAGGACCATCTCCGTCTATCTCTTCTCAACGCGGTAAGCAATCTCTTCATCCTTTACAGCTCTCCATCCTCTCAAGACTAGGATACTCGATAGCATTTCGGACAGCATAGACAAGGCTCTCTCCCGCCACACGTTTGCTCATATATTTCTGTTTGGCGACTTTAACGCCCATCATATCAAGTGCCTTAAGAATACTACTACTGTCCACGCAGGCATTCAAACACTTAATTTTTAAGTTTCTCAATCCCTCACGCAAAGAGTTCACTTCCCGACTCGTTTTGCCTTCAACCGAGAAGGTAAGGCCTCTCTTCTCGATCTGTGTTTTACCTCCATCCCCGAGTCTTGTAGCGCTACGCAATTCTGCCCTCTAAGTAACTCAGATCATGCTGTAGTATCTGTTAACATCTACTTCAACTCCACCCCCTGCAAAGAACCTCCTACTACTAGAATCTCGTTCGACTATCAACGATCTGACTGGGACTCGTTTCGTGATTTCCTCCGCAATGTCTCCTGGGATGTTGTCTTTACGCTCCCCGTCCAAGAATGTGCTTCTGAGGTCTCATCCTGGGTTAAAGCTGGAATCGACGCTTTCATCCCCTCAAGGAAATATAGGGTCATGTCGCGCTCCTCCCTTTGTTTCTCCGCTGCTTGCTCAGCCGCCATTGCCCATAGGAACCACTTCTTTCACTTATTTCGTAGCGACATGTCGGACTGCAATAGACGTCTCTTTGCCTCCGCCCGTAACGAGTGTAAGCGTGTCCTCAACGATGCTAAGTCACTATTTGCTGCTTGGATGAAGAGCGTATTGCATCTCGCAAATTTGTCTCCAAAGATTATTGGCGTCTCTGCAAGAGCGTATTGAACAATTGCAAACCCTCTATACCGCCTTTGTTCAACCAGTTCGAAGTCCTAACCTCCTCTGCTGACAAGGCTGAATTCTTTGCTCGGAAATTTTCATTCAACTCAACGCTCGATTCTTCCGGTGTACCCATACCCGACTTCCCTCTTACAACTGAGGCCCAGTCTTTGGTATTGGGCATTATCTCCGATTTTGACCCCAACAAGGTTAGTGGTGGGGATGGGATACCAGCCATTGTCTTGAAGAAATGCGCGCCTGAACTGGCCCTTCACCCTCTCTAAACTATATAATTACTGCCTGAAGTAATCTTGTTTTCTTGACTGCTGGAAGTTCTCTTCGATTGTTCCTGTCTTCATGAACTCTGGCAACGCTTCTGACCCTTCTAATTACCGTTCTATCAGTCTCTTACCCCTCTTCGGCAAAGTCTTCGAAACCCTAGTCAATACCGAAGTGGTTAACCACCTCACATCCCATGATCTGCTCTTAGACAAGCAATATGGGTTCCGCTTTTCCCGATCTACAGCTGATGTGCTTACGGCCATCACTGAAACTGTCTACCAAGCTCTTCAAAATAACGGAGAAGCTCGTGCCGTGGCCCTAGACATCTCCAAAGCGTTTGATAGGGTTTGGCATGCTGGCCTTCCTCGCAAGCTCCAGGGTTATGGCATTACGGATCGATTGTTTGCCCTAATACAATCATTCCTGTCAAACCGTGAATTGAAGTTCGTTCTCAATTGATTCTCCTTCAGTTACTATCCGACGAATGCAGGTGTTCCTCAAGGCTCCATCCTAGGCCCCACTCTATTTCTTATCTACATAAATGACTTTCCTGACGCCATAAATTCCCAAGTTGGCATCTACGAAGATGACACCACACTTTAAAAAACTAGTGTTGCTAACAAAACTAACCTGGCTGTTCGTCTCGAAAAGCACCTCCAATCGGTTGTGAACTGGGGCAGAGGTTGGCTGGTCAACATTAATGCCTCAAAAACAAAACTGCTCTCTGTTAATCCCAACAGAGATCTGTCCCTGCCCTCCATTAGAACTTCTGACGCTCAACTTCTCGAGAGCACGTCCCTGCGGCTGCTCGGTCTCACGTCGACTGCTGACCTGAGATGGAACAAATACATTGAGTCAATAGCTTCGTCCTCCGCAAGGAAAGTTGGCTCCCTGTACCGCGCCCGGAATTTTTTCTCCCCGGAATCGATCCTCCAGATCTACAAATCAACAATTTGCCCTTTCATGGAGTATTGCTGCCATATATGGTTTGGAGCCCCCTTCGGTTTGCCTCGGGGTTCTTGATAAGCTCCAGAGGCGGATATGCAATATAATTGTCCCTGTTCTGGCATCTCGTCTACAGTCGCTCTCTCACAGACGCGCCGTTCCCTCTCTCTGTCTTTTTTACAAATACTTTCATGCCAATTGCTTTGAGAAGCTGCATTCTCTGGTTCCCAGACTTCCGGGATCCAAGCGCCCTACGAAGCTGTCATCCCGCTCTCACCCTTTCACTGTCGAAACTATTAAATGTAGCCGTCTCTTCTACTCCAATAGCTTCATGTCTCGCACCTCTCGCCTGTAGAACTCCCTTCCCTATTCCAGTTTCCCTATATAATATATACAGTATTAACAGTAAAAATTCTAAATTATGCTTACTATATATATATATATATATATATATATATATATATATATATATATATATGTCCCTTACTTTTGGCTTTGTACTCATATTTCGCCTTGATATATTGAGGTATTAATTGTAGAGGTTACGTTTGTTAGTGCGTAGGTGTTTGCGTGTATATGTATAGATTTATATCTTCATGCACACACGCACATATATGTCTGTGTTGATGTTTAATATTTGTTCATTTATTTCTTTATTAATAATTATTCTTATTAAGTTTAGAGTATATTTATTTAATTTATTTATTTATTTGAAGCTTATATTCATTTTATTTATTTGTTTATTTTTAATTAGTTTTTAGATCTCAAACTAAGTGTTTATTTATATGCCTCCATTTCCTCCTTATTTCAATTTTCTTACTTAAGAGTTTATTTCTTTTTGAACATAATTATTGATAACTTTTCCCAGTAAGCATAATTTAGAATTTTTACTGTTAATACTGCTGCTCTTTTTATGATTTCCCATTTGATTTCGAAGAGTGTATTGCTTGCTTTTTGTCTCCATATGTATCTTGATAGGGTTGTAATGTTTGTGTATTTTATGCCGAATTTTATTTTGTGGTTATTATACATTTCTTTAAATGTTTCTTTCTGTGACGCCTATGTAACTTTTTTCTCTGTCAATGTTATTAGTTACGAGATCTTTGTATATTATTTTATTGGTTAAACATTTATTATTAAGTGTGTAGATTTCATTGTTCTGCAGTTACATTTAATGGTGTTATTCTGATGGCTGTCATTGTTATTAGTTTTGTTAAGTATTTTTTATTGTGCTTATTTACAATCTTTCTCCATATTATCCATGTAATTGTATTAATTTTTATTATACTTTTGTTGAGAATTTTCGATAGTTGTTTATATTTAGTGAAGTGTTTGTCAGTTATTTTGAAGAATATTTCCATATTTTTTTATTGTATTGTTGTAGGGTAGTGTTTGAACCAAATTATATTTCTTTCTCAGTTGTTTTTTGTGTTAAATGTTTTCGCTTTTATGCTCTAACATAAATGTCCGCTGTTTCTAAGGGCTCAATGAATAATTTTAGACTACTAGAATTTGTTGAAATTCTTTTATTTATAGATATGTGTATGGGTTTGACTACGTTAGGGAGTGTTAAAGTATACTGAGTCGTTGTTTGGTTTTCTTTATGGTTTGTATACGTGCGGCAGTTGTGTGTATGTGTACGTGTGTGTGTCTTTTCAGGTGTATGCGTGTGCGATCACGCGTCCCAACATAACCGGACACATCACTCCGATTTCTGATTATTCGGTTGAAAAATAAAATAGGGAATCGTGAATTTAAAAAAAGAATCTTTCTAAAAAGATTTTAATAAAAATAATTTTTAAATCTCAACCGACAGTAATTTATAAATCTCAACCGTTCGAACAAATAATGCTGAATTTTGTATGGAGAGGTATAGCCTCAGAAGTAGCACTATATGAAAGTTTATTCATATGTAGTCTTTTTTATAGTGAGATCTGACCTGTACAAGGCCTGGGGGTCACTCGAGTTAGAGGGTTACAGACTAAGAGGCAAAGTGTATACCGATAGAGGGGGAGATAGTGGTTAACCCTAGACTTAAGCAGGTTAATATTCCAGTGTCTATAAACATTGTTTTGGAAGTCGGGTCCATAGAGCAGTAGTTTGTGGGAAAAAGCTGCTCGAGTGGAACTTACTTCTCACGAATGGAATACGACGGAAATGAGGTCGTTTCCCTATGATATGTATAACATAGTGTTTCCTAGCCGTGAAAGTTAGAACTGATAGAAAAAGGGAATCTATTTTGTTT
>OZ010583.1:104790301-104862801 GCA_963932145.1 Acanthosepion lycidas
TCTGTGGTATACCAATGCACTATATCATCCACGGAGAACCCTAACAATAATATGATATACATTGGGTCCACGAAAAATACCTTTGAAACCAGATGGAGGCAGCATAAATGCTCCTTCAACAACATAAACTTTATTCATCAGACCTCTCTATCTAAATATTTTTGGCACCTGACAGAAAAAAATAGGACACCTAAAGTAAAATGGAAAATCATTAACAGGACTAGAACTTGCAAAACTTGGGATGACCCATGCCCTTTGTGCCTCCATGAGAAACTACACATTATTAAGCTTCTAAACAATAAAAACCTATTAAATAACAGGCAAGAATTAACGGTTTTCTGCCGACACAACCGAACTTACGCTCTGAATAACTAGCTAAAAACACGCATACAATAAAATAAATTTTAAAATCCATAGCCCATATACATAGTTTTAATACCCTACAAAAACTGACAACCCTTTATGAAGTCGTCAAATAACAAACGTTACGGCTTTTTTATATACACAAATCCCTTTCATAAAGAGATATAATAAAAGAATCAAATAAAAATAAATAAATAAATCTCCGTAGACGCTCAAGCCAGACTATGCGAAAACTTCCCCCGTCGTAAATTTAGCCACCCCCACCTTACCCTGACCCGGCATCTATGAAAATAACTCTATACTGATACAAATTATTAACACCACTCCCCTGCCGATTCTAAACAATCCGCCCTTGAAGTTACCATAGAAATTTTTGATTTCAATTATGACCATACCATTAAAACTCGTAAATTTCAGAAATAAGTCATTCCCAAAAAAATTTCGCTTGAAGATGGAACAGAGCCTACTTTAACTCAAGTTAATTCAAATATTATTTTGAAGTTTTCGGCTCTTGTTTTGAAACATAAGACCTCTTATGTAGCGAGTTGGAATCATATTTTTAAATAAATAATTATATCTATGCTCTACTTTCCTATCGAGCACTATTTTTTTAAAAATAATAACAAAAATACTAAGGAACTTTGGATTATTTACCAAACCGGTTTCTTTCCTATTTTCTACAATATTTTCACACACACACACACACACACACACACACACACACACACACACACATATATATATATATATATATATATATATATATATATATATATATATATTATCGACTCTCCCGTCATATTCGACGTATGAGGGTCAAACAGATCAGTTCCTAGGAAATCGACAGCCCGACAACAGCACATGAGATTTGATTATAGTGCTGAAGGTTTTGTGCAGAACCGTCCACACTTTTTGAAGGGCCGAATACAGAGACCTGGTGCACAAAGTACCACAGGGTCCCGAAACGACCCTCTCCGGTTTTTCAATTCAGATTTGTCCTTCTCCTAGACCAGTTGTCATCTAAACCTATAGAAACGAGTCTGTCCTGTTTTTTTACCATAGCTGGAGATACAAGAAGAGGATAAATATATATATTCTATGTGTCTTGTACTTTCAGATATTGCCAATCATGGCTCTCAACGATTTCCTATCCTTTTTAGCTTTTAATGAGTGTTGTGCTATTATTGCCTCTCTTGATTTACTTAAATATATTAGGAAGGATATACGCTGTTCTCCTTTCTCCGTCTTGTTATAATTCGTCGCAATTGTCCTTGTGCCTGATGATGCTCCTGGTATCAAGGCTTCTAATCGGGACATTGGTGGTTTTGATGTGCGTGGAGCCACACCATTATTTCTGTTGTTTCCGGGTCCAACTGCCTCGGCGTGGTAGCACCTATTATGTTCCCATATATGGGCAATAGGGAAATCCTAAAAATAACAACACACTATGAAAGTATAAAAATGCATTTTTCATAGTAAAAATACCAACAAGACATAATTATATATATATATATATATATATATATATATATATATATATATATATATATATATATATATATATATATATATATATAAAACGATACGTATTTATAGGAGAATTACCAACGATACATTTTAAACCAGAATTGCTAACAATAAACATTATAGCCAAATGATCAGCAATACATTTCGTCTGCATTTGAAGCCATAAAACTGTTTTATATATATATATATATATATATATATATATATATATATATATATATATATATATATATATATATATATTTCAGTATTGAATAACCCATAGAGGTTGATATGCCGCTAAAAAAAACAACAACAACAAAAACAAAACAAGCCTGATTATTCTAAGGTGACTTCATGTATGCGTGTTTAGGCCTGAATTACAACATTTAACAAATAGTTATTTTTCAAAATTCCTCATAAAAAATTGCGATTTTTGTAAAACAATTCCCACTTTTAATATTTCTGCCTGTGATAGATTTTTATAAATGGAAATTACAAGTGTGAGATCCGTTTGTTGTTATTTGTAGCACTAAACTGCTTTATGAAGAATTATCTTTACTGCTTTCTTATCTGTGTCGAATATAAGCGCTAATATTAGCTGCAAAATATTTTATCGGTGACTCTATTTGGTTTCTCTTTCTTCAAATAAAACAACTAACTTAAAGGTAAAATTATCTTCAGTCTATCTGGCCTTGGGTCAGCAGGTGTTCAAAACTCTTTCTACACTAATGCTGGTAAGAGTAAGGAGATTTACATGAAGGATGAATTTAAAAGAATGGTTCAGTTTTAATGCATAATATACTGTGTTTTCGTATGATAAAAAATAATTGAATTTAGTTTTGTTTACATTTATTTTCAATAATTATCTATGTACGACGGTTATTCAATAAATAAGGTGAATTTTTCGGTATAAAGACTTCTAATACAGATAGAAGCTTACTTTTTTTTAATTTTTCAACGTAGTCTCTCAGCACTGTCACACACTTTTCCCATCTGTGCACAAGCTTCCGTATTCCCTCATCGTAAAAATTTTGGACTGATGTCTCAGCCAGTCTTTCACAACACTTTTGACTTCATCGGCACTTTTAAACTTCGTGCCTCTCGTGAAAGCTTTCAAGGGACCAAACAGTAAAAGTCTGAAGGGGCAAGGTCTGGGCTGTAAGGGGGATGAGGGAGCAGTTCCCGGCCCAGCTCGTTGATGGTCTGCTCCGTTTGGGATGCTGTATGAGGCCTTGCGTTGTCATGATGCAAGGTGACTCCTTCTGATTGATGCCCCCTGCGTTTGTTCTTTATGTCTTTCTTGACCTGCCTCAGCAGTTCACAGTAGTTCTTCTGTCAGACTGAATGAGGTCATTCACTGATTCGATCACCTCAGGAGACCTCACTTCTGTAAGCCTCACAGGCCTGTCTTCATCCTCAACATTGCTCCGTCCTTCTTTAAACAATTTAGCCCACTTGTAGATATTTTTTTTTACTGAAACATGTGGCACCATACACAGTTGACATTCTCCTATGAATTTCAACTGGTTTGCACCCTTTAGCAACCAAAAACTTGATAACTGACCGCTGTTCAATCCTGGAGCATGCTTCTTGGTCGGCCATCTTTGTTAATCACCAAAACTCACAAAGTTTTTTTTGAAATTTGCAAAAGAAATTATATCCATGTGAAAACGAAGTAAAACAACAAAAGAAATTTAAAAAAAGTAAACTTCTATCTGTATTAGAAGTCCTTATACCGAAAAATTCACCTTTTTTATTGAATGACCCTCGTATAATATTTTTTTACGCTACGTGTTTGCTCCCTCAGCTACTCTCCTGACACAGTGAGGGAGCTTAGCAAGCGATATGGCACACTTACTACTAAGTTGCAACAGGAAAAAGACGTCGATTTAGGGTATTTTATCACCCCACCTAACTAACGAAGGTACGTTTTCATTTATTTAGAATATATATATATATATATATATATATATATATATATATATATATATATAGAGAGAGAGAGAGAGAGAGAGAGAGAGAGAGAGAGCGTGTCCATAAAGTTCGTGTGCACTTTAAAAAATATAATTTTATTTGTATTTGCGATAGAAATAATTTCTAGAAAGGATTACAAATAAGTAAATCTATATTTTTTAAGCTTTTATTGAAATTTTATTTAAGTTTCCACATGTCCTCCATCACTAGCAATACAAACATTAAAAACGATTTTGCAGTTCACGGATAATATTTGCCAACTGATTTACAGCAATGCCTGAAAATCACATTAAATGCTTTTAAAACTAGGCACATTAAACTTTATAACATTTTTTACAGATTATTTCTATCGCAAATACAAAGAAAGTTATAAATTTTGAAAGTGCACACGAACTATATGGACACCCTGTATATATAAAGGGTTTTCCAATAACTTTTTAATTTTAAATGTGAATTAAGTTTAAGCGTTTAATGATTTTTTCTCTTTTTCTTTCAGATTTAACAACTTAAATCTTTATCAATTTCTACCATGGAAAGATTTACAACCAACGTCTTAAAGTTATCGAATCCTATTACGAAAATTGACGTTCAAACAGAAATGCAATTTCGCTCACTTCGCGATTTTTTTTCATCAACATAATCGACCAACCGAGAATGCAATAACGTTAAAAAAAAGTTTCACAGTGTTATATAAGAACAAAATGTCGCTATCGGCACTGGAGTTTGAACACAGATCACCAGAGAGCAAACACAGGCGATCCCATTTTGAATAAGTAAATCACATGATGGCAAAAGAAATGTATATATGGGAATAAGCGTGACGTCTAACGGATCACCATTTCTACTCTATCCTCTATTACTATACGGTTCGCGATTCTCTTCTCTACGATATGCTCTGTACTGATCATTATACGGATTACTATTCGGTGGTTATTTTTCGAGCGAGTATTATCGAGCAAGTACTATTAGTGTGAGTGTTATTAGGTTGGTGCAAAAATAATGTTGTTTTTTGACGATTTTTTTGATTATCGTTCACCCATTTATCCAACTTTTTTGACTTTAAATTTGCTTTAAATGGCGAACGACTGTTGAGTAGTCGACCTCGAGCTCAACAGCAACATCTCGTGTGGTTTTTCGAGGATCGGCTTCAATTAAGGCTTTCAAATGTTCGTTATCAACCGAAGTCGGCCGGCCGCGACCGTCTTCATCTTCGAGGCTCTCGTCACCATTGCGAAATTTCTTGAACCACCGTTGTGCCACACGTTCGTTAGTGGTTCCTGGGCCAAACGCATCATGGATATCACGAGCTGTCTCGGCAGCTTTTCAGCCTAGTTTGAACTGGAACAAGAAAATCGTGCGGATTTGAATTTTGTCCATGATGTCGAAAAGCCTGCAAAAAAATAAATGAAGAGATTGAGAACGGTAATGAATAACACGATTCGATAGAGCGAAAAACGCGCTTCAAAATGATATATAACATGGCTATATATATCAATGAATTAATTCGGAAATCATATATAAAAGTAACATATGTGAGAAAACGACATTATTTTTGCACAAAACCTAATATTTGTAGGCGTCTCATAACAATATTGTTCAATGGCGTTATATAGTTGTATCTACGATTGCAATGTCTCTACTACAACGAGCATTACAAAAGTGTTAACGAGTGTTCATTGACAAAGCACAGGATGAACAGAGTTACTATGCAGCAAGAAATACGACGAAAATTTATTCTTCGAGATCATTCGCAGCACATCATAATAAACGAAAAAATATAATAAAGTGATGATATCCGTTAAGACTGTGATGATGACTATAATCTGTTATGTTTTAAATAAAGATTAAATATTGCTGTGAATAAAATAATATTACTTCATTGAATCAAGCAATATATTTAGCTTAGTTTCATTTACGACACTTAGTTTCACTTACAACATTTACAAAGAAGCATTTTTGCCACATTTTCAGGAGTATCTCAGTATCAAACTTCTCTTTGGCGGTTGGTTATATATATATATATATATATGTTCAACATTGAGGTTGGACTTTTAGGGCGCCATAAAATGTCCAACCCCTCCTCAACGTGGCAGGGCGGCGGCAGGGCGGTGGCAACGTGCTAGTGCCAGTGCTATGCCGTCGGGAACTTCGGTTCCTCGTAGGTCCAACCAAGGCGGATTGGTCTGGTACCCAGCAGTATTAGGGGTGCAGCCCGACTAAAGGTGAAAATCCAGGAGGTGTCTGTTCCGGCAACCGACGGCCTCGGGTCGCTCTGCCAATGCGTCTGTTGAAAATTTGCGGCAAACAGGGCGTTTTTTCCCTTTCCCTCGGGTAGGACTTGGGACCCGTCCCTTAATCAAATCCCAATGAATCTTCCTTTATGAGCAATGCCGTACTTGCTCGGGAGGATGCCGGTTCAACCCGACCAGGGTGAAAACCGATATAAGTCAAGTTCAACATTATCGTTTCTAAGTTTGCAAGAATTAGATTACATGATTCTCCATTCGGCGACAGAAAATGACCCCAGTTAACCTCCTAGTGTATCTGTCTTCTGTGAAAGTCTAATTCGAATTGCGTTAAATCTATATTTATTTTCAAAGGAACCATCTTTAAAAATTTATAAGTCGATTTCAAAAGGAAATGAACAAACCGCAAATCCAAACTCGAAGATCTAGGGGGCAGAAGAAAGCGTTGAATGGCAATACAGGTAAACTGTCAGAAAGCTAACGAAAAGGCGACACTAACAGTCACTCGCAAGACGAGTGACGAGGTAAAAAAATAATGCTCTGTAGTTCGAGAACACCAATCGCTTTTATCGACGGAACAATTTTTGTTCAATGGTCGACGGCATCCGAGATGCATTTATGGCAACACCTGCGACTCACTTGCTTCGATTTTGCTTATTTTGTCTTCGTTATATCGTATAGAACTCATTTTTTGAGGCAAGTGACTTTCTCTTTCGCTACAGATCTCAAATTCTTCATTCAAACACATTACAAACATTCTTACAATATTCCAAATTTATTACTTATACTCTGCTTATACTTTTTTTTCAGAGATTTGATTTCCGTTATCAAAACAATTTACAAAGATTATTCATCGATTTCAAAAAATCAGGAATTTTTCTCTGCAAGAATCAGTTTGGGAAGGATATAAGAATTATCCAGGTCCTATACTGGGAGCAAACCACCTGAATACGGATAGAAAAATGAATTCAGTATATTACGCAAAAATAGGTACTCGAGAAGGATGCAACTTCTGACCTGATTTAATCAACCTATACAGTGATGCGATTCTGAGAGATCTAGTAACCCTACCGGTGTTCATCACTGACAGCTAAAATCTTCACAACTTTAGATATAAAGATGACACTGTGTTGACAGATGACGCAGAAAGGAAACTACAAACACGCCCACAGAGGGTTATAAGAGAATGCGAGAAGAAATGACTATATTTCAATTGCAAGTAGATAGAATGTATGGCTGTCATCAAAAGGAAGCGCCCAAGATGTGAATTAAAAATTGAAGATACCAAAATCAATCAAGTGCAACAATTTAAGTATCTGATAAATGTTTTGACAGACGACGGAAACGTTGTTACTCAAATCCAAAGGTGCATTGGGATAGTCAATGATGCCTTCCAAAAGCTAAGCCAAATTTTTAAAAATCAAAAGTTCATTATAAACAAAATAGCAGGACTAAACTGTTAAATAATATTACTCCTCCTATATGGCAGTGAATTCTGGACAATATCCTAATAGACAGAAAGATTATTGAAGCAACTTCAAGAAATATGATTCTACTGATAGATGCTGAGAAATCTTGAAAAAGCCTGATGGATCGTTAGATAAAAGGGGAAAAAAAGGATGCTTATATTTAACATCAGGAAGAGACAGTTGATATTTATAGGGTGCATATTGAGGAAAGAGTACTTGGAAACTTTGATACTCATAGAACAGATTGAAGGCAAAGGAGACAGAAGAAACATCGCATAACATACCTAGGCGAGATTAAGGAAGTGGATTGCGGAACAAAGTTTACGAGACAAAATTTATTAAGAGCTGCAAAGGACAGGAAAGCCATGATGACCTCAGTTTTGAAGAGACACGACACATAGAGAAGAAGATACTTCATAAAAGGAAGAGATAGTTGTAATGTCTTGGACACATAATGAAGAAACAGGCTTGGAAAATGTGATACTCACAGAACAAATTAAAGGAAAGGGACAGAGCATAACCTAATAAGATCTACGAGAGATAGCAAATAAATAAAAAAAATCTATTAAATGATATAAAGGGTAGTAAATTGTGATGAACCGTGATCTCCAACGTCATAGAAGAAAAATCACTTGCTTTCTGAAGGTTCCTGAGAATTAAGATTTTAGAAGACGTATCGGCGTAGCGGTGTAAATACTGGGCAAAACATAAATAGTTCTTAGCTGTTTGTGTTCCGCAAAATCCTAATAGGTGAAGCACTCAAAAGAGATGATGATCGATACCTATCTAGATTCATAACTTCATAGAAGGGAATATATATATATATATATATATATATATATATATATATATATATATATATATATATCACAAGCAAGGCAGTAAAGCCACTAAGACACAAACGGTTTCTGAGAGTTAAAGTAAAAGAAAAATAGTGATTTATTAAGGAGCGAGAACAATAGTACACTATTTACCTTGTTTTACATGGCCTCAATGTTCATCAAAAGACCTAAGAACAATAGTCCCATATAAGAGAAAAGATATTTGAAAATATTTCGAGAGCGTTGCGACAAAAAAAGTCTCTCATAAAAATCATCACACGAAGTGTACTTGGAGCTATCTGACTTGTACATCCACACGGTTATAGATGTGTTACACGAAATAATCGCCTGCATGCTGCCCACCTCAGAGCACAATTTTCTTTTCTCTCTAGAGCCGAAAACATAATGAAAGACACTGCTCATTCTGGGTAACCCTTGTTTGATCTTCTGTCCTTAGAGAGACGTTTAAGATCTACTCGTTCAAGGACGAAATGCTCGAGGGGCTGCTTTTATCTTTGAGCCCTGAATAAAAGGAACGTCGCTGTAGGCTGAAGATTTAAAACGTATTTTAAATGTCATTAGTTTTCTTCCTTCTATGCTGCATGAGTGTCTTTATATATGTATTTTTCATGTTCTTTCACCGGTAAAGGGCTGTCCAATTTAATTGTGACTTGCACGTTGACAAGAAGAAATCATAAGGAGAATGTTCTTCAACGCTTCGTCAATGATGTGTAGAGTTTGCAGAGGGAAGACACGTATGATGAGATTATATTAACCAGAATTAGATCCTGAACACTTCAACAGCAGAGGTAGAGAGTTTGGCACAATCCTATCCAACGTTCTGCTGATCGTCTAGGGGCATTCAATGTTATATAACACTTATCATTCCGGCTGAAAATGTTGATTTTTTTTTGGTATTTTAATTTTCAAACGTGACATACATCTAACTACTGGCAGCGATACTTCTGAGTGGCGCAACAGCCCGGATGACAACCCCCCCCAAAAAAAAAACTATAAATAAAATTTGATAAATATATATATATATATATATATATATATATATATATATATATATATATATATATGCAGAGAGAGAGAGAGAGAGAGAGAGAGATAGATAGATATATATATAGATAGATAGATAGATAGATAGATAGATAGATAGATAATATTAGTGGTAAATATACACATACATATGCAAAATATATAAATATATATAAACATAGGTGCATACACACACATGTATATTTTTTTAATAAAAAATTCCAAGAGGATGGAATCCAGGTAGAACTCAATATCCAGGACAGAGTAAGAATATAATAAAAAAGGCTTAAACACTAATATTCCATGACTATAATTTATTACATTGGAATCGTAAATACGATCCAATTCATCAGACCTACAAATTCAAAAAGAAAACAGAAAAAAGCAACTTTTGAAATAAACATATAATTTAGAGAGAGTGTAAGTTTGAGAGTGTGGAACGAATGTCAGGGCTAAAGAGAGGGATAACAGACGAGAGAAGGTGGGAGATTAAAACTTAGAAGAGAGGAGTTTTATAGAGGTGAGTGGTAGGAGGAAATATGAATGTTGTGGGATGTCTAATACATTAAAGATACATTTCGTGGTGACATACACACACCATAGACGATCTAATGCTAAAGATCAGAATAAGAGGGAGGGATAGGAAAGGAAAGAAGAGGTGGGGGTGAGAGATGGGGCGGGGGAAACTAAATTTGAAGAACATTTATTGAAAGGGCCACTATGTAATTGAGGAAATTTGACAAAATTATATCGACTACAGGTTACAAATCAAGTATAAACATATAAAAAATAAATATAACGATTATCTATAATCTAGCGAGGACCTATATTTTTATGTTCAAAAACACATGCGAATACACACACACACACAAAGACACACAAAGACACACACACATATACACACACACACACACACATATATATATATATATATATATATATATATATATATATATATATATATATATATATATATAAAGACAAATCAGTATTGATCACACTTCTAGGTTATTCGTTTTCTCTTCATTACCAAATTAAGTTTTTTTTATATATATCGTATATTTGTATAGACAGAACACTTGACATTATTTTACTACCTGTGAAATATGATGGTGTATCCTTGCATATAGTAAATATTTTTTTGCAGGGTGGATAAGGATTTACTGCACGGGGGGAAAAAAATACTATTCACCAAGTTAATTATTTCAATTTGATGCAGCTGGCAAGGAATATTATCAGACATTTTATAAAAAAAATTCTTCAAAATGATTTTGATTATGGTTAATCTAACTCGTTCGTTGGTCACTTTGGTATATGAGGTGATCCAAATATGCTTCTCGTATCTGTGGTTGAAATGTATGTACATAAGATTTTGTATTTTTAACTGCGATGAGCTAAGGCGTAGCGCTGCTGTTAGCGTAAATTTATCATATTTTTATTAGGTTGGTGCAAAAATAATGACGTAATGATGTCGTTTTTTGACGTTAAAAATACGTCAAAAAACGACATTATTACGTCATTATTCTTGCACCAATTTATTATTTATTCTGGGAAGTTGCTGTTCAGTATAAAACGGTGAGCCAATTAGATTAGCTCATCAATTCAAAGTGATCATTTAGTTTTATATTTTTCATAGAAAGAAATTCACATATAATATGTGATAGTAGCGATGATCTTTAGCTTTTAAATATATGCTGAAACAACTCCAAATAAAGTTTGAAGTAATGTCATCTTTTCGTTAAAGTTAGATATCTTGAGTTGAACGTCTGTCTAGTTCATGGTTTCTCGTATTTTTCATTTAATTGAAAGCCAAAATTTTATTCGTGGTTTAGCAAGAATATAATCGACATCGAAAGACAATTAAACTGAATTATGTTGCCGATTTTAAAATTTATAACATGCGTTAATAATAATAATAATAATAATAATAATAATAATAATAATAATAAGAAGAAGAAGAAGAAGAAGAAGAAGAAGAAGAAGAAGAAGAAAAAGAAGAAGAAGAAATGAATATACCCACAAATATGACAATGTAGCGTATATGTGCATTGGAAGATATGCAAGAAGAACAAAATTAAAAACCACTGAGAGATGGTATTAACACCAACCAGATACAGTTACACCAAAATAACCATGTACCTGTCCAATGGGACATGGCAATTCAAACTGACAGGGAAATAAAAGGTAACAGACTTGATATTATCATAAAAAACAAGAAATCCAGGAAGTGTATATATATTGACAGAGCCATAATATTTAAGAGAAATATCTCTATGAAAATCATCGAGAAATTGTCCAGATACAAGGACCTGGAGATCGAGAATAACATTTTGTCTGTAAGACTAAGACTGCACTAATAGTAATCGTATCTCTGGGTTTCATGAGGAAAGTTATGGAGAGTTTTAGAAACAGTATCCCAGGTGACATCAACATAGCAGTTTTCCAGAAGATCGCCCTACTAGGAACATTCCATATACTTAGAAAAGTGTTATTAATTAAATAACTAATTTCCTATAGGACCTAAGTATCATAGTTTGGACCCGACTCTACATGATACAAAGCAGGAAATATAACATACACAAATAATAACAATAATAATAATAATAAATGGTATGAACACGATCTAGACTATGGTATAAACACAACCCAGACCCGAATACGGAGATAGAACCTGTTAGAATTCTATGGGACTACACAATAAACACTGACAGAACAATCAAAGCCAACCGCCCAGATATTGTTATTAAAAACCACAAACAAAAAAGAAAGTGCCTTCTTATTGATATGGCAGTCCCTGCTGACTGCAATGTATCTTTGAAGATATTCAAAAAGTTATCAAAATACAATACTTGAAATAGAAATCTCGAAAATGTGGCATATGGGAACATCAACAATCCCCGTTGTAGTTGGAGCCCTAGGTCTGGTTGGAAAAGATTGCAGTAGACTAATTGAAGAGATTCCTGGAAATCCATGCCTCAAGGAGATATAAAAAATTTTCTGACAAGTACATCCCACACTTTACGAAGGACTTTATCTATGTAATTTTTTTTTTTCAGTGGAAAGTGTCATGATGCCATTTCTAACCTAAGGTCCCAAGGCGGGACCCGGAAAGAAATGTGTAAACGCTAGAAATCAAAGAAAATAAAAAAAATAATATAAATTCACTGCTTTCAGAAAGATCTTTTTTTTTCTCGGGAATCTCTGTGCTGTCGTTCATTTTTGAACGAACTAATATTTGCGACTATATTATGTTTGTAAGCTCACGTTATCTACGTGAGGAATTTCTATAAATGTCATGACAATGTTACAACTACATATATACATGCAAATAAAGTCACGTTTCTACAGCGAACAGTACTTTCTATAAATCTTGCACAAACCAAAAGTAAATTATTAAAAGGAACCATGTTCGGAGATGGAATGAATCAGGTTATGCTGATGTCTTAGAAAGGCGTTTCCATTGTAATACCGCTAAGTGATATTACACTACAAATGACACAAATGACAAAAAAAAAATCAAAGTATCCAATCTGAAATGCATATCTAGTCACATTCTTTATTCGTTTGTTATTCCAAGGAGTGAAATTATCTCTCTTCTATTGTTATGTATATTTATTCATCAGAATTATTTCAATGCAAGGATTTGAGTCTGACACCGTGTCTACTATGATTATAGAAAAAGGATGTACAGGTAATGTAAGCGGTATTATCACGAAAATTGCCATCAGAGGCCTGATTTATAATTACTTGATCGTGTGTTGCCTTTGTACTGATACCATTGCGAAAGTTATGTATCCGACTATTTTTCACCCTGCTATGGGTTAAATAGCTGAGAAATATGTGTTCTCTGGAATTGTATTGCATTGATTCTAAGGGAATGAATTCCGAGCTGTGGCGATGGCAACAAGAAACCATTCTATATTCTTTCCACAAAAAGTATGTCATTTCATATAAGAAATTAAAATAATTTCAGAGATTACTTGTAACTTCGTGCTACCACAGCTATCGATGATCCCCAATTGTTCTGTCTACTCAGTTTCACTCACAAGGCTTGGGTCAACCCGCCGTATGTTTTTCAGCCACTTTCCAAAGGTAACCGACATCTTAGAGGGACATAGTATTTACTATTAACTATACGCAAAAGGCAATAGTTTTACTCACGGGAGAGAAGCTAATTTCTTTCATTAAAGTATGTATGGTACATTTCGACAAAATACTGCATTTTCGAAGAGTCAAAATCTATTATTTACACTCGTAATAATTATAAACCCCATGCAATTTCAAATTCAGATGTAAAGCTTCCTCAACTTGGACATTGTTATTTCTATTCAGTTATTTTTTTCTCTTTACACAGAGATTAAATCTGTATTACATCGCCCCACGTGCATGATGTAAAGATTTGATCCGTGAATTAAATGACATACTAAATGTCTTTTTTTTTTCAATCCTTAGACAGATTATCACAAATATATAGTTGATTTGAGGTAAATCACATACACCTCAGTAACTCGAAATTGCTTTGAAAATTTTAAATTATTACTTGAGACGTCAAAGCAAAACTTGAGTTAATTTTTTAGGTATTTTCAATATGCTTTTATTAAACTTATCGGATTCATTACAAAAACTACAGTCTATAGTAACAAAACCAAAAAATATTTTTTGTACTTCAATAACAAAGTTAAAACATCATCAACAATTCATAAACACCTATAATAGAATTGATAGAAAATATATATATAAGATAAATATTTGGAGCATATATATATATATATATATATATATATATATATATATATATATATATATATATATATATATTGGAAAATGAATTTGCAACAGATTTTAAGCAGTTATCAAAAGCAATGGATAGTAGATTGCTGGCAGTTATTATGAAGAATCACTATATATATATATATATATATATATATATGAAATGTGCCGAGGACAATATGAAGATTAACTTCTCTAAAGTTTTGTTCCCAGATGAAACTCGAGCAACACTTGATGGGCCAGATAGATTGTGCAAATGCTGGGTAATGAACGGACATAATCGCCATCAGCGTATGAGACGCCAACAACGCGGTGGAGGCATAATGATCTGGGGTGGTATTATTGGAAAAACATTAGTGGGTCCATGGAGAGTGCCAGATGACGCCAAAATGACTGCTGATGCATACATAGCGTTTATGAAGGAGCATCTTGAACCGTGGATGAAAAGGCAAAGATTTACCTTCAGAAGGGCCATTGTTTTTATGCAAGATAATGCTCCCTCACATGCTGCTCACAAGACTACTGAATATTTGAAACAGTTAGGCTTCGATGGGCCTCGAAAAATGAAGTGGCCAGCAAATTCTTCGGATTGAACCCAATCGAAAACATTTGGAACATCATGAAGCGATGACTGTACGCCAACGGACGACAATTCAGGTGCAACGCTGAGTTGTGGGAAGCAATTCTTGACATATCTCGCGGCATTACAGCAGATGACAACCTACAATTAACAAATGCTATGGATCGTCGACTTCTTCAAGAAATTTCAAAACAGGGAAAGCACATTCCCTATTAATTTGTTTAAAGCTGTGCCTTTGTTTGTATCTGTTATTATTTGTTTGATTATCTTATTTATTAGCTTCTTTTGATCATAAACATTCACGTGCAACATTAATAAACGTTTCGTTTGCTCAATTCTGGGAATTTTACTAAATTCTTCTTATAATTTGGCACGCTCAAATTACCGTGCTGATAACAAATATGGCGCCAGTTTGTTCACATTGCGCAGATCAGTACGAAGATTTCAGTGATCGTGCAGGTTAGTATTGCCAATATTGTGTGAAAATTATGTGTGAATTGATTAGAGGGCTTTTGAAATATTAGAAAAAAAGTTATCTCTATAATAATTTGTCACACAGTGTATGTATGTATATATATATATATATATATATATATATATATATATATATATATATGTGTGTGTGTGTGTGTGTGTGTGTGTGTAGATAGATAGATAGTAGATTGCTGGCTGTTATTATGAATAATCTCTCTCTCTTTCTCTCTCTCTCTCTCTCTCTATCGACGTCTCCAAATGCCATGATCTACCCCCTAACCGTCTCTACATCCTTTCCTCTAACACTCTTCTTTGCTCTCTCCCCAACACTCTGTAACCCCTTGGGTGCTAGTGACTTCCCGCCTTACTTGGGGTGAAACGCTTTGCACTATTTTATCAAAGGACGAGATATCAAGGTGCAGATAGCGTAAAGAGAAGAGACTATCGCAGCAGATTATATCAATTTTTGAGTTCTAAATTCATTTCAGGTTGCTCAGACGCCCGAAGAAGGTCGGAAGATACAGCAGCCGAAATTTTTTATAACAACAACAATAAGTCCTTAAGTCCGAATATAAATAATAATAATTCACTATCTCAGAATTTCAAGAGAAAGACAAAGAATAATATCATCTTTTTCTTTTACAGACCATAATAGTAACATGTAAAGAACAAAGAAAGAAAGATAGAGGAAAAGAAGAAAGCAGAAAGAATGAGAAAAATAAAAAAGAATGACAGAGATAGAGAAAAGTGGAACGAAAGAAAGAAAAAAAATAAAAGAAAAAGAAATAAAAAAAGAAAGAAAGAAAGAAAGAAAGAAAGAAAAAGAAATATATATATAGAGAGAAATAATGATAGGAATAATCATACTGAAGACTGCTTCTTAGCGTAAGTAAGTAAAAGGTAAATACTAGCAGAACGCGTTCTTCTGTCCACATTAGGTGGCACGTTTCCGCATTGCATGCAGCCAATGCTTCGGCTTCTGCAGACCCATCAAGCAAAAGTAAACAAGAACATAGCTGTCCATTTTCTGTTGTTTGTAAAGCTCTCATTCCAGGACATGTCTTTGATTAGAATGCTTTGTGACCTCAATCAGAAAACAAAAGAATAGAAATTTCGAAGACTGAGGATTCTTGTGTATAGAAATTCTTTACTGTCATCCATCTTCCTTTTTATTATTTTCCTATTTATTCATTTATTTTTTAACATCTCCAATATCAAGCTTCACTCTCATTTTATATTCTTTGAGTTTCACTCCTTAAAACCATAATATCTACATGTCTGCTAAATTAAATTACTTTTCCACGTATTTTAACAATTCTAGTAGTAACTCTCGCCTCATTCTTGTATTGAAAATTAAAATTTTATCTGGACGGATTATTATTGAGCCTACATATAAATACTTAAAGACATAGAATGTACACATTCACATAGATAGATAGATAGATAGATAGATAGATAGATAGATAGATAGATAGATAAATAATAGTTGGCCACTCGTATTCGAGGATACTCATCTACTAGGGCGGATAGCCAATCCCTATTGCAGACTCTCGCCCAGACACATTTGTTTTTGTTCAACACCCTCAGAGCCAACCTGCGTTTTCTACAACAACTATGCTGAACAGATCTTAGTTGCAGTTTCTGGGAGACAGCGTGTTATCTAGCATGATCAACAATCTGAACAACGCCAACACACTCAAAGCCTCGGTCACCATGACTAGTGACTTCATGCTAGCACAGCTATCGACGCCCCCACCCATGTATTCTTTCTACCCAGTTTAAGTCACACGGCTTGGGTCAACCGGTGGTATGGTTTTCAGACACTTTCAAGAGGTGCCGCACGCTGGGGTCATCTCCCCTCAAAACCGATTACAAATAACGACTGGGCCACGCGCCCATAGATATTATGTATCAGTTAAGATAGATGGTTGCCACTCGATTTCAAGCAATAGCATTGCTTGATCCATCCGCAAATATAAGCTGCTTGTGGCTAGGGTTATACATTGTGTAGATTAGATGTGGCAATGTTGGGCGTCTTCAGTACTAGTTGTGATATAAATATCACATAACGTGCAATAGATGTATCACTTTTCTTGGCGTCTACGATGATATTTTAATACTGGAATACTCAGCAGAGGGGAGCACATTCATTACACGTTAGATTAGCAGCTTTTTCATGTAAATGAACGTCAATAATGATAATGAAGAGACTGATATAGATAGATAGATAGATAGATAGATAGATAGATAGATAGATTATTGAGACTCGATTTCGACCAATGCAATCAATTGATCTGTCCTCAAATATGGGCGGCACCGATTTGGTTATTTTATTTCTAGTGTTTTATATTGCCCTGAACAGATGTGGCAAACCTGGCATCTTCTGTAGTAGTTGTGACAAAAATATCAGATAACGTACAATGATTGATTCATCACTGTTAGGTGTCTTTGATGATATTTTAGACATGTACTACTTAGAGAGAGCTGACCACATTCGTCACGCATTGTAGTAGTATTATTAAATTGCTTGGAGGTGAAACGATTTAAAAAAAAAACGTCTCATTGTATTAGATATTGTCATTGTTTCGTATTCCAGCGTAAGTCAAGTGAGTTTGCCAGGAAAAATATTCATGTAATTATTTCAGCGGAAAAAAAAAACATTATTTGAATCCGTATAAATAAGACATTGTTCATCTTTAGATTTACAAATGATTTGTTTAATCTCTAAATATCAGGCTATGTGAAAGCATATCGTTTTCAAAATCGTTGCCAATATCAGTTCGCCAAGAAATTATATAATTATTTGTATAAAATATGTTTCGCATCAATTTTTAAAGCCATTGTATTTTAGTATTCAGTATATTTTTTTGGTATCGTTATCCTCAAAATTTATTTTGTGCCGTTCGACAATCAGGGATTTCCTGCAACTTGTAATTTTTGAGTCTTCCCTCCCCTCTTCGTTTCATATTAGATCAGAATTTACTCAAACTAATGTATTTTATTCAATGTTTCATTCGGGAAAAAAAACATTGCATATCAATTTTTTATCCTAAAATGTGCCAGATATTTCAACTACTCTCTGATTTTACATATGGTTGGCTTCCCAGTATTTTATTTAATGGCTCCTCTTTGTCTACATGTTCAGTCTATGGTATTCTCAGTGTCTGTTTGTAGAATAGAATATTTATGACATTGATTATCTTTATCACTTATAACGAATTCATCCAACATTCATTTTCATAAAGGTTGATAGATATTACATATTTCAGCATTTTTATAAAAAAATTTGCATAGTTCTTACGATTTGGCTTAGTTTCTGTGAAACGCCTTTCTTTAGTCCATTGTGATCCTAAAAATGTTGTCAGCATTGAGGTTGATATGCCGTTAAACAAAATAAACCAAACCAATCTAAACCAAAGAATAAATATTCTATTCATACGAATCTATCCTAAAAATGTTGTCGGCATTTAATAACCCATTGAGGATGATATGCCGTTAAACAAAATAAACCAAACCAAACCAAACCATTGAGATCAGGAATGGTGGGGAGTTCAAATTTGTTGCGCGTACACGAATCCATCGTTTGGTCCCTCCGGTATAAACGAACCATAGGGGCTCGGATTGCGGAATCGGTGAAACGAGTTCCAATTGCAGTCGAATTTATTACATTCCTTTACGTGCTAAAACCATTGAGAAAGTTATGAATCCTAACTTCTCCCCACCAGTTATGGGTTCTATAGCCTTAGATGGAAACTGGTCTACCGCAGAAAGAAATGGCAACCTACTATGGGGGAAAAAAATCTGCCTCGTCAGTCATGTATCTAAAGATACATGATCGCTTGAGCGTGCATTACGCATGACACATAACTGACAATTGTTCCGTGTGTTTCAGCGTCCCCGCGTCTTCGCCAATTCTAGCGCGGTTTCGTCACTCGCTTGTAGACCTGCCGACTCGAGTAGCCATACTTCGCGTGCAGATCAATGATACCTCGTTTGTTGCCGACGCTGTTCGTTCGCTGTGAACTCCTGAAAGTTAAAAGTTTGCCGCCGATATCCTTCCCGCGTTTTTCGTCTCTCGCCGCCTTCCAGATTTACTTCTTTCGATCAATTCATGCCCGCCCCAGGCTGTCTTTACAGTATCCCAACCATGCCCGATCTACTACTGGTTTGGAGCATACGAATAGCGCGTACGTGGTAGCCCCATCACGCTTCGGGTATGCGGAGTATGACCTATGCTAATCTTAGCTATCATTCACGACCGGGTCTTGTTGCCTCAACGTCCATGCATCTTCGCCTTTTCTGGCGTGGTGGCAAACGGGATGTCGCAGGATTTTTTTTCAGATTTCCCTGATACACGTTTTGACATCTTTTACTGAGTTACTTAAATTTCTCTACCTACTTGCTGCTGATTTCTTCTATTCGAAGATCACATGTTTAGACTGAATCTCTCGCTCATGAGCATTCGTTATCTTAATACTTACTTTTCGCTTTCCGTCGGTACCTGACGTCTTGTAGTTTCCCTGCAAATAGCTGGAATGTATAATTACGTGTCCGTGACCAATTTGACTCTTCAAGAACATCATCAGTGATTTAGCCTGATAAGTAATGCTATCGACCATATCTATTTGCCTACTTTGCATGAATCAACACCTGTTATTAAACGACATATACAGAATGAGTTGGTCAGGTCACCTCCTCAAATGAGCAGTGACACTGCGACTGCACCCGGTCATGGGACAGATGATGACCATTTTGATACTCGAATCCTGAATATCTCTTATAATTAATTTTTAAATCTAAATTGCCTGACTCTCTTGAAACCATTTAGAGGCTTTACTATTAGGTTGGTGCAAAAATAATGACGTAATAATGTCGTTTTTTGACGTTAAAAATACGTCAAAAAACGACATTATTACGTCATTATTTTTGCACCAACCTAATATATATTCCTTCTGTATTGTTGGATACGAGTTTGCGTATTTAATAATACTGGGTGCGGCACAATTACCTCCAATATATACCTCCCCCACATTGCTAAGATATTAGCTAGATTAAGATATCATTGGCACTAATGGCTTACTATTATGGGAGAAGTATTTATGGACGGTATGGGTGTGAGATATTTCTTCCGTAGCCTGCATTTTAAGATGTACATTGTTGCATTCACCAACGGTTTACTGATTTTTAACATGAAAAGATTTACTAAATTTTCTATTACAACTGAAACAATGCATTCCAAGCGAGACAAATAAAAACTCATCTTTCGGAAGATGGCGCAAATCATGTGACTTAAGAAATGCTCGTTTTTGTGGACCGAAACATCCGTACGAATGACGCAGTATGTTTGAAGACGGTTTTTTTTTATCGATTCATCATGCTTCGTTGTCTAATTTATACTTTTTAGAATATTTTTCTACACCCTTCAAAATTCCTTTTAAACTTTCGATCTTTTGACGTATTAAATGTTTTCCAAACCGCATTTGTTGCTCAGGAGAAAAGTTATAACCCTACCAGCCAGTTATTAGAAACAGTTACTATCAGTCCATTAGCACAACGATTGACATCTTCCAAACAATTTCGTCTACAGCAGTGGTTCCCAAACATTTATGGGTTGCTGTCCCCTTGCGAAATAAAACAAAACACTACCCCCGAACGTATTGACACAACCTTAAGCCCCCACCCCAATGTATAGTCAAGATTCGACTTTATTTTCTTGTTGCTAGTATTGCATGTCAGATGAGTTACTCAGAAGTTCCCATAATAATTGTAATATACACTCTTGTACAAATTAATTGAAACAACTTTTTTAGATTCATTTCTTTCACTATGCGGCCAGTTTTAGACCCACTGGAGCGATAGGATGTAATTGATTTGTAGTTTTTCTTCAGATTACATTATTTACAGTAGTGTGCAGTAATATGTATCTATTTTCGGGGTGTACGATGAAATTTGTTTGGCCTTGAAAAATATTGCGTGATTGCATCAGATTTTTATCCTACCGAGACATTATTGTCTCGACTGACAGTTAGTTGTTCCCTGGCCAGTGTCTGCGATGAACGTTACTCCAAGGAGGAATACAAAAATTGTAACGCTGCACGAACATACCGTCAGGTCTTACCAATGAGCAAATCAAAGTACTGGCCCGTAAACTCTCCTGATTTAAATCCAATTGAGAATGTGTGGTCAATCTGCAAGGAGCGCCTTCGAGGAATGTACATACGATATACTAACAAGTGCAATGGTCCATGTTTCATAGGAAAAATACGAAACAAAGAGTAAATAATAACGGAATTCTTCTTTTTTTACAGTTAATTTGCACAAGGGTGTAAATGGGATACACTGTAAAGTGAAAGGAAGAGACACTTCCTATACAACGTGTGTCTGTGTGTGTGACATATGTTATTGTTCAGATGAACCACTTCCACCTTCTGGCAGCTAACTTTTTTTCTCACCAGCTCCTGTATATTTCCACCGCCCCTAGGGATAATGGTGTACCTAGTTTGACGATAAACTACATCTGCTTCCTGGGTCAGACGATAAACTACGTCCAACTGCAAGGTCTCTGATCAGGAGGTTTTGGGGGGCGTCGAACAACCTCTTAATTGCTGTCGTTCCCAGGTCCACGCAGACCCAGAGTGGTAACACATGTTAGGGTTCCAGCTATGGGCAAACAGTTAACCCCAAACTGGGGTCAAAACATTATAAAAGTGTAAAAATAGGTTTTAATACCAAAGATACTTTGTAAAAACATTATTAGCAGCAAAACATATTTGGGAAAAAAAAAGACATTACCTGCAAAACATTTTGAAGAAAAATAGTACTAGAAATCTATTTTGAAAAAATATTAATAAAAAATTTGTCGGCATTAAATAACCGTTTGAGGTTTATTTGCCGTAAAACAAACCAAGACAAACCAACTCTGGGAATCACAGGTTTATACAGTTATATTCACAAGGCTTGGTCTAACCTCCTGTATACTACAGCGTTGCTGCACGCTAAGTTCGTCTCCCTGGATGATAGAAATAAACATATTCTTCTTTATGTGTCATGTCCCCTCAGGGCGAGTGCGATCATGACTCTCCACAATGTCCTGTCCATTTTTAGCTCTTAATAAATTTTGCTATTTCTCACAAATATTGTTCTGCCATCCATTTATTCAAGCTCACTAAGTATAATATTAGGTTGGTGCAAAACAATGACGTAATAATGTCGTTTTTTGACGTATTTTGTAACGTCAAAAAACGACATTATTACGTCATTATTTTTGCACCAACCTAATATATACTGTTCTCATCTGTGTCTCAAGCCTTTCTGTGAGGATCAGATTTTCCAAGCAGTTTTCCCTCATCATATGTCGTAGAAATTTCAGCAGTATCTTTCTGATATTAAGTATAAATTTCCTTTTTGTTTCAATTTTTTAAGCAAACCACCCCAATCAAAACGGGAGTGTTACTAGCAGGCGTTACAGCGAGTAAGAGTAAGAATAAAGAGGAGTGTTATGGAAAAGGATAAAGAAAAGGACAGAAATCAAGGTCAAGACATCAGAAGATGTCGATTGATATTACATTTGAATATTTCAAGATTATAGCTATCAGGGAATCAAGTAAAAGGAAGAGAGTTCTACTGCGAGATAAGAAGCTGTTGAAGCAGAAACTATGGCTACATATAGCTATTAGGCAGCTGCCAACCTAGTTGCATGATGTTCAGACGAGACGCCAACATAGTAGCCGGCTTAAAATCATGCAGTTTGGGAACCAGTGAATGTAGCTAGTCAGACAGTTGCAATGAAAGTACCTGTAGAAAAGACAGAGGGAAGGTACAGCAAGTCTGTGAGATAGCGACTGCAGACGGGATGCCAAGTCAGGACCAAACACGTTGTATATGCGTCTCTGGATTTTCTCGAGGACCTCTAGATGAACAGCGGGAGCACCAGACCTTATATATCGCAGCAGTATTCCATGCAGGGAGGAAACATCGATTTGTAGATTTGAAGGATGAACTCAAGCGAGAAAAACCTTCTGGTGCGACACAGAGAACCAAATTTGCTTGCGGCAGATGAAGCTATTGATTCAATGTAGTTGTTCCACTTCAGGTCAGTAGAGACCCTGACACCAAGCAGGCGCAGAGAGGCACTCCCGTAGAGTTGGGTATCATCCATCCTGATAATAGGCAGGGAAGGATCTCTATGGTGGATGACCGAGAGTCGTTTCGTTTTAGAGACATTAAAGCTTACAAGTCATTTCCTGCCTCAACGACAGATTAGAGGTTCCCCTCTAGAACTTCGTCATTGCTCACGTACATGTTCTATGATATCCTCAGCATCCTTCAGTAGAGCCACATTTCTGTTGCTCTTTTTCATATCTTCAAGATATTGTCCAGCATTAGCTACCGTATAAGAGCGCAGATATCACATAACAGTTCAGTTCTCTTTATCCTTGTTTCTATCGACAGAAATTTGAAATCCAAGTCTCATTGTAAGAACTCTAACCATTGAATAAACAAATTGCATTTCAGAAAAGATAGGATTTGGGAGTTAAATGTTTCATAGATACAGTTGCATCGGCTTAGATAACCGCCGGGGAATAAAACCAAAATAAATCAACGAATGCATAAATATTTTTCCTTTTGTAGTTTTCAATATATCAACGTATATGTGTAGTTTCGTTTGGAATCAGTATTCTGGCGGTGTAGTCAGAAATAAAGACACGAGTAAAGTCAGTCACTACTTCATCTTATTAACCGTCAGAAGAATTTTTTACGAGTATGATTCATTTCAAAGTATATGGATAAATAAAGAACGGGTTGGAATGAAATCGACCAGAGATGGATGAAAAGAAATCGATGCATATATAAATACATAACTAGATTTTGGACATACTCGTACACACTCTCTGGGTTTCTGTCATTTTTCTACACACACGCACATTTTGTACAAAACAATATAAATGTCTTCTAAAAGCTAAGCGCAATATTATTTCTATGTGCCGTGTTCTTTCAGGACGTAGGCGATCATGGCTCTCCACTTCTTCCTATATCCCTTGCACAAATTTCTTCCTTCTGCCACCTCCCACAGACCACGTTCTCATCCACTTGCTTAAAGTCGCTAGGTATGCCATCCGTAGTTTTCCCTTGCTTCTCTTTCCCTCTATTCGACTCGTGTGTATCAGATTCTCTAGACCCTTATCCCAGAAACTTCAGCTGCCTCTTCCTGGTTGTAATTATCAGCCTCCTTCTTGTTTCCATCCTCTCCCGGACCTCATCGTTGCTCACACGCTCGGTTTATCTTTAGCATCCTTCTGTAGAACCATATTTCCGTTGCCTCAAGTCTCTTCCTCATCTTTCAGGAAACAGACCAACATTCGCTGCCGTAAGGCAGGGCAGAAGAATCAGAAAATATCGTTAGAAACAAAGAAAAGAGTGCTGAAGTGCGACGTCATATCAATCTTCCTAGATAGAAATGAATACTGGATAATTTCGTGGCTGATGAAGAGGAGAGCTGAAGAAACAGAGACATGGTTCTACAGAAGGATACTGAGAATACCATAGACTGAATATATGAGCCCCAAGAAATATTTATGGATACTTTTAATTAAAATAAGAAAGAGACAGTTGAAATATCTTGTACATATCTCAGAAAAATAATGAGTAACCTGTTTAAAGACTCTGTGTAATTGCAGGGCAGAATTGGTCATTGATGGACAGGTGACAAAAATTCCTGACAGCTACTAAGGACAAAAAATTGTGGAGAGCCATGAACGCACAGGGTGTCTGAAAGGAGCAAATACTACTGAATATAGAGACTGGTATTTTTATCATTTTAAACATTATTTTTAGTGGATACACATATTTAAGTAGACGCTCCAGTTATTTTAAACAATATTTTATTTCGTCTACCGGTTTGAACATTCCAGAAATCTTAATAAAGGGAGATATGCCATTCGGAATAATTCGAACCTACATATTCTTTGCAGGCGTAACCATCGTTAGATCCCATGTGCTTTAATATATATATATATATATATATATATATATATATATATATATATATATATATATATATATATATATATATATATATATATATATATATATATATATATATATATATCTTTCTTTTGAAATTACTTTGTTTACCATTGGGATACGACACTGAGCAGTTATGAACGTTCGGGCATCTAAACGTGATATCTTAATGTATACAAATTTGCTTAATCGCCCGATCTTCGTGGCCGAGAAGGTTAAAGTACGTCAGACGTAAGAACTGTTTGTCCTGCAAAGGGGACGGATGTTTGAATCCTGCAGCAAATGTCATTTTTCTTTATTAATATTTCTGGAATAGTAAGGTCAGTAGACGAAAATATATATACTGTTTAAAATAAACGAAGCGTCTACTCAAACACGGGTATCCAGTAAGAATAACGTTTAATGTTAAAAATATGTCAGATTAATAAATGAAAATCCATTATTTTTTTAGTAACAGAATATATATATATATATATATATATATATATATATATATATATATATATATATATATATATATATATATATATGCCTTTAATGAATATGGTTGATTGATTCGTTTTTTACGCTTTATCAACCGTTGCATGTTATTTAAAGCCAAAAATATTTTCAGATTATGACAAGATTTTTTTTCTGATAAATTAATTTAGTAACAAAAGTCTTACTAATTCAGCCATAGCTGGGGGGAGAAGAGATGGATTTATGCATTTCCCACGGGTTTATGCGCGTAAGTGAATAGAGTCAACCCAACTGAAATTTGAACTCGGTTCTCCGATTAACGATTCCGGTACATTATCAGTTGCACCACACATACATGCAAATTTCGACACAAGCTATTTCCAAGCTGTCTCCCATCTAGGTACTGACCAGGCGGAACGTAACTTCGGTGATCATACAGGAAACGGTGTTTCAACTTGATATGGTTATAGGCCTTTAATGGATATGAATATACTTCATGTCTATATGTACGTGTATATTTAAATACACTGCATTTGTGCCTCTGTGTGTGTGTTTCTTTGCACGTGTGGGATGGCTGTGTATATATGCATATTTGTATATATGTATATGTTTTAAGACATTTTTCATGTTTATACGTTTTTTTTTTATAGGTACAAATATTTAAGTAAATGCTCTGTTTACAATAAACGGTATTAACAACATTTTTGGGCATGAATGTCCGAAAATTTCATAGAAAATATGCGTCCTCCGACAGGAATCGAGCCTTTATCCTATACGGAGCCGTCGTATAGCCTGACGTGCTTTTACCGATTGAGCCACAGAGGAGCGTTTCGATTAGCAAGGTCGATTTTACTGTTTTAAAACCACAATACTCCATGATTTTCTCTCATACATTCATATCTGCTCGATGCGTATCCAAATGTAAGCAAATGACGTCACACATTATGAAATGGACAAAGTATGACAATTATTTTAATACATTTTTTTATGTTTATACGTTCTTAAAATAATTGTCGGACTTTGTCCATTTCATAATATGTATATGTGTTCATACGTATATGGGTAGATGCGGCTCTTTAATCATGTTTATGTCAATCCATCTAAGAGAAGCAAACTAAGTTGACAAACCATTTAATGAAACGATTATTGGTCATCTCGCCTTTGCTTGTCATCAAGTCATAATCATAGAGGCTTAGAGTGTTGTACTCGTGTTGTACAAGCGGTGTGAATCCATCAAGATCGTGGCAAGTGCATAGTTCGTCTGTTAATTGTGTAACAAGTCACGCCAGCCCGCAGCCAGCCTGGCAAGTCACCATCGGGGTCATGTAAGAGAGAGGTGCGAAGTGAGAAGCGAACGTGATTAGGCGGCCATCATTATCATGTGTATCCCTTAATTCCTCTCTACGTATTACTGTATAAAACTGATATCGATATGCAAATGTTTTCTTCTCATATCATCTCTATTTCCATGTGAGTGACATCTTTATAATGAAATCAGAACGCAAATATTATCATGGATTTCATTATCATTGTACAATATATATTTTCCAATATATCCTTATTGCATGTTAAAAGATAAAGACTTAGAAACAAATCTGTCTTACAACCTTGTGTTCATGTAATTTAAAAATATATGTGGATTATTCTTCAATGTGAGCATCAAAGTGCGAGGTTTAGAAAAATATTTTCTGAAATTATTTTACTCATTCAGGCTTTTCTCCGTCAAGATTGCCTGAATGTTGTTGCTTTATCGTAAACTAAGTTATTCTTATTAAATTGCTAATCAACAAAATAAGTAAGCCCCTGATAAAAGAAAAATACACACAGAAACACACATACACACAATAAACAAACGTGAAACGTTTGAGTTTCTCTTTCTGGTCATTATCAAACTCAAGTTGTTTTTAAAAATCTTAATTACCCTAGACATTTTAATTTATTTTGGTTTTGTTTTTACTATTCCAACTTTTCCCGCTCCTCTTAATTTTCTATTTCTGTCAAATAACATTTGGATTCACGGAAAAATTATTCGCTCATTAGGTTTCAGTATTAAGGCTTTTACATCTGTAGAGGGGTTAGATTTTTTTCTGAAAATTATTTTATTCGAAATAGATATTTTACCCCTTGAAATGCTTTAATATTCCTTATTTAAAGCGATGAAAATCCAAGGAATTTATCTCCTTCCACTTTGCTTAGGCACATAATTTTCGATTTAATTCTCTTTAGATATTAGATTCACTTTTCTATTAAAAGATATAAATTAGATTTTACACTCTCTAATTCAGATATGTCAAGACGTAATTTATTCTCTTTTAGCCTTATAGTTCCAATTAAACAATTATCATTCTCAAAGTAAAAAGAAAATCGCATATCTTAATGTACTTCAGAAAGAAGCTAACGAAAATTTAGCTATCCAGTTAAACCCCATTCCTAAAATCACTTGGCAGAATTAAGAAAGAATGAATTGTGCATTGAAAGATAGAATGGTCCACATCTTACGGAACAAGTGAAGACGATACAAAATGTCTTCTAATGACAGGAATAAGACAATCAGTTCTTTATTTTTCTGGGAATTAAAACTATCGACAGACATCAGGAAGTATGTCAAAGAATTTGTTGTTTCCAGATATTTTTGCATAAAAATAGATTTCTTTTAGTTTCTTTTTGCTATATTCTGAATCAGTGAAGTTTGTTCTAAAGTGAAAAAAAAAACAAACTTCTCTACTGGCAAAACATAAGCTGAAATAATTTTTCTAAGTTAGCAAAACAAAATTTCAAAAGAACGGAAACATTATAAAAAAAAACAAAAACAAAATAACTGATCTGTTTGATTTTTTTTTTAAAGAAGCAAATGAACAAAGCCGAGTGATCTGATTACAGTAATTAAATTTTAACAACGCCCCAAACATCTACAGTGTTTATCTTTCAAGTGTGAGAAACATGAAAGATTTGCAGGTGTTTGAAAATTCCTTTTTTAATCGTTGGTGTATACATGCACCTTTACTTTTCAAACAGGTGCTTAGACTTACTAAAATATTCACACGTGCACACGCTTATAGATACATATATTTTTCTATATATGTTTGTGTCTGTGTTTTTTAAAGGGACAACATAATGATCATCGTTTCTAGTGAGACTTCTAATTTTTCCATTTGTCTTTTTTTTTTTTCTTCGGAATTAATAAGTATTCATCTTATACTGCGATCTGGAAACTAGCCCTCTTCTACATGGCATGTTCGTTTGGTATCCATTAAATTGTGGCACAATGAACGCTACCCAAATCGCCTACGAATAACTTAAACACTGTAATTCTGGCGGTAAAATGCTCTAAAGTCAACACTAACAAGCGCCGATGAGAAATATCTATAGAAAGATCAACAGTCTTCAGTCGATAGAGTGTGTGATTTAATTTACCTATATAAGTCAAACAAATGCTATTTTTAATATTATTATATATATTTCTAAATATTATATAATACCAATCTACCAAATATTCAGAATCAGACAAATATATCCCCAGTTCTGTGTTTATTTTGAGACTTTCTTTTGTATAAGCATAAATGTAACGCTTTGCACATTTCCCTGCGTGTGAATTCTCTCTTTTGCCTGTGTTCATTTTATTTTTCACAAAGATCTAGATGTTAGAAAATACAGACAAATACACCTATCGATATACACACATCTGATCGTCGCCTTGAATACACATGCGCATCATTGCTGAAATGTTCCATTGATTTTTTGTAGTAAAAAATAAGAGAGAGAAATGGTAAGAAGTTGGTAATAGAAAACATTAATAAGCAAATAAATAAATAATGAATCGAAATTGCTAAATAGAATTACCATTCCATGTCATTTCAGATAAAGATCCAAATTTTTAAGGAAGCCTGGCGCACATTGCCAGGCAGTGAAGATCAATTATAGATACCGCCCGCTGCTTTCCAGTCGAAATTCCAATATAATTTATCATAAATATTGACCTTATTTCTTTTTTGGGTCGTTTTCTCTCTCTCTCGTCCATCAACTCCAATTGTACAACAGCCAGAACAACTAAGGATATTACCTATCCTTTCAAAATCGCTCGCCTAAAATACTTTAAACACGTATATAAAGGATTGAATTCACTCGACACATATAGTAATTTTTTGCCTCTAATATTATTTACTAGGTGAAGCATAGTCTTTGTTTATAACCAGATATGAGGGTCAACTAGTGTAGAAAGATCTCATGATTCGGTAGCAATGATTAAAAAATGCAGCTTGCTAAACATTACTTCAAAAACTTGATACAAGTGTGTCTTTTGTACGGAAGTCATTACCAAGTCATTTTGAATATTACTTTTTTATCAGTGGTATAAACGATACTAAAGCGTATTTAATTCAAAATGTATAATATGTACCTATGTTTTAAGCTTACTGTTTTAATACGCACAGTCTGGGTCTTCAAAATAATTTGATGAGCATGAAAGTGAAATAATGCTAAGTTAACCATCAATGTTCGGATACTTGTCTACTGCTAACATTAGCATTCAAAATCATGGTATTTTTTGCTGAACTCAAACCACCACAAATTAGAAGTATCCATTAACAGTTCAGCGCTATGACAGGCTTCACTCTCTACATTTTAAAAAAAGGTATTTTGAAATTAAAAAGAGGAACTAAATAAAGTAGTTTCCCTTTTGTCCTCATTTTTTTTAGCACAATGTTTCGAACTTGTTTTCCAGGAATTTCTTCTTGTGTCAGCCGTTCCGCTAAACCTGCAGGGGATATCGGACTGAAGCCTCTATTCCATAATCTACAGCTATAGATTATTCTTGTTCCGATTTTCATGCCTACGGATATCTCGTCTAGTGCTTATTTAGTAGGTTTCAGTTATTCTAGTCCTTATTACACTGGTTCTAACTTCGCACTACCCGTCCGAAGGATTGAATACAAAATTGCTATGCTACTATCAAACCATTATTACGCTATCTCCACTATGCTATTCCGATAGTAAGGCGTTGCAGGGCCCATGACGTGAAAAGAGGACATTAACATAAATCCTCACTGAATTTGAACAGGAAAATCACATAGCTATAGAAAGTCAATGTACATTAATCGACAGATGGTGGTGAATAAATTACAAATAAATACTAATTTTAATATGATTAGATATTTTCTAAATATTACATAAAACCTATCCACCAAATATTCAAAACTGGGCGCATATATCTCCAGTTCTGTGTTTATTTCGAGACTTTCTTATTTATGAGCATAGATGTAACGTTTTGCACATTTTCCTGCACCGGAAATCTCTCTTAGTGTCTTCCGGTTGAAAATAGTTCAAATGAGATATGCCTTTTGAATCATACAGCTTAAAACGATCATGGTTTATTTTGCATTTTCCAGAAACAAAATACGTCTATTTGAACACTTCATTTTTGAACGAAAGATGTATTTGAATCAGACAGCTTCGACATTTGCATCGACAACTGACAATCAATAAACCAATAATACGACGATATAATGCGAAAGACCTGTCTGCAAAGAAATTCAAGTAAGCGAACATAAGCTCATAATATTGATCATTTTATATCAACTATTTGAACTGTATGTAACTACTAGTTAAAAATGAATAATAATTTTAAGTAACAATGTATTATCGACTGGAAAAGAAAAGTATATACAAAGTAATGTCACAATAAAAATCATGTTATTTAATTATTGTCTTCATGATTTAATATTGGTGAATGCTCAGGAATATCAACCGAGAGATTAGCTTTTAACTATTACTGACAATGATTATATCGACTATATGCAAAAATATTTGTGAAAAGCCTTGTAACGTGATATATCGCTAAGAATTCAAGGTGCTATTATAACAACAATGTCAGACCCCAGTAAGTCTTATAGAATAATATTAGCAGAAAAATATTATTTGAAATAAACGTAATTCTCATGCCATGAACTTGTTATTTGTAACAAAGATTTCAAGTGTGGTTAAAAGAATAATGATAATAGGCAGCATATTTCCTTAAGCCATAGGATTTCCAATATGATTTCCGATGAAAAAAGGGAAATTATAATATCAGAAGTTTCATAAAATAAAGATGATTCAAAGAGAAAGAATGATTCAAAAACCAACGAGGATTCAAAAATCAACGATGATTCAAAAAGCAAGGACGATAACAAAAACGACGATGATTCAAAAAACAACGACTATTCAAAAATTAACGATTAATCTAAGAGCAACGATGATTAAAAAATAAACAATGACTCAAAAATCAACGATGATTCAAAAATCAACGATGATTCAAAAATCAACGATGATTCAAAAATCAAACGTGATTCAAACAGCAACAATGATTTAAAAAGCCGCGACGATTCAAAAATTAACGATGATTCAAAAAGCAATGATGATTCAAAAATCAACGATGTTTCAAAAAGCAACGATGATACATGAATCAACAATGACTCAAAAATCAACGATGATTCAAAAATCAATGATGATTCAAACAATAACGATGATTCAAACAATAACGATGATTCGAAAAGCAAGGAAGATTACAAAATCAACGATGATTCAAAAATCAACGATGATACATAAATCAACAATGACTCAAAAATAAACGATGATTCAAAAATCAACGATGATTCAAACGACAACAATGATTCAAAAAGAAACGATGATTCAAAAATCAACCGTGATTCAAACAGCAACAATGATTTAAACAGCCACGACGATTCAAAAATTAACGATGACACATAAATCAACGATGGTTCAAATAGCAAAGATGATTCAAATATAAGTTAAAGCATGCAGTTCATCCTTGTTCCATGATAAAATACACAGAATTTTGATAATTACTAAGCATGCAACCAAATGTTGAAAATAAATATTACTTTGTTTTGTAAGAAAAAAACTAAAAAAAAAACAAAACTATTTTCAGCATTATTTTATTCAGTGCAATTCCTTCAGGTGTTAATAATCATCACATCGACGACATATATGTGTAAATTTCTCATACAAATTCAACTACATGCAATAATTCTAATCTATTGAATCTCTTTCCACATGCTAAAATAGCGTTGTTTTTTCTTCATGAAAATCTCATTGCCGAGGATCAGGGATATGAACAACTGTCACAGTTTCGAATACACAGTTGACAGTCTACTAGAATATTTACCGACGAATGCTACAGACAACAGTCTACCTTGCTATTTAAGTCGGTGGGGATAGAATGCCACCTTTCGTAAGGTATTTGTTTGCGTATATGTGATTACAATGAACAGAAACGGAATTCAAACCCAGTTATACGAATTTTTATTCGGAACCGCTATCATTTAAACCGCCTTTACCATAAGAGATGAAATAGAACTGCACATTCCTATTACTGATATTAATTTGAAAATATAATCACTATCAACAAACAGAATATTGAGGAGTTCAATGTCTGGGAGTTATGTGCCATGCGTGATACACGATTAGGTGAACATGTATCTTTCGATTCATGAATGACGAGGCATATTTTTCACACAGTTGGTTGCCTTTTTTTCTACGCTATTTACCCACAGCTGGGAGGAGAAAGATGATGATTCATACCTTTCCCATGCGTATTAGCACGTAAGAGAATGTAATGGATTTCGACTGGAATTTGAACTCGGATCTCCGATTCCTCAATCCGAACAGCTATCCATTAATCCAATGTGCCTCCTAGTGTTAAATATAGCTAAACCTCAGCTGAAAAGTCCAAACAAAAAAAAATGATTTTATGTCGCCATCAATGGATTTCCATATGCTATATTTACTATAGTCAATTGCGTACCTATATCACACTCACTATAGATACACACACACGTGGGCGTGCGTACATACACACGTGCATAGACCAGGTGTAACAACAAAATTGTCTAAATCGTGTTACAACATAACTGTCCATCCCACAAAATGTTTATCACCCAAACGAGCACTAAACTAATTGAGTTTCTTTTTACTATGGTTTCAGATAAGACGTTTAAACATCTGGATACCATTTGTCGTGAGAAACATTGAAAAGCCATTTGAGTTATTCAGTCAAAAAGAGAGAACGTTAAAATTGTTTTGTGTCAGATCCACTGTTTTCTCAACTGAGCAATGGCGAGAGGAAAAATTATTCAGGCCTTTAGTAATGGTACAAAAAGTTATACACTTATTTTCATCTTAAAAGTCAATTCAGGAACAATTAAAAGAACTGTGAACAAGTTAAAAAAAGAGAGAACGGTAGAGAGGAAAACTGGTTCAGGATGTCACAACAGGAATAGGGATCAACGTTTCAGCTTAGAGCGAAAAACATCAAATAGAAAAGATCAATCTCAATCTAGAAGACGTTCGACAGGTGAGAGAGGTTTTTCGCCTATAACAGTCCAAGGAGTAGTGAACAAAAACTTGAAAATAAAATTGTACGTGTAATATTTGAGGCAACGTGTTACTCCATGACAGAATGTTAGAATTTTAGATAGGGATAAGATTATCTTGAAAAAGTTGTAAAATGATCCTGGTATAACCTATATATATATATATATGTATGAACAATACTTTAATGCTTAATGAGTTTCTGATCCTTAGATTTTGAGTAATTAATGATGAACATATCATTTTCGTTTGCGTTCGATTTAATCACGGTTCTTCTATTAAACCAAGTGGATAATTATACATTCTTATTGCACAAATTAGAGTCCAATAGTGTCAAAATTCCAGTAAGGTATATTTTACCATTTCTATGACACAACGGTTCAAAATTTAACCTAACAATTGATCAATTTTGCTGTTATACGATTTGGTCAATTTTTCTGTTACACTTTACACACACACACACACACACACACACATAAAAACAAACAAACAACGCATATGGTGTCCTGATGATTGCGTTTATCTCCAACCAGACTGTCGCTTGTTGGTGTTGATTCAATGCACACTTTTATATTCACATACGCTCTATCCCTGATATTGAGCAGTTTAACACATATATATTCCTTTTTAAATATATATATATATATATGTGTGTGTATGCGTGTGTTTGTGTTAGTGCATATATATATATATATATATATATATATATATATATATATATATATATATATATATATATATATATATTGTTTTTAATAACTAAAAGCTGTTTAAGGTCTTTTTTTTAATCTCCTAATACTTTCAACTGTACATGCAGTCATTCTCAGGCATGGAAATTTTTTTTTTTTTGTAAATCCAGGTAGCATTGGAGACGAGAGATTAAATGCGAACCGAAATATGTTTTTTTTAGAAATGTGTTATTTTTAATGGTAAAAATTTTCGGAGCGTGCGGTCGCAACGCTAAATTTGAATTTTTTTTTTTTTTTAAATTTAAGAGAGTGTTTTTTTTACTAATATGGTAATTTGAGAAATTTTTGTTGTAGGAGTTTATCAGTCAATGTGGCATGAACTAAATTGTTCAATATATATATATATATATATATATATATATATATATATATATATATATATATATATATATATATATATATAATCGAAATTAAAAGAAATCTCAACAAAACGTACTGGTCGGCTGTCCTAAATTAATAGCCATTTCGTTTCAACACCTCTGGTGTCTTATCAAGTGATGGTGTTGTATCAACACCATCACTTGATAAGACACCAGAGGTGTTGAAACAAAATGGCTATTTTTGTAGTGATTTTAGAACATATTTATGTTATAATTTTCGAATAAACAGTATTTGCTCTACTCTGTATTGAGAACTCTTTTAAGAATAGTATTTTTGCTTATTCGAAATCCTATACATGTATATATATATATATATATATATACATATATATATATCTGTGTGAGTGTTTGTATAGTTATGCACCAATGTATCTACAAATATTTTATTTTTCCATTTAGAGTGTTTCTATATTCGATGTAATTATGCATTTCCCTCTTTATACCACTATATGGACATCAATTTCTATATGCGGGTGGCTAATATATTAGACAATTATGAATATTGCGTAAGAATAAATGGTGTAGATGTCGAAAGGTATATTTTGCTCATAAAAAGACATACGTATTTTTCATGTACAATCCAATGCCATGGTTAAATATCTGCTCGAACAGCAAATACTTTCATAGTTACCGACAAATATACTTCTGACACTGACCTGGGTATATCTATCTATCTAACCTTCTTTTCATCTATCCTATCTCTCTCTCTCTCTCTCTGTATATGTATATATATATATATATATATATATATATATATATATATATATATATATATATATATATATATATATACGTATGTATGTGTATCTGTGTGCGTGTGTTTGCGTGTGAGCGCAAAAGAAATGATATACCGTTCTATATAACATTTTAAATGTGGTGAAACGAATAGAAAGATGTTTGATAGCCCCGTTCGTTTTTTTTTTTAAATATTTTATTTCGTCGCGAATCTCATTAAAATATCCCTCTGTTGATCGGTAAGATATCACATTTGATATTTTAATTAAAACATATTTTGCCGCTTTTTCATGCTAGATTAAAATAATGTTGCGAATTATTATTATTATCATTATTATTATTATTATTATTATTATTATTATTATTATTATTATTGTGAAAGAAGATCGTGACAATGTATGCTTCTCGTGACACGCAATTTGAAAAGGGTATACCATTTGCATACATCATAGCTAAATATGTACGATATGATGATAGATTTCGATAAAAGCAGCACATAACATTCAGGTGATCCCTCTGAACCGTGAACTATCGTGTGCAGAATGCCTGGATTGCTTTAAGGCATGTCCAACTGGTCATGGTCAAACAATCTACAAGAATATAGTGGTACTGAATGGCATATTTATGATCCCTATTATAATTCACCAAACAAAATAATTATATATTAGCAGCTCCAATAAATTACTATTATTATTTTCTTTGATTTATGTTTTATATTCATTTCCTTCCCTGTCCCAACCAGAGGTCTAAGTTCAGAAATGGCTTCAGGATATTTCCCAGTATTAGTTTTTGAGAAAATAACAAACAGCCTAAGATCACACACATTTCACATAAATAAAGACCTTCTTAATATTTGAGCTGTACTTTTTTTTATTACTTTAAGGCTTGGGATAAGAGGAATTCCTTCAGTTAGTCTATCGGAATATTTTCCGATAAATCCCTGTTTTAACTACAATTATTGTTGATGTCCTCATGTGTCACATTTTTGAGATTTTGATTTCAAGAACGTCTTATTTTGATAGGTTTTTGAAGATCTTCAAAAATACATTACACTCTGCAGGCATTCGCATATCAATAAGAAAGAACGTTCTTATTTTGTGGTCTTTGATCACGATGTCTAAGCGATTAGCTTGAATTTTTCTGTCAGTGTGTATTGTAAAATCCCATGAAATTGTTACAGGGTCTATGTCTGTAACCGAGTCTGGGTGGTGTTCATACACGTTTCTTGCAGTTTCGTTTTCCAATACAGATATTGGCCCTATTCTATAATGCCGAAATTTATATTCAATAGGTGTCAATATCTTGCGACCTGATACAAGACGGTCAATTTTTCCGGATATTTATCACAGAAACTGCATTTTGGTCTAACATATTTTTTTTGTATGAGAGCTTGGTAATTTCTCGTTGGCAAGCATTTTTCCTATGAGACAAGAATAAAATCTTCCGTTTCAGCTTTTAACACTGCACTAGAAAATCACTGGTGTATAACCATTTTTCTACATCAGCTTGGTACGGCATTGTAGTTTCCAGGTTATCATCCAGTTTCTGCAGTTTCCAGATTATTATTATTATTATTATTATTATTATTATTATTATTATTATTATTATCAGTAGTAAATAGACGCGTATTTAATGCCGGTGTTTTTTTCTTCTTTTTTTGTTTTTTTTTTACTTTTCATTTGATATCGAAATTTACACAGAAAACTGGAGACATTTCTCATTGACATTGTGGTTTTGTCAGAATGATTTTCTTTATCGAGGTTCGATAATGTTGAAGTCTGCCGAGAGTCCACTCTTTAAAATGACATACAATAATCGAAGACATGAAATACGAAAATATTCTTCTGATCAGATAATTCCTTGAGGTATCATACCAATGATTTTTTTCGGAGACATCAAAGTCGTTTATATAGCCATGCATATATGTATTAAATTTGACTTAAATGGAATTATGTTACATGTCTAATGCGTATCTATAATACATTGTATTTGTTCAAACTTTAAAAAAAAACGTTGTTATACCATAAAATGAAAAAATACTAGCCTTCATAAATGTGATGTATATAAATTTAAATGTTCACATTTATAACCTTTTGTATATATAATATACAAATATGACTGACAAGGCACAGCGATTAAGCTGTTTATTTTCTTTTCCTTGTGTTCGTGCCAATGTTTTCTTTTCTGGACACAAAGAGTGTAAATATGTTCCAGATGCTCTGCATATCCAAGATCTTTCGTCTATTGTTTTAACTATTATCAAGGATGATATTTTCATTTTTATTTTTACCTGAATATGTGTGTTTTTATGAATATATCTGAAGTTATAGTAATGATTTCTTTCCAAACACGGGTTAGCAGGTTGTGGCCGTGGTCACTGTTAATGTTATTGAATGTTTGGATTTTTTTTTTTATATTATTACTGTTTCCATTATTTCTAAACATTTTTATGGAATTTGGAAGTTTTCTATGTGCATTTAAATGCGTTCTAATTGAGCTATGGTCAGATAGGTGCATCGTGAGCTGTCTAGACAAGCATGTAGTGGTGTCAAGAATATAATTAATTATGAGTTTGCTTTGATGATGAACACATTTCCTAAAAGAAATGTTAAATCTTAAATAATATTAGTTCTCTGTTATATATATATATATATATATATATATATATATATATATATATATATATATATATATGTATGTATGTATGTATGTATATATAAATAAAAATAAAGAACCGTATGATATATAAAACGGTGTTCTTACTGATATCATTATTTTTACAAAATAGTGCTCAATATAAATTTACAGAGCATTAATATTATAAATTAACTAATTTAAAATATGTTTTCGCTACACAGTAATAACCATGTTTCAAAAATGGAAGCTAAAAGCTTCAAATTTAATTTTGTAATTAAATTTAAAACATTAGTTCCATTTCATCCTCAAGCGAATTAAAATTTTGAAACATGGTTATTACTGTGTAGCGAAAACATATTTTGAATCAGTTAATTCATAATATATATATATATATATATATATATCATTACGCATTATGAAATGGACAAAGTTCGACAATTATTTTAAGACATTTTTTATGTCTATAAATTTTTTTTATAGGGTATTTAAGTAAATTCTTTGTTTATAACAGTATTAAACAACATTTACCGGCCTGAATGTTTGAGAAATTTTCAAAAGAAATATTCGTCCTCCGACAAGAATCGAAAATGTAGCCTATACGGAACCGTTATATAGCCTGACATGTCTTACCACAGAGGATCGTTCGGTTACCAAGGTCGGTTTTTACTGCTTTTAAACTACATTCTTCCATGATTCTCTCACGTACATTCATATCTTCTCAATGCTTATCCAAATCTATACAAATGACGTCACACATTAGGAAATGGACAATGTCCGATAAGTATTTTAAGACATTTTTTTATAAAAAGAATGTATAACTATAAAAATGTCTTAAAACATATATATATATATATATATATATATATATATATATATATATATATATATATATATATATATATATATATATATATATATATATATATATATATATATATATTTGTGTCTGTGTGTGTGTGTATAAGTGATTGTGTATATACATAAACTCACTTATATAACAAACAACCAACCATTTTAAAGATTAACGTAAATCCAAATACCTTACACAGAATGCATTTTCAGATATATTGTATATTTGGGGAGAACGCTTTCTTTCATGCATTCTTCTGTAATGCCTTAAATATAGTGGCATTTTGCAGCTCTAAATTAACCTTATATCAGCAGCAGCTCGAATTTAATATCGCTAGAAACCTAAAGTAACTCTCTCCTTTGGGTTTTTCTCTTTCGAACTGTGAAATGATCTTTCAACGATGAAGCTAAAATGGCTGTGAATTCTTCATGTTCCCGTAAGAAACATTACGCATTTAATTATTGACGTAGATAATCACTAAATTGCTGTCCACAACAAAGAAGCTTTTTTGATAAAAATAACGTGTTATTTTTTCTTTAAACTTATTCAAACTTCACACTAGTATAGTTTTACAAGTTTTAATTTAAACGGGCTTTTAAAAAATTCTGTTACGTTTTGTTGGTATTACTACATTAACTACAGATATATTTTATTTTTTTGTAAATTTTTCATGCAGGATTTTCTCCTATTATTTTCGGAGAAAAACAAAAATGTCTTTCACTAGATTTGACTTTGAATTAAGAATATTTTATGATAAAAATATTTCATGAACTTTAATGGTGACCCATAATAACAGTTAAAATAAATATATATTTTTCTCTTTCACAAAACGTCTTAGAAATAATTGGGATAACACTGTCTCTGATCAACTAATTGACCTGATCTCATTTTCGATATTTCTTTATTCTCTTCATCACCCTATTGACCCATTTACTACTACTAGTATTAAAACACTTAGAGCGAACCTACTAAATTATTTAATTTTTTTAAGGAGGCCAGTGTTCGCGGTAAATAGCAAATAATCTCGAGTTCATATATAAAAAAAATAATAAGGAAAGAACGACTTATTTTTTTTTACGAAAAGAGCAACACCTCTCCCCTATTCGGGGTATATATCGTTTTCCATTGAGAATTAATCTCATATTATTTTTTATGATTTTTTTTATATCATTAAGTGGGAAATAAAAAAATATAATTACGTCATACACCTTTTTGATTATTCATATATATACGCATTTATTTTTTAAAAATAGATTCGTAAAATTGCTATAAAATCCAAAAGAAACTTACACAAAAAAAAAAAAAAAAAAAAAAAAAATTGAGGGAACTCAAATTCCCCGCTTGCTTTGAAAACATACCTATATTTTCTAACAATTAACTTATTTTTTATCCGGCTGTTTTTTCTGGTGAAAAATATTTCATCACAAAAATAAAAAATTGCGTGAGTTTTTTTTTAACTCAAGAAGCAGCCACGTGTTTGCGGGATCTTCTGCTAAATCCATCACAATCTAAACCCTACGACAATGCAAAAGCGGAGTTGATACTGCGAATTTCATTATCATAGAGGAGGAGGCTGCAACAATTATTGGAAACGTAACGGAACCATCGGTAAATAGGAAACAATCTCAACTCCTGGCTTGTTTACAAACTCTGTCCGGCAATATGTTGGATGACAATGTTTTACAACACATATGTATGGGAAAAATGCCACAAATGTTGCAGGTTTCCTTAGCGGCAATAGGAGTCTATTTACCAATGAATAAGCTGTACCAAACGGCGGATAAATTGAGGGAAGTCATGACCCAAAATAACCTAAATGCAAGTGCACGAACACCAAGTGATGATATCACCCAAATACTGGAGAGGAATAATTTGTTGAAAAAGCAAATTGGTGATTTGACCTAAAAAAAATTAACAATTGCAAAGATGTCAGCATAGCAGTTCTTCCAAAATAATACAGCAGCATGTCTAATGGAAGGAGAGATATATGTTACTACCACAAGAGTTTTGGTGAGAACCAATTGCACAAGTCCTTGCAATCCTAGTGAAACGAATAAACCAACGATCTTTGTCGACGGAGCTCGTTGACAACTCAAACTCAAGTCGACTCTTCCACATAAACGATAGAAATTTTAAAATAATATTACTGATCGATAGTGGGGCACAAATATCGCTATTCCCAGCTCCCCAGTTAAACGAACAAGAAGAACGCACATTGCGAGCGGTAAATAGTTCGATTAAACATACATATGTACATAAATGCATGACACTTAAATTATTGCTACGACGTGATTTTCAATGGACTTTCCTCGTTATTACTACACCAATACTGGTGCGGGTTCTAGCACCATTATGGTCTGTTAATCGATATTAAAAGACTACAAATAATTAACACAAAGACTGACGTCACATCTAAAGTCTGCAATATTTCTTTATACTAAAGTTGCAGCAGCAGATGAAATTCCGAAGTTTTGGAAATATTGTCTAAATATCAAGATATTATAACCTAACCAAAATTCAACACTCCTGTGAGATATGAGAACAGACTGCTTTAAAAGAATTGGTCCACCTGTCTTCTCAAGAGCTCGTCGACTTCCCCCTAATAAACTCAAGAATGCCAAAGAGGAATTCTAGAAATTAATAAACTAGGAAGTAATTCGACATTCAAAAAACGTGTGATCTTCACCTCTGCACATGGTGCCAAAAACAGATGTCATTCTCATGGTGACCTTGTGGTGTTTACCGCAAACTGAACGTGATTACTCTTCCTGATAGGTACCCAATTGCTAATATTCAAGATTTTACTAGCCAACTATATGGAACTAAAATCCTTTCAAAACTTGATCTTATCCGAGCCTACCATCGGATAGCAGTCGAGGACTCTGGCATAAAGAACTCAGCAAGTACAACGCCATTTGGGCTTTACGATTTTTCCGTTTACTGTTTGGACTACGGAATGCAGCCCAAACCATTCAAAGAATTATGAACCAAGTTCTTCAAGGACTAGATTCAGTTATACCGTTGACGTCGTCATTGCAAGCTCTTCACCAGAAAACATAAATGACATTTACAAAATGTTTTTGAAATATTTCAAAAATATGGTATTTTAGTGGATCCAATTAAATGTAAATTTGCATTGTCTGAAGTTGCTATTTTAGTTTGATAAAAAAGGTATCAAACAACTAACTGTAAGAACCGAAGCTATTCGCTGTTTCCAGGTTCCTAAAATTTTAAAAAAAATCTACGGCAATTCCATAGCTTGGTGAATTTTAATAGGAAATTTGTGCCCAAATTGTCGGAAAAATTTTCGCCATTGACATGTTCTTCAAGGACTAAAGAAAAAGAACTGCGATATAAATCTTTCTGAAAAGTTTTAGGCATTTAAATAGACAAAGAAAAATTATCCAATGTGCTGCACCTTTCCCAACCATGAAGCAGAGTTATTATTGTCAGTATATCTTTCGGGTTTTGCCACTGGAGAAGTCTTGCAAAAACAGGAATCAGATGAATGATTACCTGTGTCTTTCTTCCCAAATAAATTTTCAAAAACGCTACTCAGTATTGCACTTTTGGACGAGAGTTTAATGGCAGTACACTTTGCCATCTGACACTTCCGGCATTCCTTGGAAGGTAGGCCTTTTCATGTGCTCACACATCATATTACTTTAAACGGAGTAATAAAGGCGAAATAGGATAAATATTCTCATCCGGAACTTAGGCACCTCGATTTCATCAGCCAATTTACAACTGATATTCGACATATCAAAGGCTGTGCAAACATTCTAGCTGACACGCACACTCCAGGATTATAACTCCACTCATCGATTTTGTATCTATTGCAATATCGCAAAAGATGATGAAGATCTAAAAGCTCTTCTAGAGAACAATAATTCTTCATTACAAATGAAAGAAATATATCCCACAAGTAAAACATTCCATTTGATTTCTACATGGAATTTGCGGTTCGAAAAACACTCCGTAGAAAGAATATTTGACATTCTGCACTCAATATCACACCCAAGTATAAACGTGACCTGCAGGTTAATTAGTAAAATTATATTTGGCTAGGAATCAATCAGGCTAAGAGGGATTGGAAACGTCATTATGTACCATGTCAAAAAGATAAAATAGTGAGACACACTAAATCAACTCCTATATTTTTCCCGTCCTAATCCTCGATTTGACCATGTCTATATTGACATCACTGGACCTTTCTCTCCCTATCACGAATTTTATTTTCTGCTCATCTACATTGACAGATTCACCCGCTAGCCTGAAATAATTCCCTTTAATGATATCAGTGCGAAATCAATTGCACAGGGTTTTATAATTGGTTGGGTCAGCAGATTTGGTGTCACCACTACTATCACCACGGATAGAGAAACACAATATGAACCCTCACTTTTCGCTTCCCTAACCAACTTTATTTGTATAATTAGAATCAGTACAATTGCTTACCATCCAGAAGCTAACGGTATAATAGAACGTTTTGATCGTTCTTTGATGCATTTCCTGAAGACAGCACTGAACTGAAATTCTTGGCTTCAGAATATTCCATTGACACGTTTGGGGTTTAGAACAGCTGTCAAATCGGATTCACATAGTTCTGCAGCCGAACATGTATGGGGCATACATTTACGTTTACCAGGAGAGTTAATAATCAAACCATATACTGGATCTGAATCTGGCCTCAATTGTAGATATTTTGAGATTGAAGATATCTGAAGGAACATCAACATCTCCTAGACAATGAAACCAAGTAACATATGTGCCAGAATCACTCAAAAACAATAGCTTTTTGCTAGTAAAAGACAATGCAACAAAACACCCCTTACAACTACCTTACAGAGGCACTTTCAGAGTAGTAAAACGTAAAGGGACACATGTCAGAGTTGTTATTAATAATAGACAAGAGAATATTTCCCTTAACCTCTTAAAACCGGCACATGTACAATACCGGTGATGATTTATTAGAAACTACCAAGCAGGCATGTCGTAGAACTTCGATATGCGGTAGCCATATCAGATGAGCCAAGAAAATATGTTCTTACCTAACATAATAAATATTCTCCTTCTTGAGATTGTTGTACAACTATCGCGCGTGAAATGTGTACCGTAGTGCCCTAAACATAGTAGCAGTAGCAGCTCTAAATAAACTGCAAAAGAAACCTAAAATAACTCTCTCTTCTGGGTTTTCCTCTTTCAAGCTATGAACTTTGCACGCTGAAGCTAAAAGGACTGTGAATGCTTCATGCGAAAACACACCAACGGAGTAAGTTCCATTCTAATTAATCATGAACAATTCGTTGTATATGCTATTAACTTCTAAAGAAAGAAACACTTGCTTTGCTTTAAACATTCCTTTTGTTAATTCTGTTTTAATAGAGGTTATCTCATATTGAAACTGAATTAGTTATTTTGCACACATAATGTTCATTAAGTTTTTGAATTCATGAACATTTATAAGACAAAATATATTTCTTTTCTATGCAAAATACATACACATAAGCAGCTGATGAGACGATCACGGGGCGGTGGGGGGCGCAATTTTCAGACAGTGTCACGAGGCAATGTTATTTCCTTTCTAGGCACCGTCAATATCTAGAAACATATCCCCGGCATTGACCATACTTCCCGCACAAATATAGGATATTTTATTCGAGATATTCATAAGGTATGTAGTAAACTTACGTGTATATGCATTTGTATGAAAATAACTAATCGGATGTAATATACGTCATACTATTAATTGTCACTCAATAAATACAACGCCATTTCTTGACTCGTTTAATTGTAATATACTGAAACATATTCGTGAGTATGAAAGGAATATGATCAAAATAAGCAGACACAACAGAAAAAGAATTTTTTGCATAAATACACACACACATAAACTCACACACATAGACACACAAACATATATATATATCTGTGTATGTGTGTGTGTGTGTGTGTGTGTGTGTGTGTGTGTGCGAATTAAGGTACATAGTCGTGAAAAACTTTCCTTTCCTATATCTGTATGTTTGATTTGTGTGCCTCTGTCTTTAGATTTAGTAATAATTGTCTGGAAGTTTCTGGTCAAACACACACAAATACACACACACACACGTATTAAAGATTGCCGCATGTTCAAAGTTCACACTAGTAATAATTGGAGACAAATCTGCTAACTATTATTCGCAATGCCCAAATAAGGCATTTTTCATACACATAGTTAAATTAACACATACAGATAAACCACATTTTATCCACGAAAGATCGAAATCATTAAACTAACCAATTGGATTTTGAGTTGAGCGTACATAACATGATTTTCCCTCACTATCTCTCTGTCTCTAACACTTATTATGTCTATATACACGTACATCCATGCATACACACATACGTTGTATTTTTATATCTGTGTACATGTCCACGTTTGTATTTGAGTGTATGTGTGCTCTTGTGATTATATTTGTGCATATGCTAACTGCATCTGCTTATGTTTGCTTAGAGACATGTACCTACATAATAGGATATGAATCTATACACTCAGATACACAGGCGCATATATATATATATATATATATATATATATATATATATATATATATATATATATATGTATGTATATATGTATATGTAAAGATTTCTATCTATGTATTAATCTTGAATTTGTGTGCGTAGAATCCTCAAGACTTTTGCACTTATTGCGCCGCTGATAAAATATAACAAGCCATTTATTGATTCGAAGGACATGGCTGACACTAAAACTCTAAAGACATAGCTTAACAACAACGATAATTCTGAATAGTTTTGACGATTTTATGAGATGATTCCAAGAGATTTCTCGATTGGCCACATTATTATCAGTTTGTGGATGGAAAAGTCCAACAAATACAATGTCAGGGGTCTTTGTTCAATTTGGCCTAAGCGGCGTTAACTATCAGAATATTGATCTGCAAGACATTGGAACAGGACAATAAAAATCAGGGAAAGGACGGCCTAAATACGTAAACGGTTACTGATTAATATCTAAAGTTCCAATCCACGTCTTTTATACATGTATTTATATATATACATACATACATATCTATATATATATATATATATATATATATATATATATATACGTGACACGTTCAAAAATTAAGATATAGATAAATAGGCATATACTGATCGAAAGAAAAACTACATAGAATACTCATGATATAGGCACCATTTTTGTACAAAAAAACCCACAAAGACCCCCCAAAAAACTAAACACCACCAATGGCACTTCTAACAAAAATAATACACAATTCACAGGAGAACAACACATTTTCAACACATTTTTAAGTAACCTTGAAAATAAATTTGTTATCTTAATCTTTACCAACACTTCCAAGACAATCGGTCATGTAATCTGGACGAAACTAAATTCAACACTAGTTCAAATACCAGTATTCATCAAATAAACTGTTTACAATGCAAAAATAATTATGCAGGGGAAACATCACGGGATCCAAATACTCGTATCTACAGACACAAAAGAGATATACGTTTGAAAAATCATTCAAATTCACTCACAATACACAGGAACAAAACTGACTATAATTTACTAATGCGACTATAATTGAAAAAGAAAACATAATTCTTTCAGGAGAAAATACATTGACTGCTTAATATTAGTTTTCTCACGTAGTAACATATGTGAGAAAACGTCATTATTTTTGCACCAACCTAATAATAACATGATTACCGACTATAAACACACGACGATTTATTAAATTATATTACATCATCTGTAGCATATCCCCATTTTTGCAGGTTGGGTCTACAGTGATCGACATTAGATATATATATAGATAGATAGATAGATAGATAGATAGATAGATAGATAGATAGATATACAAATGAATGAACTTTCTTAAGGTTATGTACATTTATTTTTCCATATTACTGAACATTTTCCTGATTTCCGATGCATGATTAAATATTAAACATATGAATATAGTGTGTCCCCCTAGACAATAAGTCAGGCCGCTTCTCGGTCTAATCCGACTTAGTGTAGTGCTTTTTTTTTCTTGGAGCCAGAATGTTGCGATCGCTGCTCTGTATTCCCTCTTTTCTGTTGACAACATTTTTAGTTTGTGAGCTTTTTGCCTTATTACCGTTTATTTGGCTTACATATATTCTTTGCTTGCTTAATATTATTTTTTCCTGTTCTTTTCCTTTCTTTCTTTTTGATATAATGGAATATGCGTACACCTGTGTCCCCCATCACTGGAATATGATTGGCTGGTGTCCGTCATAAATACCGACGGACGTGTAGGAGAGTCAGGAGCCTTAGTCTGAGAGCTAAGTCTATAACGACGCCCATTGGACTACGCCACTGATTTACAATTCTTACCTGCGACTACGACGCGTACCAGTTGATTACTGATACCTACTTTGTTATAGTAGACAAAACCACTTAGCTATTTCGTTCAAATATATCCCTTTCCGGGACATAGCACTTTCTTTTGCTATTTTTTATTGCAGACATTATCAATACTGTTTTCTGAGTATTTCCTATATTTACATGGCAAATTAGTATTACTATTATTATTGAATCTTCTGGCTAGTGCCCATCCTTATGAAGGAATTATTTCCTTGTTAATATTTTAGTAGTTATAGAGATTTCCATATAACTATTATCCAGCCTCTTTATTTTTATTGTTGTACTTATGGTGTTAGCTGTTTTAAGATATCAACATAGAATTAATTGAATCTAACGACTAAAGCCATTACCCAGGCGATGCAATAACTGAGTGAATTGCAATGTAAGCCTTTTAGAAATCAACAAACGATTGTTTGTGTTGTTTCCACTTCGAATTAAAGAGAAGTTACCCGCGCCATATTGAAGGTTGATTAGTCATCATCAAATGAAAGGTTGGCCATTCAGATGACACACTAATGATAGTGCTTGTCGAAGTGGAATCGCAGTATGTTGGAATAGGTTTTCTTCTAATTTAATGAAGTCGTGACTAGAAGACATTATAATTAATGTGATAACCGCTGAATTTTCATTGCAAAGCTAACTACTCTTTGATGACATTCTACAGCTCTCTGATTTTTACAATGCGTGTACTTTAATCTTTAAAAGCCTGACCCTCCTTCTTTCTTTTACACACATACACACACATACACACACACACACACTCATATGTGTGTGTGTATTGGAAAATATGATATCTAAACTGTATCAAAGTAGATGTATATAACTAAATGAAAAAGTGTAAGATAACTTATTTGACGTGTTTCCTGAGACTAACAATTTTTTTATAGATTATATCATATGTAGGCCCGTCCAACTAAAACGGCCAGTGCTCTCGAAAACGACCTCCAGTCAGTTGTTAACTGGGGCAGCAAATATCCTGTCAAATATAAACGCCTTCATATCGAATCTGATATCATATAATCATCATAGAAAACCATTGTTGCCTTTCATCAGGGTGGATGATTCTAAGCGTAATGAGAGTAAATCATTGCGTCATCTTGGTCTCATGTTTTCTACTGACATGAAGTGGAGTGATTATGCTGAATCAATTGTTAGGTCTACTGCTAAGACATTTGTTTCACTGTGTTGTGCCAGACAATAATTCGCATCAGAATTTTATCTTTCCAATTTATAAATCTCTCATTCGTCAGTGAGTTGAATATTATTGCCATATGTGGAATATTGCTTGGACTATATATCTCGAAATCCTCAACTAAATCAAAAGAAGGGTCAGTACTGTTGTCGGTCCTTGTCTGGCATCTTGATTTCAGTCACACTGGCTTGGCTTAACCTTTGCATTTTCTCTCATTAATCTATGTTCTGGTGATCTCTACTTTTTGGTTCCTCGATGGTATGGTTTTAAGCGCTGTAATAGTCATATTTTTTCTCGGAATTATCCCATCTGCAATTTTCTTGGAGTTTCTTGCTTCTCTGGCACCTACAATATTGACAGTTTGTTGTCGTCCTGAATCCACTAGATAACGAAAGAAAGAAACAACGTACACAAAACATCTTTTAAAATTAGTAAATATTTGAACAACAATGATTTCTAAACATATCTGCGACGATTAAAAACAAAAATCAAATTACACCAAAAATATCATGGAAAATAAGAAAAAAGAACATTAACCTACAATAAAAAAAAAAAAAAACTGTAAAAAAAATTGCTATAATTACCTTCCAAGATTAAACAAACTAATGAATAAGCGAGTAGAATTCATCTCAAGATGCAGACAGGAAATTACGTTGCTTAAAGATAAAAAAAATAAAAACGAACAAGAATAAAAGAAAATAATTCAAATAAACAAAACCAAGTAATAGTAAATAATTCAAATAAAAATGCAAATAAATAAGGTAAATAATAAAGAAAATACGCACGCATAAGTAAACAAAAGAAAAAGTATTAATGACAACAATGAAATAATCAATAATAAAAAAAAAGTTAACAACATTATAAATAGTCAAGACCTACAATCATTCCCACTCAGAAGAACCTAGAATGATTCGAAGCAGTTATGCCAACCAAAATAACGTTTAGAATAATTTAATAGACTATTTTGTTAACGACCAAATTATTTTTTATGGGTGCTTTTATTAGGTTGGTGCAAAAATAATTTCGTTTTCTCACATAGTAACATATGTTAGAAAACGACATTATTTTTGCCCCAACCTAATATTTAGATATTCTATATTTTACATCTTACATCTGTATTAGCCTACCATTTGGCCATACTTAGAATATGGCTGCCACATATAGTTCGCTTGCTCTGCTGATTACCTTGAGTTCATTGATAAGTTCCAAAGAAGAATCAGCAATATTATTTGTCCTGATCTGGCGGCTCGGCTTAAGTTACTTTCTCACCGATGTAATATTGCCTCCCGTGTCTTTTATATAAATACTTTTATGCTAATTGTTTGGAGGAGCTATTCGTTATGATACCTAGACATTTTGAATTTAAGCGCGTTACTACACTGGCGTCAAGATCTCCATAAATTTCAGTTGAGCTCTCTAGATGTAGCAATAAGTTCTATGCTAACAGTTTCTTTTCTTGCAGTTCTCTCTTGTGGAACTCGCTTCCTGTTCCATACTTTCCAGGAAACAAAATTTTAAATGCAATGTCAATTGATATCTACAGTCACCCTGATTACTCTTTTCTCTTCCCGTTCGTCATTGTTTCTGTTCCTAATTCTTCACACCCTTTAACCCATGAGTATTTGTGGCTTTACTGCCTTGCATGGAGTGATACCAATTTTAAAATAAAGAAGAAGTATTTGATCAGTCTCATAGCAGACACTGTAAAATAGCCATTGGTTACTCGTTTTTCGATCACATTTCAGGAAGCTTTAAGTTGCTAATATCTATTGCTTTCCAAATTATTCCTTTTCATAATAATTCATCTAATACAGAGACATTAGTTACATTATTGTACTATTGATCTCATCTTTTTCGCCATATTTATTACCACATTTCGTTGTACGCTCCAGCCTTCTTCAGGTGGTTGAAATGTCTAACTGAACCCTTTATTTCACTCACTGGGGTAGACTGTTCTAGTTCCACGTGCCATATTTTAATGGATGTCATTTATCAGTTATCTCCTGTTAATTTCCCTCTGAAATTTATCCACTGCTTTAACTTGGTATTGAACTCACACTCTTTGGGTCCTGTCACTGGATCTAACTAACGTCTTTATCCACTGTGCCATGTGTCCTTGACTCTACCCGAGTGGGCGTAATAAAGGATCCAGTTCGACATTCCAACCACCTGAAGAAGGCCGGAGCGTACAACGGCCGAAAGGTTGTAATAAATATGGCATCAAAGATGAGGACAATAGTCCGAATAATGCAAATAATGTACATAATGCCTTATCTCAGAAATATAGACATATACTAATACAGAGAGTTCTCTAAAAATGTCTTTGAGTGAGTGAAGACTGTGGGTTTTGGCGAAGACCATCCTTCGTTGAACATTGTGATCTTGTGCTAGAGAAACAGAAACGAAAAAGTGTAACAAATAACAAACCATATTACTTGAAGACTAGCAGCAGCAACAACAACAACTACAATGAATAGCACTTTTAACTCGAAGAGAAAATAATGATATAATAATGGTGCCAATATTCCGTACTATTAGGTTGGTGCAAAAATAATGACGTAATAATGTCGTTTTTTGACGTATTTTTAACGTCAAAAGACGACATTATTACGTCATTATTTTTGCACCAGCCTAATATTTCAAATGAAAAGTTAGAAAGGAAGCCTCCATCAATATTGGAAAGAGCAATAAAAGCTACTGGAAAGCTATTATCAGAATCAATTTTTTAAGATTTTTTTAAGATTTTTTTTAAAATGTAAAGCGAGATTCGTACTTTTGTTCAGTCAATGAATGTTAAATATTTGCTTGTTTGGAAGCGTCTATTATTAACATTATCATTTGCAATAATATACATTTATACTTACTTTTTGGTGAGTTTCTCTTTTAATTTCGTTTGATGTTATGTTTTCAGTAGCAGAGCATATTGTGATTAAACCCAACTCAGTGATTCTTTTTACTATTTTAATTACATCCTCTATTTTCCTAACCATATTTTCTTCTTTTCTTCACTTATCTAAGTTTTCTGTCACTTATTATTTTGTTGTTTTTGCTAGTTCATTCATCTCGTTTCTTTTGTTGTTGTTTTTTTTTGTTTTAAAAGTGCATCATTTTCTGATTTATTAAGTGCTTTTATTAATACCGAGCCTTTTTACATGTTCAATTCCATGTGCATCGCTGATTATACATTCACTTTCATCATGTTTCTGTTTATCAAGGAGTATTCTCGTATCTATTTTCATTTCTATTATTTGCTAATTTTAATTCATTAAATAGATGATATTTCATATATGCTTTGCGCTGTGCATCACTCAGACATTCTTCTTACCAATGTTCAATCTTTTAAAATCTATTGGTTTACTACTATCTTCATCCAATCTAATATTCTTAAATTGCAAGGAATATACATGTGATACGTTTAAAGAAAAAAACCTTTATGAACATAGACGAGACACCCGTTGGGATAAACCATTAAACTCCTTGCTAATAATCTGTAATTTAAAAATGTTACTTACTTAAAAGATTTTCAACATATTATAGATAAAACACGTAATAGTAATATGAATAAATAATCGATCTGAAATAAATAGCCACCAAACATTCTGCTTCATATCACCAATATTCATATTATGTAAGATCAAAAAAATTGCTGATGGTATCACCTAGAAGAGGAATCAATCAATTAATTCTCATTCGATTAATGCGTTTTCCATTAGGACGCTAAAATTTTATATATACCAAAATTCGATTAGGGTATGTATAATACTCGATTAGTGCGGTAAAATATTTTTCCGTTTAACCATGGTAATTAAAAATGGATTTTTTTTTTATAATTACTGACTAATAAACGTTTTCGAAACTTCAAACCTGGACAGTGAGTCTAAGTATTTACAATAGTGTTAAAAAATGAACGTTAATAAATAGATAAATTTTATAATATAAGCCGATAATAAAAATACATATTTGAATATTTGTCTGTATTAAGAATTTTTGAATATTTTGATGCTTTCTCCTCTTTATTGTAAAGGTCATAAAAAGAAATTTCCGATGTTTTGTTAAAAAAAAATGAACGATTTAATGAGATGCATAAACTAACATTTACTAAGAAATATCGAAATATAAAATATGTATGCATTTACTGTGGAAAGATTATAAATAAAATTTACGGGTTAAAATACTAATAACCATGTGTGGTAAATTTCCGAAAATAGAAAATATTTACCTATATTTTAATTAAAAGTACGCAAATTAGAAATATCTAGTGAATATGACTAAAATTTGTGATACAAATTACATAATTTCTAATAAGTTATTATATTCGATCAACGCTTTTCGATTAACGTGTATCTTTTAATGTACACATTAGCCGCACTAATTGAGGGATTATTGTATTAAACACTCACTTCCTACATTCGTCATATCTATGAAACAATTAAAATACAATAATAAACCATGCTCCATACCTTCAGGACAATTTTGATCTTCAAAACTTTAAATACAATCATTATCTACTGTCTTCCAGATTACTCTTTTATTATTCTGGCTATTTCATATTTTCTGGTTTCTAATTCTTTCACACAAATAACGCCATGAATCATAGCGGCTTTACAACATTAATTGGGATAAATTCGATAAAAAATGAATCTTTAAATTACATTAAAAGTACGTTAGTATTTCAAATATTAAACGTACACACAGACGCCATGTTTTATACACCGTGACGTCCACACTATCGATAAAGAAACAAATAATCAAATTTAAAAAGTGATATATGCATAAACACTAAAACCGTCACGTATTCATTTGACTTCTCTACAAAAAATTAAAGAAAAACGTCATTTTAAAATGGAAACAAATTCCACATTATTTCCCCTTTCCAAAATTTCTGATGAGGTTAAATGGTGTATTAATTCTTTAAGCTTTTTATTATTAGGTTGGTGCAAAAATAATGACGTATTAATGTCGTTTTTTGACGTTAAAAATACGGCAAAAAAACGACATTATTACGTCATTATTTTTGCACCAGCCTAATATTTGTTCCTTATTGGATTTCTCTATACATTATATGGTTCAATGTTTACTCTAAAGACCTGTCAATATAATTATAATATTAGGTTGGTGCAAAAATAATGACGTAATAATGTCGTTTTTGACGTTAAAAATAGGTAAAAAAACGACATTATTACGTCATTATTTTTGCACCAACCTAATATAATCACATGAACTATTTCTAATCACTTCCAGTATTCTTTTCTTGGGTGTGCGTCATGGTGTAACGAATATCGGCTCAGAGTGTGAACTTGGTGAGCTGAGTTCGATTTCGAGTCAATTCTTTGAATTCACTTGCGCACAGATAACCTATCGAAGTCTATGAATTCATCCTTTCTCTATCTCTAAGTAAGGGTTGAATAACAGGATAGACTGGGTTGTTTGACCTACTGCGGGAAAAAATTGCATCTTCAGTCATCTATTGAAAGATACATGATCGCCCAAGCGTGTATCACGTATGGCCCTTAACTGACCGACTGGGTCTATTCTTTGTTCATTAGCACGTATTTGAATAGATTTGGGGCTCCTTCTGTAAACCTAGAGATTCATAACAAAATCCTAAGAAGGATCTTTAATCTAATCGATCCAAAACAGGCATCTAAACTTTCTCACAGATGTGTTGTGGTTTCTTTCATTTTCTACAAATATTTTCATGGCAACTGCCATGATGAACGTTTTACGCGGTGCCCCGACTAAAAGAATTTATGCGTACTGTTATATTTGTATCTGAGATCCACCCTTTAACTGTCGAAATAACTAAATGCAACTGCTACTTCAACTTCAGCGCTTAGTACTTGTAGAAATGCTTTTTGTTTCCTTGCTTCCCTGATAACTACAACCTTCAAAATTTTAGATGAAACATCGATTACCGTCTTCCGTCTTCTTCAACCCCGTTCTTATTTTGTATGTCCTCAATCATTCCTATTCTCAGTCTTTTCTTTCACTTTCATTTCCTGTAACCCCGTGGGCACTAGTGGGATAAACGCCTTACACTTGATCAGATGATTAAAAAAATTGAAATAGTATTTATAAGTTATAAGCATTATGGGATCCTTTATACTTGTTTAGATTGTAATTAATTGTTTCTTCTAACAGATATAAACATAAATATTAAATGTAAATGCATTTTATATATTATTTAGACTGTTTAAGTATATGGTAATATTAATGTTAATATATGCAATAGTCATAGGATAATATTAATGTTAATATATGTAATAGTTATATGATAATATTAATAATAACGATAGGAATGACAGTTTCCATGCAATAAACATTCGACAATCACTTACAGAGCATTTACCCTTATACTGTTGGTTGATATTTAGAAAATATGTTACAGTGCTTCTTAAAAATATGCTTCTGATATCCATTAACTTTCATTTCACTTTCTCACATTGACTGGAGTTTCATTCCTAATCTTTTCTCTAACGTCGTATCGAAATTCAAAATATTGTATATATCATTAATCCCCTTTCTAGTTACATGGGCTACCCATTTTAGTTTTTGCAGTCATTTTAAATTGACGGGTGATGGAGATTTTCTTCTCAGGCAAAGTTTATGTATATCCATCTCTAGCAATTTTATTATATGTTGTTTAAAATATATATGATAAATTGCTTCATTATTATTATTATTATTATTATTATTATTATTATTATTATTATTATTATTATTATTATTATCATTTGAATTCTGCTGTTAAATCATTTCTTTTCCGGTCACAAAAAGAGAGCTAAGTTCGGAAATTACACCATGATATTTTCCACTGAGTATTCGTTGGAAAACAAAAACAAAATAAGATGACACATATTTTTCATAGATAATACCCTTCATAAGGAGTGAGCTGTATTTGTTAGTACAATTTTTCGTATTTCTTTAAGTCTTTGACTAACTTCAGTGAGTCTATCGGAACCTTTTCCAGTTCAACCAAGGGATCGAACTACAATACAAGAATTATTGATGCGCCACATTTGTGAGATTTTGAATTCAAAGTCCTTGTGCTTTGATGGTTTTTGAAGATCTTGAAAGATTCATTACAGTCTGCAGGGACTGCCAAAAGGAAGGCATATTCTGCTTTTGTGATTTCTGATAATGATATCTCGGCGATTAGCTTTCATTGTTCTGCCTGTGTGTATTGTAAAGTCCCATAAAATTGTTAGAGATCCTATGTCTGTAACGAGATCTGTGTGTTGTTCATACCAATTTCTTGCAGTTTCATTTCCGTAAAAGTTACATTTTTTTCAAAGCAGATATTGGCCAAATCTATTATTATTATTATTATTATTATTATTATTATTATTATTATTATTATTATCCGTTGTACATTCAATTACGTCAGAGTCGCAACCAGAAACCTATGGTCGGCAATGACGTCATGATATTTTCTATTTCATAGTTGTGTAAAAACACATTTTACATAGATATAGCCCTTCGTCGGCTGTACTTCTAAGAATATTTTTCTGTTTTTCTTTACGGCATGAGCTACCACAGATGTCTTCAATGATTCTATCAGTAGTTTTTTGCAGTTTCCTTAGCATAAAGGTTACAGATTTTCCAATACAGATATTGCCCGATGCTGCCATGCCGTGTTTAACATTCGGTTGATGCAAATACTGTGCAACCTTAATACAAAATATTCAATTGTTTCGGGATATTAACCAAAGAATCTGCAGTTGGTACCAACAGAATTTTTCAGTTTGATTCCTTGATAATGTCCATTCAGTAAGCATTGCTCTTATGCATCAAGAATAAAATCTTCAGTTTCAGCTTTTATTCCGGCACTAGAAAACCACTGGTTGGTTAAGGAATTTGTCTATATCAACGGGTTCGACTATGAAAAGATTTTTCGTGCAATCGTCTCTCTATTTGACTTACGTCATTTGATTTTGTCTTCTTTTTTAACACTTTTCCCGAACCAGTTGGGGAGATTATAGCTTACTTTCTCATCCTCCTACATTCCTCTTGGAATTTTCTTTTGAAAGTGTCTGCAGACATTATCACATTTCTTACTTCTTAATCGTTTTTGATATAGATCATCATCCAGTCTTCTGTGGTTTCTAGGTATCTTTGAAGGCCGATTATTGTCGTTGTGTAAGACAGTTCGAGTTAAACTAATCATTTGCCTACTTTCAGATCTTGACGCATGCATACTATCAACATCAGTATTATTATTATTATTATTATTATTATTATTATTATTGTTGTTGTTGTTCTTAGTAGTAGTAGTAATAGTTGCAGTAGTATCGAAAATCGTTTGAATTTCTTTCACAAAATCAATGTAAAAACTGATTTATTTTCTGCTTACAATGCTATCGAAATGAAAAAAAAATATGCTGATTTTATGTCAGTTCATATCTCGAATCATTTGGATATACAGTGTAGCCTGGATATAAGAGAGTTGTCAGAACCGGAGAAGAAGTCTCTTATATCCGGGTTTCTCTTACATCCGGTTCTCATATCTCCGGATCTCTTATATCCAGGTTACACTGTACATTGTATCCATAAAGACCCTTTACAATTGAAATGAATATTACAAAAGCAAATGAAGACACAAATGTGTGAAAATAGTTACAAAATGAGAAGAAGATATTGAATTTATTTTTAATCTAATTTAATAGACCAGACCTCTATATGGGCACCATTAGTTGCCCGGAGCACATCAAGATGGTACTCGATTTAACCGATCGATGTTTTCCTCAGATGTTCTTGGTCGTCCACTCCTCCCTTTTTCCAAAACTGTCCCTGTCTCCATAAATTTCTTGTGCCATGCACGAATTGGTGGACGTGACGGTAGATCTCTTCCATACCTAATTCTGTAGTTTCACTGGGTCTGCGTATCTGATTTTGTTTTAATAAACAATGACACATATTTGCCTTTTCTTGGGGTGCCGGCTTTTTTAATGGGTCATTTAACAATACCCTTTTCATTAACAGGGTACCTGAAATACACAAATGCAATGTGAAAATTGATAATTACTGAATACAAAGAAAAATCGGATTAAGATAACTCATCAGAAGACTTTGTAATATATATTATTTTATATTATAAAGAGACTTTATGGACGCCCGTTATATTACTATCAGTACATTGAAATCAACAAATGAACTTCTGATACATGAGGTACAATATTACGGAGGCATGTTTGGTAGTTGGTATCAGAGATGTGACGTGAAATTTTTTAATAAGATTTTCATAATTTCCAATAATGAAAAGAATAACATCAACATAAATGAAGGTGTTTGAGGAAATTCCTTAAACATTTAAGATATATTGTGGTTGCAGAAAGAACGTTCCAGTGTATTCTTCGCTAAAAATAATAAAGGTCACGGGGCTGACATTTGAAACTCAATATTTAAAATATTTTGTTTTCTTTCAATTTTCTTTTAATTTTTAAAAAAAAAAGTCATTTCACCCCAGACAAGCCGGGAATGCCACTAGCACGCATGGGGTTACAGAGAATGATGGTTACTTCTAAGATTAAGTATAACGGGGATCGTGGAGAGAATAAAATCTGAACGGCGTTCAAGAAGATAGAAAATGGCTATTGACGTTACAGTGACATTTTTGAAGGTTGTAGTTATCAGGGAAGCAAGTAAGTGGAAGACGATCCTATTGTCCGGAAGTGCGAAAGAAAAAGCTGTTGGAGCAGAAGAGGCGGGTGCATTTAACTGTTTTAACAATAAAAGGGTGGGGCCCAGATATCAATCTAGTAGCAGGCTTAAACTATCATAGTTTGTGCACCAGGGAAAAAAAGCTTGTCAGGGCCAGTAGAGTATGAAAGTATTTGTAGAAAAGAAAGAGGAAAGCCACGTCACATGGTTGTGAATGTAACTGAAATAGAGATACCTGGTCAGGATTGATTATATTGCAGAACCTCAAGATGAAGAGCACGAGCTTCTGATCAGATATGGCAACAGTATTTAATAGACGAAGGAATGGTATATTTGTAAATGTGCAAGATGGGCTCTGACGAGAAAAAAACCTTCAGACACGACGTAGTGACCCTATTTTCCTTGCAGTAGATGCAGCGACTGATGCGATGTAGTTGTTCCACTTCAAGTCAGTTGTAAATGTGAGCCCAAGAAGCCGCAGTCTGTTGCTCTGCATGAGTGAAGTATCTGCCATGCTGATGGGCAGAAAAGTTTCTCTATGGTGGTTAAATGAGAACAGTTTCATTTTGAAGGTATTCAATTTTACGAGCCATTTACAGCCAAGTTAACCACTGATTGGGTGCCCTTTTCAAGAGCAGCGGACAAGTTAAAGTTGTCTATTCTGACGGATGATTTTTTTTTTTTATTGAGATAGGAGTAAATGCTAGTGTCAGCATAAATGACTACTTGACATCAAGTATTTTGAAGTGAGATATTAGGCGTCCCTTGCTCTATGAAATGAAACCACTGGTTTTATAAGCAAGATATTTGAAAACCGTAATAGCGTGTATATTTTTAAACGCATGCATTTTAAATGTCAGATGAATAAAAAATCATGTAAGAACAAATATGGATAGCTAAAAAGTTATACAGATATCAATGCGCATCCATCATGTAAGATAAGGCTTGTGTAAAGCTGAACATTCGGGGGCCATAAAAATGAAGCAATTTTTTTTTCTACCCAATGGTACAGTTATTTGTCAATAATATGATTCAATAGTGAAATTGCAAGAATCCTAAAAATTTTATGTGAGGGCCGAGAGAGATGTTATCTCCGAAACTAAATTACAGGAAAAATGGCTGTTGCATATTTGTTTCTCGTATCCGTTCTTTTCTCTACTTTTCTGCCTCTTCGCTATTTTCCCATTTATCGCTTTCTCGATATAAATGTGTCTTTAACTTTCATCCACTAGAACTACATAACAGTGTTACTCAAATCCGATTACCAGTGTATCTGATTATTTTGTGTTTTTTTTTTTTTTTTTTTTTTTCACCACTTTTCTCTATTTTTACTTTTCCAAGAAGAATTTTATCCTTTCTCTCCGTTGGTTTCGTTTTGCTTTTTATTCCTGCTCAACCATTTCACTTTTTTAACTTTTCATTTTGTGAGAATTTAACTTCTGTCTCTTTTCTCTTCCTGTTTCTCTATATTCTTCTCACATTATCGTTACTGGTAATCTTATTACAGTGTGAACCGGATATAAGAGACCCGGATATAAGAGATATTTTCTCTGGTCCAAAATTAGAGCCTGTGTTAATGTATATATAATAGACCGAACCCGGATATAAGAGAAACCCGGATATAAGATACTTCTTCTCCGGTCCCGACAACTCTATTATATCCAGGTTACACTGTATTTATTTCTTCGTCACGCTGCGTCTTGTTTCTATATAAGCGTCATTATTATTATTATTATTATTATTATTATTATTATTATTATTATCATCATCATTATCATTATTATTATTATCACTGTTATTATCATCATCCTCATTATTATCATCAGCATTATCATTATTATCATTATCATTATTATTATCATTATTATTATTTTTATTTTCGTTGATTTCTGGCGTTTAAACATTTCTTTCCGGATTCCCGCCCAGGGACCTAAGGTTAGAAATGGCATCCTGACACTTTCTACTGACAAAAAAAAAAAAAAAAAAAAAAAAATTACATAGATAAAGCCCTTCGTAAAGTGTGGGTTGTACTTGTCAAAACAATTTTTTGTATCTCCTTAAGGCATGGGCTTCCAGGAATCCCTTCAGTTAGTCTACTGCAATCTTTTCCAACCAGTCCTAGTTCTCCATCTACAACAGGGATTGTTGATGTTATGCCACATTTTCGAGATTTCTATTTCAAAGTCCTTGTATTTTGACAGCTTTTTGAATATCTTCAAAGATACCTTGCAGTCAGCAGGAACTGCCATATCAATTAGGAGGCACTGTTTTTGTTTGTGGTCTTTAATAACAATATTATTATTATTATTATTATTATTATTATTATTATTATTATTATTATTATTATTTTTGTTGTTGTTGTTTGTTGACTGTTCCCTAGGATCCACATTTATTTATAATCTAATATCTTCTGATGTCTCTATTTCTTTTTCTTCTAATATTCTTTCTTTCTTTGACATTTTGACGCTTCTCCTTCCTCTTCTTTTTTTTTCTTTTAATTCTTCTGTTTATTAAATAAGATAAATCTTATTAAAGGGGGTCCAGGTTCAAATCCCGGCCGAGAGCGCATATTTTTCTTTTATAAAATTTCTCGAATAAACAGGCCGGTAAACGAAAATAAATATACCGTTAAATAAATAAACGCGGCGTCTACTCAAATATGAATATCCACTAAAAATAATCATTTTTTCTTTCATCATATTCCCCTTCATATTCTTTTTCTTACTATTTTAATTTAAGTTTTCTTCAAAACATTTTCATTGGTCAATTTCTGTTTTATCTTCGTCCACGTAAATATTTTTACATTTTGCCATTTATTAGGTTGGTGCAAAAATAAGGACGGTTTTTGACGTTAAAAGATACAATCTTTTCGTTTTCGTCATTCTTTACATCCGACGTACCGCAACATCCCGTTGGGACACCGGTTCTCGCTCGATCACCGAAATTAAGCAACGTCTATCCTGAGAATATCATGTACCCTAGGCTTGGAAGCGTGGGTGGTGTAATATAGATAACGTGTCAGAATTTTAAAACGGAGAGACGAGTTCGAATTGCCGACTGATTCGTTATATTCACTCTTGCACAAATACCCTTGGGAATGGTATAAAATCACTTCTTCTCTTTCCGTCAATGAGTAAATGAGCAATAAATAGATTTTTGAAGAAAAACATATTACTAGCAATAAAAATTTTGTCGGCACTATATAACCCATTAAGATTGATATGCCGTAAAAGAAAATAAACCAAACTAGCATAAACAAAAGAATACATATTCTATTCATACGAAATAATCCCAAAAATCTTGTCGGCATTAAATAATCTATTGAGGTTGATATGCCGTAAAACAAAATAAACCAAACCAAAATATACGAAAGAATACATATTCTATTTATACGAAATAATCCTAAAAATCTTGTCGGCATTAAATAATCTATTGAGGTTGATATGGCGTAAAACAAAATAAACCAAACCAAAATATACGAAAGAATACATATTCTATTTATACGAAATAATCCTAAAAATCTTGTCGGCATTAAATAATCTATTGAGGTTGATATGGCGTAAAACAAAATAAACCAAACCAAAATATACGAAAGAATACATATTCTATTTATACGAAATAATCCTAAAAATCTTGTCGGCATTAAATAATCTATTGAGGTTTATATGCCGTAAAACAAAATAAACCAAACCAAAATATACGAAAGAATACATATTCTATTTATACGAAATAATCCTAAAAATCTTGTCGGCATTAAATAATCTATTGAGGTTGATATGCCGTAAAACAAAATAAACCAAACCAAACCTAAAAAAAGGCATAGACACTACATAAGTGCCTAAGCAGTAAGGGGACAGAATATGATACGCAAGATGAACGACAAACACTAGACCGAGAAAATAGGCAGGACGTTTCTTTTATCAGTAAAAATAATTATTTTGTCCAAAAACATTCTTACACTATAAAATATTTTCTGGCTTTAAGTAACTTGCAAAGTTTGGTAAGCCGTAAAATGAATCAGTCAAACCTGTACTTTCTCTTTTTCCTCTTCCCCTTTTTTCTTCTTTTCTTGGTACTCCCAAATATTTTGATTCATTATTTTCCTTTCTTTTCAAGAATATTTCTTTCTATTAAAGGTTGGTAAGCCGTTAAATGAATCAATATATCCTGCACATCCTCCATCACCTCTTCTTCATTTTTTGTTTCTTTTCTTGGCCCTACCAAATATTTCTGTTCCTTCTTTTCCTATCTCCCTCACTTCCCCATTGGCAAAGATGCGCTGAAAATGTTTACTCCGGCCAACGTCTCCAAATCGGATTTAATGCCGAAACATCTATTGGAAAGAGAATCCTTTGCCTGTATATTCAGGAACATTTCTCTACCTATTCCTACCCTTATTTTCCTATTTACCTATTCTCAGTTGTGCATAAAATCTCTGCAACTTTGATTTCTCCAAGACTATGCTTTATTTTCCTTATTTTGTCGTGTTATTTTTCTCTTCCATTTTCTTTGACTGTTTCTATATGTTTTTTTTTTATCATTTCTACTTCAACCGTGTCTATTGTAACCTTCTCTATTGCAATATTTCCGTTCCTTTTCTTTTGTCTTCTATTTCTTCAACTTTTACTCTCTGTCACGTTCACCTTGGTTTTTTGCTCTTCGATTTGCCGAGATGCATACTAAATAGTCAATAAACATCTAACCTGAAATTCAATGGCTTCTCCTTGAAAATAATATCGTTATGAAATATCGTGATAAAAGTTAGTATCGGAAAAACGTCTAGTGCAAGAATTGCTAAGTAATAAAACTACAAAATTCAGTCAAACAGTGAGCAAATATTCTTCAAACATTTAACATAATTTAATTTAATCTTTTAATTTCTAAGTCTGTTCCGTTAAATCAGAAAGTTTTCAAAGCTGACACGTTTTCAATAAACGATTTTCCCGTAGAAACGTCCTTCACACGCCTGGTTTTATGCTTAATCGTACCTTTTCACATTTTTACAGGTGCGAAGTTGTTTTTATTTTATCTCATTAGCGTGTTTGCAGTTATTTTGCTTTGCATCGGCAGTCAGTTACCAATTGCTACAATCCTGGGTATGACGATAAACTACATCAATAGCAAGTATATTGAAGGTTTCAAGGAGAGTGGAACGACTACTTAAATACAATTGTTCCAAGGTCTACTCTAGATAGGGGTGGTAGCACCTCTTAGGGTCCCAGCTATGGGCATGACCCAAACAGAAACAAAACACTATAAAAGTATAAAGTAAATATTTATAATAAAAAATGCCAGTAATACATTAGGATATAAAAAAAGCACCAAGAATACATATTTATAGTAAAATAACCAACGATAAATTTTAAAAGCAAAATAAACAACAATAAATTTTATCTTTAGTTGAAGGCACACAGACGCGTTCAAAATATATTGATTTGAAATATATAAAAATTTGTTCGGAGTATTTAAATTTATAAGTTGATATGCTGCAAAACAAAACCAACCAACCTACCAACCAAAGACCATTTGTTGAGTGACTTACATTTGAGATGTTCTTGTTTAGGTCGAACTATCAGCTTAAGGCATTTCTATTCTTTATTGTGTACAGTGCAACACGTGGTTGGCTGGGAATTAAAAAGTACCCCGGAGGGGAGATGAGATATATCCTTATCCCTACGGCATCCTGGGGGTAAAGAGTAGAAGAAGAGGACGAGATATAAGAGGCAAAATACCCTGAAGGTTACCTATATGAACATACACCTGAAGATGACTGCAGGATACAATGGCTGAAACCTTGTGATAATATCAACAAAGTTAAGAACAAATAGTTTTGGGGGAAATGTTACTTTCATTTTCCGATTTTTATCATGGATTTTCTTCTTTATCTATGACAAAATTAAGCTTGCTTTCTCTCTCGATTTTATTCTTTCTTTTAATTTCTATACATTTTCCTCGACGATGAGTTCTTCTTCTCCGACAACTCTACCCCCTTTTACCCCTCCTCGTACTTCTTCTTCTTCTTCTTCTTCTTCTTCTTCTTCTTCTTCTTCTTCTTCACCACTTAATTGTCCACAATCACGTTCGTCTTCATCACATTCTTCTTCACTACTACCATATTCTTCGCCACCATCTTCTTCTTCTTCTTCTTCTTCTTCTTCTTCTTCTTCTTCTTCTTCTTCTTCACATTTTCATTTTCTTCTTCGTCTTCTTCGCCACCTTCTTCTTCACACTCTCCTTTTCTTCTTCTTCACACCATTTTCTTCTCCATCTTCTTCGCCACCTTCTTCTTGTTCTTCTTTGTCTTCTTTTTCTTCTTCTTCACACTTTCATATTTTTCGTCACATTCTTCTTCTTCTCCTCTTCTTCTTCTTCTTCTTCTTCTTCACGCCTTCATTTTTTCTTCTTCTTCTTCTTCTTCATCAGACCTTCATTTTCTATTTCGTCTTCTTCGCCACCTTCTTCTTCACACCCTCATTTTTTCTTCTTCTTCACACCATTTTCTTCTCCATCTTCTTCGCCACCTTCTTCTTGTTCTTTTTTTTTCTTCTTTTTATTCTTCTTCACACTTTCATATTTTTCGTTTTCTTCGCCACCATCTTCTTCTTCTTCTTCTTCTTCTTCTTCTTCTTCTTCTTCTTCTTCTTCTATTATTTTAATCGATTCACTTCCTTTACTTCACTTCGACCAGGCCTCCTCCATTTTCATTATACTTCATATTATTTCACTTCTTTCTTATTTTCTCATGATTAAAAAAAATACCCTTATTCTATAACATGACACGTTAGCTTGCAACTCGTATTTCTCGTCCTCTTCACGATATAATCCAGCCTTCCTCTCATTCCTCATGTATTCTCACTTTCGTCTTCAGTTCTTCGTTTGCCATTGTTATTTTTACCGCATCTCTAAACTTCCCTCGTCACACTTTTAGGAAAAATCTTTTTACACAAACCATTCAGTTTCACACATAGTCGTATACATTTATTAAAGTGTGAACGTTGGAATTCGCTCACCGATAAGGCTCTCTGCATTTTTGCCACTGTAGAGAAGAACACAGAAATAAAATTGAAACCAAGAAATAAATCAAAATTATTTAGCTGTTATTCAATATGTATATCGAACAAAGCTAGGTTTATCGTGTACGCTCTGGAATGGTAACATATTTTTTTATAATAAAGTTTACGACAACAAAAACAATAATAATAATAATAATAATAATAATAATAATAATAATAATAATAATAATAATAACATTGATAATAATCTCACAGCTGCATTGCAAGAAAAAATGAATGAAGTGGAAATATAACCAGTAATAAAATGTGCGTCACCGATACAAATGAACGCATTCAGACATATATACATTCATGCGTACAAACATATATATATATATATATATATATATATATATATATATATATATTAGGTTGGTGCAAAAATAATGACGTAATAATGTCGTTTTTTATGTTAAAAAATAAGTCAAAAAACGACATTATTACGTCATTATTTTTGCACCAACCTAATATATATATATATATATATATATATATATATATATATATATATATATATATATGTATGTGTGTGTGTGAGCGGGTGTTCGTGTGTGCGTGTGTTTGCCATCATAATAATTCTTCTTGTGTACATGAAACCAGAATTATTCTCCGTTCTCATGCGAAAATATAGTCACGTGTAGCCTGACTTCATTTAGCTGGAATATGCATCCACAGAAGCACATATGTAGGAAGTTAACCGAACAAGGTCCGGTGCCTCAAAACATGCAAAACATCTGTGAATGCAAAATAATGTATGAACATGTTCACGTCTAGGTACTCAGATCTTTGTGTATCTGAATGCCAGCATGTATAAACTAGGGTAAAATTGCCGTCAAAAATTCCGTCACATATATGAATTTCTTTTCATTCTGTTGCATTCTCTTCTTCTACAGAGTCTGTATGTTTTTCTTCTTCCAAACATTGTAAAAATAATGAAACAATTCACCATTGCGTTATAAAGTTAGCACTGAAATCCTCAAGAAAGGGAGATAAATCTTGTGCAAATGATAAGAGGATTAAAGCAAATATATATATATATATATATAATATATATATATATATATATATATATATATATATATATATATATATAGAATATCAGATGATATTTGTATGCTTAGCGTATTGGTTACACGCGGGAAAATTCCACTGTAGACATTTGCATTCTCATTAATATGCTTCAGAACGTATGAATCTCTCGACAATTACCTTTTAAATTGCAGTATAGATCAGACATCTCTAGATTTGCTTGGCTGACTGTCAACATGAAGGACAACTTTGAATTCTAAGCCGGTTACATGTGATCATACCTGACCATTAAGAACACATTCTCTAGGCTGTTTGAGACGATCCATGTATCAGCTCACGTTAAGTGGTCCTAGCATGTCATACATCTCATAATAACGCATGGATGGTGCTTCAAGAGGCGCCCATGTACCCGTATCATTTGAAACGTGTGCAGCGTTTTCGAACTATGAACACTCACCACGGGAGAACTTTACCGATGGTTTATTGCACAAAGTGTCGATCCGTTGTTTGTCTCTTCAGTTTTCTTTACGGATGAGGCAACTTTTGGAAGAGATGCAATAAAAGTTTACTCAACCAACATTTGGGGGAAAATCGGTGTTCTCATTGTAAAATACAGGCTAGTCACTGGCATCAGTTCACGATCAATGTGTAGCTGGAAATTTGGGTGACTGTCTGGTAGGCCTATATTTTCTCCTAGCAGGGATGAGGCAACATTTGGAAGAGAAGGAGTAACAAAATTGCACAGCCAACCTTTGTGGATAGATCGGAATCCCCATGATCAGATACAGGCTAGACTCCAGAATGCGTTTACAATTAATATGTGCCTGGAATTTTAGGTGACTGGTAGGGTCCATATTCTCTCCCAGCACATCTTTCCGGTACTTTATTTCTAACACTTAGACACCGTGTGGGAGTATTTGAAATAGTCCGCCAGCCGAAGATCCGAGCGGAAAACATTTAGAACATTTGTGATGTTTGCTTTGTTGAGGTACAAGGTTAATATTTTGGATATATGTTTATATGAACTTTTTACCTGTCTATATTTCTGAGATGAAGTATTATTTACATTATTCGGATTATTTTTCTAATCTTTGTCGCCATATTTATTACAACGTTTCGGCCAAGGACACATGGCACAGTGGATAAAGGTGTTAGTTAACACCAGTGACGGGACCCAAAGAGTGCGAGTTCAATACTCGGCTAAGGCAATGGAGAATTTCAGAAGGAAATTAACAGGAGATGACTGACAACTGGCATCCATGAAAAACATGGCACGTGGAACTAGAACAGTCTTCCTCAGTGAGCGAAATAAAGCGTCCAGTTCAACATTTCAACCACCTGAAGAAGGCCGAAACTTTGTAATCAATATGGCGATAAAGATGAGGACAAGTGTTCGAATAAAGTAAATAATGGAATTTTTTCCGTGTTTTCTTTCAGGAATCCGACCCAAACTTAATAAAATTATTTTTGATACCCCCTCAAGTATTATAGAATTAGATATTTCAGAGGACTTTAACAAGGGTCGACATAAAGGAAAGCTGCAGATGTGATCTAACCATGGAATCACAGGAAGAGTTTTTTTTATTTTTCAATTATAGTCGCCTTATAACGGATAGGTTCCTGAAAGTAGTATGTAACGGTCAGTTTTCCTGTACATAGCAGTAAACGCAGGAGTCAACAGAAGTCGCTTCTCGGACCAACCCTCTCTTTACTTTTCATAAATGATCTGCTTAAGATTATACTCCTGTGGCACCATTTAACGAGGCAGAAAGATAAAAGGAAAGAGAGGAAGAAAAGGAGAGGCTAAGAACCGAATCGTGAGTGTTAAGCAAGAACATACACACAGCTAAGAGACAATGGGTAAAAGGATATTTTGATAAGTAACAAATGGCGAAAGAGTGTCATTAAAAAAAAGAAAAATTAAAAAAAAACACCCACGAGCATCCTTGGCCTGCTATAATAAAATTTTGTTATCGGGAATTGTACCGAAAGAAATTTTTTTTTTCTTTCTTCGAGGCGACAGACCGACTGGAGCTTTGGAGATGTCCTTTTTTGAGACCATGTCGAGAAGACCACACATTCTGATAATTAGCGATAAAATACTTGAAGTAAACCACATGTAGACCAAGAGTTATGACCGCCATTGTCATATTGTCCCGTTCGCGGCTGGAGAAATGATAAACCATTAAGGGGAAGAAAAAGGAAAGAAGAAAGAGATAATTTTTTTTTAAGCAAGATATTTTTTTCCTGAAACAAAGCCGCAGATTCGTCCACGCCCGACTAAGACATCATTGGTCGAGTGGTGATCACGTGATGCACGAGAGAGGCTGTCTGGAGGATGAGTAAGAGAGGTTGCCACGAAGATTTGGGGATGGCAGTTCACGCCCCTCTGAAGTATGATGAGAAGGTGGGAGTGAGGAAAGGTTCCCAAAAATGGAAAAAGGAGGAAATTCCTAACCAGAGAGGTGGATATGTATTTAGAATTATCGAGGAACCCCCAGCGCCGACAAACTCACCCCGGTTTGGGTCGGCGCCCATATAAACGAAACCACAACGAGCAGAAAGGAGTCGAGTCCCAGCATTTTCCCAGAGTCGAGTTCCAGCAGTCTTCGGTTAAGGCAAGCCTCGCAGAGAGCTGACCAGATTCCCGCACATTTTCCAGACCCACATCTTCAAACCAAGGACAATTATTTTGAAGAGCGACTTAGATCCAGATCACCGAAATAAGTTTTTCTTTTGACTTTCGTCCAAAGACCCACCGAAACACCAATTTCTTAAAGAGCAGACGACTTGAAGTGTTAAAACTTGCCTAGCGGAAAACGACGTGTCACAATCCATAGAACGGGTCGGGAGATAGATGCAGTCCTATGTATCGAACAACTAGACATAAAGTTTGTTACCTTTTTCTTTGATACTTTGAACTTTTGAGTTTTCATTTTATTGCCTTTTATGCGTATTTTTGTGGTATCACCCCCGTTGGACACGATTTGCAGTACGGCCCCGATGACTGATTGATTTCCTCCGCCTAGATCAAATCACAACGTGGGTAGGCAGACTGGGAATCAAAGTAGGAGTCACCGTTGGTGCCGTGGTAGACTGGGATACAACGACACGGTTGGCGCTACGACCAGGGGACGACGTCACACTCCTATCCTTTTAGAATATCTATGCTGATGATACAATGGTATATGGATGAACCTCTCAAGCCCTAGATGACCATATATTGGCAGCTGACCTCTCCTCTCCTAAATGTAGTATCTCAGTGAGAGGAAACTGGCTGGTTATATTCAATGTTTCGAAAACCTAATAAGTTTAATTTCATCAATCTAGACCAGTCACAATTAATGTAGGTTACCCTGTGGAATCCCCGTTACATGTGCGTATATTGAGCCCTAAACGAAATCCCGATCTCAAATGGAGGTCATAAATATAATCAATGGTTAAGAGCTGGAATAATGGCCAGTTCTCTGTAACATTCCATTAAGTACCTGATTACTATTATTATCTAATGGGCGCACACACACACACACAGACACACACACACACACACACACACATATATATATATATATATATATATATATATATATATATATATATATATATATATAAATTTCTCCCAATTAACCAGTAGAGAGACAATATTTATGAATAAAAATGACAATAGGAAAACTGGTAATTGCTGACGCGTTTCGTCCAATGTGGACTTTATCAAAGCAAAATACGAAAATGAAATTAAATGAACAAAGTAACTAATAAAAACAAAAACAGAATGTACCTAACAACTGGAATGTAGAGAAACGCTATTTTCATATTTTTAACTGAAAAATAACGTCAGTAATTGTCACGTGTGGAGAATATTGTTATTATATCTGTGTTGATGTATTCAACCATTTTCTTTTGATTTTATGAATCTGTTGTGTATATTTGTATATATATATTATTGACGGTAGCACGCTTCGTAGTTTCATGGAAAATGCAATATTCAGGTGCTGTGTAGAGACTGACCGTTACATAATTTAAATACTAATATAAATATCTGGATAGCTTCAATGCATGCACAGTTCATATATTATAGGTATATATTTTTATAGGTATATATTATTATACATATAATATTACGGTTTTCTTATTATATATATATATATATATATATATATATATATATATATATATATATATATATATATATATATATATATATATATTATTTAAAATAGACGGGATTTATATTGAAAATAAACGGTGATTAATGGTATTTAAATAATATAAAATAGACATAAAGGAATTATTTTAAGTTTAAAATAAACGGAGATAAACTGTATTTTTTAAAAGGAAAAAAATAATGCATTAATATAAACGGACATAAGCTAAAAAATGATATAAGCTTGACATAAAATAAGTGAACAGAACAAAATAAAGAAAAAGGAAAATTGATAAGCTTCAGTAGAATTTTATCTGATTCCACAGATATTATTTTTATGCCTAAATGTGACCATTAAATAGAGTTATTTAAGTGTATTAATTTTACTAGAAGGCATAATTTACAGCTTTAGATTTTCCAGTGTAACATTTGGCTTTAGCTATAATATCCCACGCAATAATGTGTATACTACGACCAGAAATGTTGGGAGAATGCAGGTTTATTCATATATCTTACATTGCCTAAAATCAAATGTATGTTAGCCCAGAATAGCGTATTATCAGTTATACATGGGCCGTTTAAGAGACAGATTTTCGGCAGATGCATTTATTTTTTGTGAATTGGTATATATTGCTGTTTTTGTTGGAAATTTATTTAGTATAATAGTGTTAGGTTGGCATATCACTTTTTGGATGTTTTTAACGCACCTATAGATAATCGTCATATTTTTCTTAAAATATTCTTTGTTATTGCAAAGTGATTAAAATATTTATGACTTAAATTTAGAAAAATTCTTCCAAAATTCGTTTGAACTTTACGGTTATGACTGTAAGGGGGTAAAACCATAACACATAACGGTGTTTATTTTTACCTTTTTTCTTTTTTTTCTTTAAATATTCTAAATTTATTTATGCTTGTTTAGGTCTACTGATTTTATATATTTAATATTTTTATTAGAATCAAATATTTCCACATTGCTTGAGACAGTAGATGATCTAACTTGGACGGATTTATGCAAATTATTTAAAATATTTCATGGATGATTTGATTCATTGTTAACGTATCTAAGAAATTGAATCTGAGGAGCACGCCAGCAAAAGCAACCGAGAGAAAATGCAATTTCCTTGATGGGGCAAACTGTCCGCTGAACGTTAACTGCCTACTAGAAGGTCTTGTTTGCAGAGCGTATAAAAGGCCTAAAAAGAGGGAACGTTTAAAACGATATACTATAATCGGAAATCCTTCTAGCAAGGTCAGACACAGTATAAGACTTGTTAGGTATGTATGAAAGTAAAAGAAAAAATAATAAACGTTCCTATATGAAAAAAAACCCTGTCATTTAACACGAGGAATAACATATGTAAATTATAGCGAGAGGATGATCTGAGAATTAATCTTTACACTTAAAAACATCAGCGGCTGCAAGAAAGATCGGAGATCATGAAAGTATGCAAGGAAATTCCTACTACCTAGCTAGAAACTGGGTTGGAGTTTCATGAAAATATTATATTTTTCATTAATCTAGGCGTATATCTTTTTGACAATTTTTTTTTTTTTTGTCAAAAGATCGAT
>OZ010583.1:104865301-104907801 GCA_963932145.1 Acanthosepion lycidas
AAAGAGTTCAATACAATCGTAGAGCAGACCTAGATACACCTAGTGAGCCAGACAAACCTACCTAGGTTTCACCTAAACGTTTCGTCAGGGAAAGTATACTGGCTCACTAGGTCTCTCTCTCTCTCTCTCTCTCTATATATATATATATATATATATATATATATATATATATATATATATATTGTGTGTGTATATATATATTGTGTGTATATATATATATATATATATATATATATATATATTGTGTTTATATATATATATATATATTTTAAAATATATATATATATATTATGAATATATATATATATTTTATATATATATATATATATATTGTGTGTATATATATATATATATATATATATATATATATATATATATATATATATATATATATATATACGTATATATAGAAGACAGAAGTAGGCAAAGCAGCGTTAATAACTGAAAAAGTTCACAAACTAAGAATGGTGTTAGCGCACAAAAGGGATACAGATCAACAACTTCAAGACAAGAGGCAAAAAAGTGTCCTATCTTATAGGCCAGAATCAAATACGAGCAGACATCTATACGTTTTGTCCATACATATTGGGCGGTTGACATTTTTACAGACATTCTCTGTTAGTTTTTAACCAATATTTTTTATCGCAGTTAAGTGATATTCATACATACATGCATATGTATATGTATGTAAAAATAAATAAATATATATATATATATATATATATAATTTATTTTAACAGAACAATATGGAACAAGGTAAACGATAAAGATAATTTCATTGTCTTAGAATGTGAGAACTCTCCAGAATTGTAATAAAAACTTTAAATGTAGGACTGATTTGACTTCCTGCATTCTAAAAAAAAATTTTTTTTAAATCGGCACAAGTAAAAAACGACCCATTCTTCTCTATTGATGAGAGTTGGTCTGGACAAATATTAATGTTCCAAGGTTAGCTTTACTATGTGTTAATTTGGTACCAATATTTTTTTTTCATCTCAGTAAAGACAGAATTACTATTAGATTAGTGCAAAAATAATGTCGTTTTCTCACATAGTAACATATGTGAGAAAACGACATTATTTTTGCACCAACCTAATAGTAAAAACTGAATAATAACAAGCACTGCTTTGTCTATGAAATTTAAAATGGCGTCTGCTTTAGTTTACATGCATTGTTTTTAATATTCATCAATAGGAAATTCGTGCCACATCTGCTTTTCTACTATATATGCATAATTGTAGTAATTGTATTCAGACTAAATATATTATAACAATAAATATACGGTATTCGAAAAGTTACTGTGCACTTTTCTAATTATCCTTTTTTTATATCATATTTCAATCCAATATGGTTTTAACAACAGAAGAACGTGCATTTCTTGTCAGACACGTATTTCAAGAAGGTGGTAGAAAGATAGATATGGTGCAACAGATTTTTGCATATATATTTTCAGATACACCTATTCTACATCGCAATATTGTTTGTAACCTTTTTGATAATTTTCGGAAACACGATCAGTAGATGATGCTAACGTTGTGGAAGGACAGCAAAGCTATAGGAAGAGAAGTGGTAGGATATTTCTGACAGTATGCAGTAGGGTCCATAAAATCATTACGAAAGCTAGTGAAAGTTAAATATTGGAAATGCTCATAAGGCGCTCAGAAAAAAAAATATTAAAACTGCCCATACAAAATAATGGCGGCACAAGAACTGATTGAAATAGATCGGGATGTTCAGTAACAAAATAAAAAGTATCTAAGAATCTAATTGAATCTAACAGGCGTACCTTTAAAAAAAATTAATAATTTTTATTCATGTTCTCCTCTTGTTTTCTTTATTGAGACATATCTGTGAATAAAAACGTGGGGGCCATAATGACTTTCCGAACGCCCTGTATTATTAAAAAATATATGGGAAGGGGCAATTTTCTTATAATAACGTGAATCTGAATACTTTGGAAAGTAATTCAAATCGAAAACACAAATTCTACTCTGGCGATGTGCATTCAATTATTTCGGTCGATAAATTGTGCATCTATTCTATAAATATTTCAACAGCGTCCCTGGATAGTAAAAAGAAATCTTCATAGGAATCAGGGTTATTATTATATTAAGTTAACTGATGATTTTTGGCTTATTTTTTAATCTAGATTTTTTATGTGAAACATATGAAATTTTATTTCGAATTAATCACATTTCGTACCAAAAAAAAAACAACAAAAAAAAACAACAAAAAAAAATAAAAATAAAAATACAAACATGTCACCATTAAAATATACACACATTATAACAGAATCTTCCGTTCATTTTTATTTTTTATTTTTTTCTTATGTCGGAGAATTCCCGAAAATAATATTGTAATCCAACAAAGTGTTTTTTTATGTATTTCATTTATATGTAAGAAAATCATTCTTGTAAATTTTGCCATCATTTGTTTAAACAGAAATCTACAGGAGAAATGCTTAACTTAATGTTGTTTTCAATTTTCCAAAATTTAAGCGAATTAACTTAAAAGTGTAGCAGTTAACTTCCGTGAACAATAAGGTATGTATGAATATGTATCGGAGAATGCATCCATGAGGACTTCGCAATTTATATTTATAGCAACGCATATAAACGTGTTTATATATATATAGATAGATAGATATGTATGTGTGTGTGTGAGTATGTGTGTGTGTGTGTGACACACTCATACACACAGGGTGCGATGTGTAAATTGTCGCAAATTTATATTTTAATTTTGCGTATGCGCGTTGTTTGTATAGACTAGGGCCACAGTCTGTGAGAAATGAGCACCATGGCGTAATACCCAAGATCAGAAAATTCGCACCTTTGCAAATATGAGCATTTTAGATATGGACATTCTAGAGTGTGTGGGTGTCTATGGACAGTGAAGAGGATTCAGAAGTAGATGGATGACCCTGATGGTATTCACGAAGATGTTTTGAGTGATCACTACAGATGGTGACATTATACCACTATTTCTCTTCCCACACGCCCTCCGACTCAAAACGCAGGTCTACATCAAGTACTATGAGGCGGTATTGCTGTCATGGTCAGGAATGTGGCCTCTGCAAGACCCTGTGTCTGGCAAAAGGATTTTACATCTTGCCACACAAGCAGGAGAACACAATCATGGCTGTCAGGCAGTTTCTGCAACAATATCTTTCCTTATATCTGGCTACCAAACTGCCCTCCCTTGATTATTAGATGTGAGGAGGAGTTTAGCGATCGACCAAAAAAAACTTCTAAGATAAACTGAAGACAATGATTATGGCAACATTCACCAAAGTAAACAAGCGAACCGTTCAAAAATTTTGCAAGAAGTTCTGAATTCGTCTGGAGGTCATGGTTGAAGCAAATGACAATTTTTTAAATAAATTTAAACATTAGTATTTCAAAATATTTTTGTGTAATTTTGCTAATTATAACTGTTAAAATGAGTTGTCAGTGTTATTTTAATTTTTTTCCGTAATTTAGAGGACAATTTATTCGTCGCAATATATATATGTATATATGTATATATGTAATGTATGAAAATTATTTTATAAATTACTTCCTTTCTCAGGTTTTCTTTCATTTTTATTCTTTAAAATAGCTTCGGATTAATGGTCAGCGTAATGGGTATGTGCGTAAAAGTATTAATAATTATATATATATATATATATATATATATATATATATATATATATATATATATATATATGTTATGGTCCAAATTCCTTGTAGCACGGTGATGGTCCAAGGTTAGAACAAAACCATTAAACCGGCCTTGTGCCACATTTAATCCTCGTGGGTGGGTTAATAAATACAAGAATAACACGAACAAAGGTCTGGAATAAAATATATATTACAACAGAAATATAATATAAAGAAGTAGAAGTATTAATAATGACTATCAGATTTGTTTAGAGTGACATATGTTGTTTCGACAAGTATCACTATTCCAATGTCCTTACAATATGCTCTCAATTATCTCTCTTACAATCTCAGTATTTATCAATCCACCGACGAGGACCGAATGTGGCACAAAGCCGGTTTAATTTGGATTCTCTTACAACCTCCTCATACCTCTTGAGAGGCGCAGTATTTATAATGTCAGGAATAGTCCATTATTATTATGGGTAAGTTCCTATAACAATATTATAACTCTATAGCTTAATTAGATCTCATTTAAATATTCATGGTGACCTACCAGACACTTTCGTAGCATACTTGTTGACAACAAAAATTTAATAGCATCATCAACATGCAAAAAAGGCGAAAAGTATTGGAAGCTTTACCAATAAAAACAAAAACAAAAAAAGCAAAACTCAATAATATCAACTATGAACATGGACACAATATCTTGACCAAGTTTTGAAAATTAAAACATTATATAAATACATATATGCAAGAAACTGTTTCTTGCATATATGTATTTATATAAGGTTTTAAATATTTAATCTTTGAAAATGGCTAAATGTAGAGCCGAAAGCGCTCAGATAAAATGACCATTCGGAGAGTTTTTATAGAATTTATTATCTGAAAAGAAAATCATCATTAGATCGCATGAGAAATTGTATAAAAAAAAAACTAAATAAAAGGACCTTGTCTGTCGTATTCAATGAAATGTGCATGAAAGAAAAATTGCTGTCTAAATACACAGATATACAAATACATATATATATATATATATATATATATATATAAATTTATATATATAAACATATATATACATGTATATATATATACATAAATACACACACACACTAACACACACACACACACACACACACATATATATATATATATATATATATATATATATATATATATATTAGGTTGGTGCAAAAATAATGTTGTTTTCTCACATATGTTACTATGTAAGAAAACGACATTAGTTTTGCACCAACCTAATATATCCATATCTGTGATTCAGTGTTTTATAGAAGTTCAATATGTCAGTGTTTGCGTATTCATGGTTTACGATATATACATTTTCTTGGCCAAATTATGTGTCTGTTGTATGTGTAGTGAAAGTCACGTTGTATGTACACTGTTCTGGTTATGAGTTTCTGTATGTGAAATGCAAATGAAATGAATACATAGAATACGGATGTATGTATCTGAAACATTTTTATTTTGTCACTGCGCGAAGCATTCTTTCTTTGTGGACACTTATGGGTGTATATGCGCAGGGACGCGTATAATACCCTTTGTCAGTTCATTGTGCTCACTTTGGTATAGCGTAACATGTGTTGGAAAGGGAAAACTGGAGATCATGTGCAAAGAAGAACGAGAAATATAAGGTTTCATACGGTCATATTAAAATGAAAAATGATACATATGTTTATTGGCTGAATATAAGTAAAAGAATCTTAAATGTATAGAAAAAAACACTATTGGAATGAAGCAGTGAGTTCGCTTGGAAAAGGAATGAAGAATTTAAAAAAAATATCTACAGTAATAAAATACGATATGAGAGGAAAGAAGAGAATAAAAATAAAGAAAGATGATAATCAAGAAAAATGAAGAAAATAAAGTAGATTTGTTATAGAAAAATGATCTATTATATTTTTGAAAAGATGATGCTAATTTCATCAATAAAATCGAAATGTTTTATATCTAGATTAATTGTTTAAAAAAAAATGACTTGAAGGAGACAATGGTATTAGGTTGGTGCAAAAATAATGACGTAATAATGTCGTTTTTTGACGTTAAAAATACGTCAAAAAACGACATTATTACGTCATTATTTTTGCACCAACCTGATACATATCTTTCTTTATTATCTTAGAATTGACATAACATATTTGGAGTGTAGATGGTTCCATGTGGACTTCTCCATGGATTGAATTCCTAATTGTTATTCTTCTATACTGACTAGTAACCAAGACTAGAGTACACTGTCTGCCCAGCGGATTAAATCTGAAAGAGAATGTTTCGTGCCTATACAGATCATGTTAGTGGGAAAATGAACGCAACATACTAGGAGGTTGCAATTTGAACTCGGTTCAATAAATTCGCATTACGCTCCCTTACCCGTTACGCTAAACTCAAATTCGAAGCTATTTTAAAGAATAAATATGAGTGAAGACCTGCTAAATGTACAAATTTACAAGATAATGTTTATATATAACACATATACTTATGGTAATCGTCAACTCTCCTGTAGACTATAGGATCATAGCTTCACCAAGCTAGGTTTTAGTGCTTTGATTTCTGTAGGTTTTATAGGTTATTTTTGCTTACCCCAGGACTAACCGGATTTGACCAGTCTTACCTGTTAATCATCCATAGTGGGGTGAAGATAATTTTTATATGAAATCATACGCTACAGCCTCGACTGGAATTCGAACACAATTCTTCTCCCTACTTATTCCTCGGTAACGTGAGGTCTGGCTTCCTATATGCCAGTAAATGCTGAAAATCCTCTGATGAAGAAGAGACTCGAAACAAGAGCTATGTGGTTCTTCAGAAGGATCACGAGGATAGCATGGACCGAACAATATTACTTACTGTTCCGGATATTTTTCTGTTCTCCTGTATGACAGCGAATGCTAGACAATTTCCTCAAAGATGTAGAAGGAACTTGAGGCAACAGAGATGCGGCTGATAATATGAGAGCAACAACGATGTTTTATAGTAAATAGAAGCAAAAAGGAAACATACTTAACATCAGGAAGATAAAGTTGAAATGTCTATGGCACATAACGAGGAAAGAGGGCTCAGAAAATCTGATACTTACAGGTCATATTGAAGGTTAGAAGGTCGTAGGAAAACAATGCATAACATACTTAATGAGCTTGAGGAAATGGATTGCTGAACAAGGTTCAGGAGAAATAACAAGAAGATAACATTTATTAAGAGCTACTAAATACAGGGAACTGGGGAGAGCTATGAACATATTCGTCATGAGGTTACATGGCACATATTTAGGTTTGGCTTGTTTTACGGTATATCGACTTCACTGGGTTATTTAATGCCAACAAGCTTTTTATTACTGGTATTTTTTATAAAGTATTCATGGTAATATTTTTCATTCAGAAATGTATTGCTGGAAATATTTTTTCTTCAAAAATGTATTGCAGTTAATATTTTTTTCTGCAAAAATGTATTGATGGTAGTAACGTATTGCTGGTTATAATTTTTCTATCAAAAAATTGTTGGTGTCATTAAAACCTATTTTTACACTTTCATCGTGGTTTGATCGCAGTTTGGGGGTTAACTATTTACCCATAGTTGGGATCGTAACAGGTGCTACCACCCCAGATCATTGTGAGCCTAGGAATACCAGCAATTAAGAGGTTATTTCACTTTGCCCAATTTCTCTTGATCAGAGACCTTCCTGTTGGACGTAGTTTATCGTCATACTCTGGACGCGGAAGTAGTTTTATCGTCTTAGCCAGGATACCTCAACGGGAGGAGGTTATCTTACCCCTCTGCAGAAGTGCAGTCGGCATATTCTGAAGCAGCGGCCGGCAGGACAACCATACATAATGAAGAACGTCTAAGATTCTTTGATCAGGAATAAAATAGTAGAAAATTATTTTTATAGAAAAAAAAAGAGCGAATGAAATCGAAAAGTGAAAGACTGGCGTAGAATAATAAAAAAAGAAGACATGAAACACGTCAGAGAATGTAGAATATACGATAACTATAATTTAGTAAAAGGAGAGAAAATGAGAGAAGCAAAAATAGAAACAAAAGGAAAATAAAAGAGACAAATTCGTTAGAATGAAATAAATCGTAGTCAGGATTATAAATGGGAAGGAAAATTACGAATAAAAAAAGAAAGAAGATGAAACGAAATAAAAACAATTAAAAATAATAATGTACAAAAAGAAAAAAAAAAGAAACAAATAAGAAACACTTTCCGGATGTATGAATTGTTTGGTCATATAAGCGTAACAAAACTGGCGCATATGCATTTGAATAGCGAGTGGTTACAATCTGTGGTCATAAGGCTTATTCATTGATGTGTATCTGTGTCTAACAACAGGGATACCTACATACTCAGGGAGACATACACATATAAATACACGTTCACACATACGTACAAATATTCATAAAAGCAGACATGTTTATATTCATGTGTGTGTTGTTCTCTTTTCCTTTCGTGTGTGTTTCTTTTTCTCCTCATCCTCATCGTCGCTTTTTTCCTCACAGCATTCTTTGCACCATTCAACATCACCTCCCATCATCCTTCACTAGCAGACTCTTTTCACTGACAGGGCCTGTATTCTAAGGCGCTGCACATGTGACCGCGCACAACTACTGATGCGCAAATGTGATTATTAACTGCTAAAGGAAATGCTTTTGTGAAAGAAACGGTACCACGGTGTTGTTTTGGGACCCAGCAGTCGCTTTACGTTGCCCTTTTATTCAAAACCACTACAGCGTAGAGCATCGCTAGAGAAACGGCTGTTAGTCCAGAGCGATGGAGGCAATTGTGGATACGGTTGGGCTAGGCTAAAGTTTTGGTTTGTCTGGATAAAGAAATGAAAAACAAAAACAAAAAAAAGCAAAACGTTAGTTGCGGTTTATTTTGCGAATACCCGTTGGAAATATTCATTGTTGTACTAGACTTATGAGTTTTTCAAAATATTCACTTAATCTAGTTCTAGTGATCTGGCCATTTATAACCATCTGTTTCTTTCTACTTAGACATTAGAAAATATTACTTATTCTTCTACGAGCTATATCCATTCAAGACGTTGGTGATCATGGTTCTTCACAAATCCCAGTCCTTTGTTCCGCCATAAATTTACTCAACATTACTGGACAGGTTAAGCTTTGGTTATATCATTTCTTCTTGCTTATAATTCTCTCCTGTGGGTATCACATTTCCAAACCCTCTTTCCTCGACATTGAGCCCTAGAAATTTCAACTATGTCTCACTATTTTTTTTTGTTTTTTTTTTAAGTTTCTTTTTGCTTCCATTTTCTCTAAAACTTCGTCATTGCTCACATGTCCGGTCCTTGATATTCACAGCATCCTTCTGTTCAACAACATTTCGAATGCTTCAAGTCTCTTCTTCATCCTATAGGACTGATATTATGTAACAGTTCAGTACTCTTTGTTTCTAATGAAATTGTCCTGTTTCTTAATACTTTGCTTAGCTTTAGAAAGCTCTTTCACTATCCCGATGCGCTTTCGCATGTGGGTGCCTCAGATTTGGTTCTCAGTTAAAACAATCTTTATATATCTTAATTGTTGCACTTGTTTGATTTTGGATTCTCCAATTTGTAGCTGCATTTTGGGTTGTTGCTTTTGTTAACAACCATGAATGATGTTTTCTTGCAGCTAATGTAAATCATTCTACTCGGTTTCCTTCGCTTTTTCTTTTGGAGTTTTTGTATGTTTCATTCTTTTTGTTATCAACATTGTGACATTTGTCCATCCTATGTTGTTACGACTGTGCCATAAGTAATGCAATCTGGTAGGACTTTTAATTCTCTTAGAAACGCGTCACTGAATAAATCGAACAAGACTGGTTAGAAGACACATCCTTGTCTTACACTCCTTTAATGTATCTAAAATAATCAACTTCTGAATTTTACGATGCATATTTATATATATTAGATTAATAACAAAAATATTAGGTCACTCTATGAGGGATCCGTGTAAGTTAGAACACAGTACTTCCTGAAGTCCGATTGGTGACTATAATGGCTCCTACACCAGTTTTTTTTCTGATGACAAGGGTTGCTAAACAACCAGTACGATTTAAAACAGGACTTATCAAAGAACCAAAACAAAAAACAAAAAAAAACAAGACATTGTTTGATGACCTGTTTAAGGGCCAGAAAGAAAGACACGGAAGACGAAGGTAGGTTGAACAAGTGTATTTAAATAACAGATATATACAAAGCAAGAGTGTTAGTAAAAAGCAGATAGAGGTGTACGTCCGAACGGGAGATTAACACTGCGTCTCCGCTCCCCAACCGACTCATTTCCGTTAGTATTTATAATGTAGGAGGGTTTACCACTACATATTGTCTTATGCAGAATCGGATATAATACACTTCATAGCCATGTTTAAACCTAGTGGCTGGATGACATCAGAGGGCTCAATTCAACCGCCAAGGATAGCTTTTTTTTTCTATATGCCGTGACCTTTCAGGACGTAGGCGATTATGGCTCCCCACCTCGGTCTATTCCTTGCAGCTCTCAACAATAGGCATAGCTTCGTCGGGGTTCCTCTCTGCCAAAGCAGAGAGATCGACAGAAGTCGAACACAGTCAGAGACTGCGTCTCCGTTCCCCAACCGACGCCCTCTATTCTTTGCAGCTCTCAACAATTTATTTCCTTCTGCCACGTCCCCCAGAACACATTCTGTCATCCACTTATTTATTCAATTTCATTGACGCTTGTCAAACATCGAGGTCTCTATGAACACCAACATCTTCGTGACACAAAATGATGCGGCGACATGTCGTGTGTGATATTTTCCAAATCTGTGCTTTGGTGATTGTAGTAAAAGCACTCTGAACGACGTCCTTCAACTTATGGATATTCTGGTACCGTTCATATGAAGTTCTCTCCTTAATAATACGCAACACAGCGTTGAAATATAAAATTATATTATGTAATGGCGCCAAGAGTTTCCTGACACCTGTACCTTGTCGACGGAATAGACATTAATAGTTTTTGCAAGAGGAAAAACATACTTTTGACTGACTTTTTATTTTATTTTCGTGAGAACATAGTTTAACCACTTCCCTATATATACATTTTTACCGAAAGAATCTTTTCAGACATTAACGAATAAACACGTCCAAAATATATTACATTAAAAAAAAACAGCTACATTCGTGCGTATATGTCGATCTTGATTCATTTTATACCCTTCTGAGCTTGAAACGATTTCGATTGTTAACACATACGTCTAGTTAACTCATACGTGTGTTTTAGCCCCAGTTTCTTAGTTACAAATTAAAAAAAAACAATGTCTGAAAAAAAAAACGTTTCTCGCCAAATAATTGGCGGGAAAGGAGATAAACAATGCCGAAATTTTGTAAAATTAATTATGATTTTTTTTCATGGAATTAGTCTATGTACAGGTGTTCATAGAAATACAAGAAATTCTGTTTTAATTTTTCCAATTGGTTTTATCATTTTACTAATGGCAGTTTAAATAATTACATATTAATTAATAAATATAATAATTTTGATAAAGAATTTCTTTAAAAGTAACATATTAGGAAAATAAAATATAATTGCAAATTAGTTTAAAAGGTGCTTTCTTGCGTAAATAGAATCTTTTCTAGAGTAATTTTATAAATAAAAAAAGTATCTCGCCTTTCAGCATACCAGAAGTTGCATGCATCAGAGGTTTTGGATTAATCGTTGAAAATTGATTGTATTATCATTATTCCTTGCGGAAAATAAGAGAATTTGGAAAAAGAAAATCTTGGTTTTATGAGTGCTTTGGCAACATAATCCTGACAAAATATTTGTTTCATATGTTTATTGTATGATTTTAAAAAATCCCATTCTTTTTACAATCTAGACTATGAGATAATGAATCATATTTTTTTTTATATTGAGATCAGTAATGGGGAAAATGTAAGACAACGTCCAAAACATTCATGTATGATATTTAGTATATTATCGGACTAAATTTTGATATATTGGCTGGACTGCACAGGCGCACGACAGTGAGGTGCTGTGAATTCAAAAGTGATGGAAAAAAGAGTCTAAATTTAAATTGGCTAGTTTAAAAATTTTAAGAAATTCTAAAATTATATATATATATATATATATATATATATATATATATATATATATATATATATATATATATTCATGAATCATTCATACAAAAAACAAATATTATTACCGAGAAGGAAAAACAAGAACAAATCTATTTCCATACCTGATGATGTCTGTAGCAACAGACGAAAGCCTGTAAAAAATTAAAAAGACCTTATGCAGCTGGAATTTGTAAACGGAGATCATATCACTCATATACAGGTTCGGGGTTGATGTATCTTATTTATATTGTTTGCGAAGATGTATTCTCGCCATTTAAATCATTAACCTCTATATTTGTTTTTTTTTTTATGAATGATTCATGAATTTAGAAATTATAATTGCACCTTTTAATTGAAAAAATATATATATATATATATATATATATATATATATATATATATATATATGGTATTGAGCAGTGGATCATTATTCAAACATATATTGTTAATATAACAGACAACGACTGTCTATCGTGTTTGATCATAAGCTTCGTATAGTGGCTTTAGTTTCGGAAGAAAATAAAGACAAAATCTGTCAAACATTTGGATATTTTTTTCTTATTCTGTTCTTTGATCTAAGTTTTCGGATAATATGAGCCATCATCGGAGCGGTTATATGGACATTACTACAGAGACGTTCAGCATCAAAGATGACATCCTGTTATGTTTACAAATAAGAATGCTATATGATGATAATAGTCGCGGAATAGCAGACGCCGGTCGTAAATTCTAATGCGGTTCTATGACGTCATACATGACTACCTTAGAGAAAGAAATGTTATCATAACAAACATTTAAATGCATTTTAATATGTTGTGACTGGTTTGGAATGTAATTTTGCTGAGTGTAGTTTGCTTTGTTTTAATGTAGATAGTCTCTGATATCTTAAGATTATTTTTGCTGTGCGTATGTGTGAGTATTGTTGTTATCAATTAATATCTGCCCAATATTATGCACACGGTTTTTTGGGTTTTTTTTTTCTGAGAAATGTTGTTTAATGGAACTAAGATCAGAAAGGTGACAGGTAAGTCTTACGGGAGAGTATGGTTGTAGTAAAACCAATAGATGCAGTGGGTTCCTTATTAATATCAGAGATACAATCTCTGAAACGGCATGTAAAATGATACACATCGTTTTTTTTTTTTTCTTTTTGTTTGTTTTGTAGAGATTTTGTTGTTTGGTTGTAGGGTTATTGGTGACTACGATGTCAATTGTTTTAATTATTTATAATATATAATGATCTTGTTTATTAATTATTAGTTTGTACCTATTATGTGTTTGAGTGTTGTTTCATCATGTTTGTAATTATTATGCATTTGGTTACAATAGTATAAGTTAATAGTACTATACTTATACTTTGATGTACATTATTGTGGTTACATTTATTAATAAAACAATTTTATTCGTGGTATCATTAACTTTACTGAGATACATTTTAATTTGTGGAGCACTGACTGAAGTAGGGAATCCATTATTAACGTTTAATTTGATATTATGTAATTCTTTATAGAATATGATTTTGGAAGATATTTCTCTGCGTTGGATTATTTTTTTTTTTTTATAACAGCTAACTTATAGCATTGGGAGGATTAACTGTTATAATTAAGAAAACACAAATTACTGCTAGTGGGTTTTTTATATAGAGAAGTAGTAAATGTATCTATGCAGCAATAAATAAGTGCATCAAGGAATGGAATTTTATTATTAATGTTGGGTTCTTGCGTAAAATTGAGGACTGGGTGACTTTCAAATTTGTTTTTAAGTTGTTTATTTTGGTCAATTTTATATAATGAGATTTATTATTATAATTATTGGTTATAACATTTCTACCTATTACGTTTTTGAGTGTTGTTTATTTGGTTACATTAGTATAATTTAATAGTGTTATGTTTATTTTGATGTACATTATTGTGGTTACAATTATTATTCATATCAATCCTGTGCCAATACGTGACCATTACTTTTCTTTTATTAAGTATGTGACGTCCCCCTGGTGTCGCTGCGCTAAATGTGACGTCTGCCTGGCCGCGCCCGCCGTGCTGTCCTGGTCCCAGCGCTAATTGTGACGTCACCGCGTCTGTCTCCGCTCCGTCACCGTCCTATCCTGTCCTGTGACGACCAATGTGACTTGGTATTGGTCGCGGCACCAAATGTAACGTTCTAACCTTTTGCTGATTCGGTTGGGAATCTGGTTAGATTCGGTATCAGCCTTGTCGTTCCCAGCTCGCCTCCAACGTCTGGTTACTTTAGTAACTGTTTTGATTTCTAGTCTAACCTACCCACGTTGTGAATTGATCTTAGACAGACGAAATCAATCAGTCGCTGGGCCGTAATGCAAGCCGAGTTCGAACAAGAGTAATGCCACACAAGTATATGTAAAAGAAAATAAAGTAATAACTCGAAAAGTTCAAATGTGTTAAAAAAAGGATAACAATATTTTATATGTGGTTGCTGAATACAAGACTGCGTCTTTCTCCCAAACCGTTAATATAGATTCGTGACACTTTGTGTTTGTTAGGCGAGTCTTAACATCTTAATTTGTTCTTTTAAGAAACTGGTTTTTAGTGTATATTCAGGCGATATTCGTAAAACTTGTTTTGGTGGTCTGAGTCTAAGTCGTTCTTTAAAATGAATATGTTCTTGGTTAGAAGTTGAGGTCAAGAATTGCGTGGAATCTTAGTCAGCATTTTGCGAGGCGGGCCCAACTCAATTCATCTCAGCTGCGAACTCATTAATTCAACTCCGAACTGCCGTCTTACTAGTTGCGATTCTGCTTATATGGACGCCGCCCAAAACTGGAGTGGGCTTGTCGGGGTTTGAAGTTCCTTCATAATTCTAAATCCGCATTAAGAACCTTCTTTGTTTTTAGTCAGGAAAACCCATCACTTTCCATTTTTGGAAATCTTTCGTCCTCTCAAATTCTTCCTTTCTCATATTGGTATCTCACCCATACCCTCAGATGGTGTCATCGGGTTTCCCCTCTCTCTAACAGTGGCATCTCATACTGATCCCCTCAGGGAGTTGTCAACAGACCTCCCCTCCTTCTTCACATGATTACCTTCGCCTACCGCTCACGCCAGCATTCAGCCAATGGGCACCCAGCAGTGTGGGTGTGGCCAGACTGGCCTAGGTTTAAAAAAATCTAACTCAAAGAAAAAAAAATTATATTCCTTTTTCTTTTTTTCATTTCCTTCTTTTCTTCGAGGAGACCTCACACCTTAGACTCTTATCTTAACTGAATCACCTGGAGTTCGTCAATCAGATTTTCGCCAGCATCAAGTGGGTGGTTTAACTGGACGTATTGCGCTACAGCCAATTATTCGTTTCGATAAAATAATTTTCTCATCATAGCCAGCTCCTGACACAAGACAGGTGCCTTTTCTAAACGGCATCTCCGTAGATAGCTAATGGGTCAAACTTTTCTTTCTTTGTAACTCTTTTTTTCAGTCAGTTCATGACCTAATTAATTTTTATCTCTCAGTTTCTGTTTCGTAGGTCACTTGACCAATCTGAAACCTTCACCATTGCCATGGGCAGATTGGCTATATCTTATTCGGTGCGTCGTCATAAATTAAGTTAAATATGACACATCCGCGACATTACTTTCCTCGCTAATGAGGATTAAAACCGTTAGCACTTTTCTTGGTTATAAAAAAAAATAACATCGTCTTTTCGCGATAGATTCTTATCACCTAATTGTAACTCTCGCCTTTTTTCGTTTTTTTTCACACAACCCTAAATAGCGTCACAAGTAAAATTTTCTGTATTTTTTTTAGAATAGTCAATTTTTATCAAACAATATATACTATATTTTGCACTCTCAACATAGGAAGTAGAGGCAAGAACAAGATCCCAAAAATGCCATAATGACAATAAAATAAATAAACCTTGGAATCCTGGAAATTGGTGTTTGCATTTTAAAAGAAAATTTCCTCCCGATGCCTTTTTATAAAAATGCTCAAATTTTGAAACATTTGCCGTGTCGATGTATCTTCAACATTCCCTCGTGGATTCTGCAGGAAACTTAACGTCTTCGCATATTAAGAGCTGGTGTGATGATAAGAAAAAATGTATCTACATACTTTATATAAGAAATATATTACATACTGAGAACTAGACACTGGTGACTAAATCCCACTACATGTATCTGTATGAAATTGAATACTTATCTGATGCTGTTCATACAGGTTAAATTAGTCGCTTCTACTTGTATTATTCAGGTTTACGCGTGACCAGTATCGACTATCTTTGAAGTAGGAAGAAAACCCGTCTGTCCCTTTGTGGTTGCCTCGTCATCTCAAATTGTCGCTCGAATTCTATTTCGCGATTAATTTTAGGTCATACGCAGTATTATCAGATGAATGGGTCCGATCTACTATCAGAAGGATCGATCTACCAAAGGGAGGTAACCTATAATCTTTTTTTTATAAATCACTCAAAATCTGTAATGAGATTATTCCTTCTCTTTTTTATTTTAAACGCGCTTTTCATTTTTATGATCAAATTAGGTATTTGATTAATAGTATATACGTATTGTCTATATTATATTTACGTTCATGCTTTATAACAGACAATAATTTTTTTTTTTTTAAGAAAATATATAACAATAACTACACATCAATTTTGCACTGAGCTTGAATTGATACCATGATTTTAATTCAGATATGCCGTATTGGAGAGTATTACCATGCTCGTGACTTACAGCAGCCAGATCTCTCTTAAAATACATGGTTGAATCCAAAAATGGATTCTTTTAAAGACATTTGGTATTTGGTTCTTTGATACGCTAATAGCATGTAATTTGCATCGCAAATAGACCCCCAAATTTCTGAATCACTCCTTTACACCGTAAGAGGAATCTCTTAACCTTTGAACATTTTATCAGTCATCACAGCCCTTAAGGTAGGAGCGATTCCGGTTATGAAGAATTCCGGATATGCGGGAGTCTACTGTATTTTATATCATTTCACCCCAAGTAAGACGACTGTGCCACTAAGAGGCGGGGTGAGAGAGAAGGAAAGAGAAGGAGAAGGTTTTAGAGAGGAGAGCTCAGAAAATTGACAATAAATGAATTGAATTCAAGAAGACAAAGATGACAATTGACGTTGCACTTAGATTTCTGAAGATTGTATATGTCAGGGAAGGAAGAAATAGGAAGGATACATCAAAGATAAGTGCGAGAAATGAAATTATTAGAATCGAAAATACCATCGCGTCTAGCTAGGTCAAAAGTAAAACGGTGAGGCCTATTTGCCAATCTAGTAGCACGCTTATATTCATGCAGAAGTGGAACAAAGGAGAATAACTTAACAGAACAATTAACATGAACAAACAGGATGTCCCAAAAAAGAAATCAGTTAAAAAATTAATATCTGTGTAACTATATATCAAACGAAAAAAAAAATAGGCTTCATATTTAAAAAAGGAATGTAGATTTTATAATCGATTCCACAACGCTTCACAAATGTTTAATATGCACACGACCTGTGACACAACACACGTCAAGTCGTTACTCCAGGTTCTGCCAAACTCACTCTAAAATGTATTGCCTAATATTCTCCAGCAACTAATTGCGGACTCTCTGAGAATCTACTAGCAATATGGATCAGTCGTCATAATGACAGTGTGCTGTTGAAAAGGCCACCACCTTCATCTGACTTGAGACATTGTGATTTTTTCTATGGAGCTATGCGAAAGTGCAGGTCTACATCCCTGTTCTCTCTATAAGCCTAGAGGGACTTAAGCAAAGAATCACTGAGGCACTGGTGAATGTTATGCAAGACATGCTACAGCGTGTTTGAGATGAGCTGGACTACCAACTTGACGTGTGTTGCATCACAGGTGGTACGCATTTGTGAAGTTTTGTGAAACCGGTTATAAATCGATTAATACTTAATGTTGAACTGATTACTTACAAAAATTGCTGACTTTAAATAATGATCATCCAGAGCTACAGACTGGCGACACTGAGTGTTGGCCTCTGAGTACACTTGTATATACGTGTTAGGGGTATGTGTTTATGCGTATATATATATATATATATATATATATATATATATATATATATATATATATATATATATATACATTTTTTATGTCCACACACTCCCTCTAAAAATATATATATATAAATATAGCAAAAAATGTCTTAAACATTTGTCGGACTTTGTCCATTTCATAATATATATATATATATATATATATATATATATATATATATATATATATATATATATATATATAGTGGGGGGTCTGTGTATGTGTGTGTGTTTGTGTGTGAGTATGTGGTGTGCGTGTGTGTGTTTGTGTCTGTGTTACATAAAAAAAACTTATCTTCCGACTTTTTGCAGAAATATATATGTGTGTGTGTGTATGAGAGAGAGAGAGTGTGTGTGTGTGTGTATGTGTGTGTGCGAGAGAGTGAGAGAGAGAGAAAGAGAGAGAGTGTGTGTGTGTGTGTGTGTGACTTATGCCGCGACTTAAATTTTGTAGAAAAATACATGTCTGTGTATTAGTCAATTTTGGAGAACTGAAGGTATCCGAGGTTAATTTGCCGCCTTTTACTGTACATGACCCATTTTCACCTTCACTCCAAATAAATTATTAAGTACAAACCGCACGCACGCACGCACACAGCCACGCACACGCAGACACACATACACATATTGTCTATTTATGTTTATCAGTCAGTCAGTGATGTACCATGCGTCATATACGCTTAGGCGATCATGTATGCTTTTTCACCCACTTATGGATAAATACCATCACAGAGCTTGTTCTAAAACCTTGGATGGCAACTGAGTTTATAGCAGAAAGAAATGGCAACCTACTGCGGGAAAAATATCGGCCTCGTCAGTCATGTATCGAAAAAGAAATTATCGTCGAACTCGTGTATCACGCATGGCACATAACTGACTGATTTACATTTATACATATTTATACTGTTAACAGAAAGAATATATCTCGTCAAAATTTTCCGAATTTCATATCTGCTAACTCGAATCGGAAATGTAATCAATTGAAGTTATAGCGTATTCTTTATGAGACGACATTATTACTAAAGTCTATTATATTTCGGGCATAACACGTGCTTGAGTGGACATCACCGTTTATATTAACAGTGTCATTGGCGTCTACTAGCCTGGTTTTATAAAGAATTTAATAAAGAAAATATACCCTTCGGCATGGTTCGAACGTGCGTTCCTTTAATATAACGGAAATTACCATATAAGCAGGTGTGCTTTTAGACCGCTCACACATAATGACTGAAAGAGAGAGAGAGAGAATTATAAATTGGGAGAGAGGAAAATAGTGAGAAATAAAGAGAGATAGAGTAGAAGAGAGAGCGAGTGATAAAATGAGGGAGAAAGAGAGGGTGATAAATAGTGTGTGTGTGAGAGAGATAGACAGACAGATAGATAGATAGATAGATAGAGAGAGAGAGAGAGAGAGATATGTGATTCGAAAAAGCAATAAATGAACTCAAATATATCTACACTGAGACATTAAACGACTCACTCGCTTCAGTCATAAATGCTTTTATTTTTATTAGTTTCTTTTTTATTACTTGTCCTTTCTGTCCAGAACAATCGCCATTAAATTAGGCAGATGACTTTTTAAACAAATGAAAGCTATTTTGCCAATACGAAGAAGCTCCTTATTAAATCTATTGAACGAAGACGTGGCATAAAACGTATCTTGCATTTTCATTGATAACCATTGATTTAATCCTGGATTTACCGAGCAACTAAAAAGACGATTTCAATCACGCTAATTTGTTGCATTTGCTTTCTTTATGCTTAACAATTTCCATCATTTTATTACGATTTATATTCTCGTTGTATCACCGGGTATGAATTTAATATGCGTATCTCCTTGGAGATTTCAATACAGATCGTTCATCAGTCTTTCATATATGGTGGCACTAACGATACACACATTGCAATGGCTACATAATTACCTTTCACTTATATGTTTACAAGATACGTTTCAACTAATGTTGATGTATTGCAATAATAATTCAGCAGTTTAGGAGTGCAAAACCGTCTCAGAATGCCAGTTCGAACATCGGTCGAGGTGCCGCGAGTTTATTAAATGCACCAATCGGCGTAGAAAGAGACTGAATCAGATTCTCCCAACATCTGGACTCATCCTCAATATCTCTGAAAAATATTTGTCTCTGGCATGATTATCTGAGGAATTATACTGCATAAATATTTCTTCTAAAGTAATGGCTGCAAACAATGTCGAGATACGAACCAATCAATTTAATCGTTGATCATTAAGATGTCTCCTTTCTAAACGCTCGAACTCTTCTAATTATTGCAACACAAACACAAACACACATAGACATTTTATTATTATTATTATTATTATTATTATTATTATTATTATTATTATTATTATTTAATGAATATCAAACACTTAAAATCCCATCAATCTTTCACACTTAAAAAGTTTGTAAATCTGAAATATTGAGGGATATTTTTTTAAAGGTCTCATTAAATAAAAAACTTATTACCTATGTGATTTTACACGTTTGATATTCATTAATTAATAATAATTTTGCTTTGTCTTTTGACATCGAGCTCTCCCTGGATCTATATCCTCCTGGGAGATCCATGCCGGTTAGCATATTGTATTATTATAACTTGCCACGAATTGGGCACTGTTAGACATTGGCGTGTTTATTCACAGAGTAAGTACGTAAAAATCGCCTGTCTTTCAACCGTGCGCCGATGGCTTGGGAGAATATCTTCGACTGTTGCCGAATCAGTTGGGTTTCTAACCCGGCTTGAAGCAATCGGATGCCTAGACACAATGATGTGCTGTGATTTAGTGAAACAGTCTGTCTGTGGATGACAATATATATATATATATATATATATATATATATATATATATATATAAAAGTGAACATAGAAGTCAACACTTCGAGGCGACAGTCTGTTTCATGCTATATGCAATCGTCAGGCCACATGTGCTGTTATTTTTCTCGGCTATTTATATATATACGGGTCAGTGGTGCATTATGGGAAGTCTATTATGGCGGTTGTTTTACCGGAAGTCGTTTATTAATTTATTTGGGTTAAATTATTTTGCTTGTTTTTATTTTTTGTTTTTATTTTATTTATTTATTTATTTATTTTAATCGATGTTTTTATTAACGTAGTAAAAATTTGTTTATGTCACTTATTTAATAGTTTTGTTTTGGTTTGAGAATTTAATTAAAGCTATTTATTCGATTTTGGGGTTGATTGTTGTAGTTTGTTCTAACTATTATTTTGGCAGGAACATTTTTTAATTTGTGTTTATTTTGGTTGATTATTTTTATTTGTTTTTTCTAACGGTAACTTTATCGGGATTGGTTTGTTTATTTATTTGCTTGGATGAATTTAGGTTAATTTATTTTACTTGTATATTTTCTCTTTTTCGATTTTTAAGTAACGTAGTATTTATTTATTTATTTATTATTATTATTATTATTATTATTATTATTATTATTTTCGTTATATAAAAGTTATAGGTATTTTTTTCGTCCGATTGTTTTGGTTCGATTTTTTAGGTTCGATTTTTTAGTCTAACTAATATTTTGGTCATAATGGTTTGCTAATTTGTTTATTATTTACTTTATTTATTTGGGTTCGTTTTTTTTTTTGTTTTGTTATTATTATTATTCTTTTTCGTCTATTCTAACTGGTGTGATTTGGTAACTTGTTTGGATTAATTAATTTAGCTTAATTTATTGTTATTTTGTTTATTTGTTTATTTATTTGTTTTTATTTTGTTTTTCAATTTTTTAAGTAACGTAGTAAAAATTTGTTTTCATGTCTGCATTTTGAGATGAGCTCGGATCTTTTATTTAATACTTTAATATTTTGGTCTGGGAAAGTAATGATATAATATAAAATCGGATTTAAGTCCTTATATGGGAATAAAAAAGGACAAGAATGGCCATATTTTGGTTTCGGATGAAAAAGTTATCACAATGAAGGATTTCTGTCGCAGCCAATCTTTGCGCTCCAAAAGTCAATCGCATTAGTCTTGTTAGTCACGGCTTGCTCACACGATGCTTAATGCTTGCTGCTGATTGGCCCATTCACGCTCCGGGGCCATGCGAAATCATGTGTGAACGGTAGATGCAACGCGCGTGCGCATAATGCATCCCAAATGGGGTAGATATTTCAGAGAGCCTACATTTATTTCAGGATTTAATTCTCATACCATGGTTTCTAAAAATGATCTTTTAATGTTACAATGCAGGCATGCATTACTTTCCACGTTTTTGCATTTTCCCAGTAAAGTATACGTCAAGACCATTTTAAAATGGATTTACAGAGGTACATGTCACATTTTACCCTAAAAATCAGTAAAAACAAGGTAAAACTGCTACTTTTAGGTGTTTGTAGCCCATTTAGCCTACTAAAGCATAGGTTTAAATTCAGTAAGCAATCACTAACACATTTCATGCCACTTCATGCCCCCACTTTTAAGCCAAGTGGACAGAATCGGCTCCCCCAAATTGTCAAATTTGTCCAATTTTTCACATTTGATTGCATTTTTACATTTGGGGGGACACCGGGAGACTGTTATGTCTTTTCATGCCGTTTACGTGTAGCAAAAGTCACCTACTCGATATAATTTTACTACTGCGCATTGCTGCCCCCAAAAGTTCTCGTACGTTTTCATCTAAATTCGTGCTACTTAAATGCCTTTATCATCCATCAGTAAACGAAATTAACATTCCTTCAAATTTGGTTCGTAACAAGTGTAAAATCGCTTTTATTTTCAACTTTTGATCAATAAAACTACCTCAAATATCCTGGGTGTTCAAAATTTTCAAAGAAAAATGGAGCTTGAAAATCCCATTTTCTGATTGACTGATTTTGAGAGACTGAGCTACATCGGTGACGACGTAAATAAAAAAGGCAATGCCTATTTTGGAATAAGGAACTACATAACTTTCATGTTTATCAATAAAAAAAAAACATAGAATAAAGTCGCCAGGTATTATTTTGAAACATCGTCAGCCACTGTGCACTGCTTTGACTAACCCAGCTGAAGGTTAACCAATCGCGTCAACTGCTCAAGTTTGTTACGAGGTCGTTCCCACGGTTGCAAGCGTTTAACCTTGGGACCTTCCAATTATACGCGCAAGCAGCTCTCATACGCACGCGTCTGTTTCGTACGTCACCTTAGTATGTGCGCACAACTGAAGAGCGTTTAGTACACAATTCACATGACCCAATATGCGTTTCTAGGGCCAGGGCTTCCGAGTTCCCAACACAGACAATCCTTCGGCGTTTAAGGAATGCCAGCGCTACAGCGTGTTCTAGAGCTTTAGAAAGGCGTGAACAAACCACTTCCCGTCGTTTTAGGAATGCTAGTGCAACAGCATCTTCTAGGATTTCGGAACAACCTCAACAAACCACTATTCGTCGTTTAAGAAAGGCCAGCGTTACTGCGTCTGTCTGAGGTTTAGAAATTCCTGTGCCGACAGCTAATCGTCGTTTGAGGAATTCCAGAATAGCAGCATGCAGAGTTATAATATTAGGTTGTCCCAAAAGTTCGTAAACACTTGCGAAAAATTGAATTTTTATGCAATTTTTAATTGTTTTTGGAAGCGAATTGTGACATCGGACGCGAAACAGGTCTATCTGGCCCAGCACAATCGAGACAAGCGATGGGTTCAGAAAGGGCAAGAGACACCGTCGGTTCCAAAACGAGATCGATTCTGCAAAAAAGTCATGTTGTGCGTTTGGTGGAACTTTGAAGGAATCGTGCATTTTGAGTTGGTTCCGAATGGTCGTGCCATCAGTGCTGAACTTTACTGTCAGCTACTGGAGCGGGTCTACGAAAAGTTGAAGCAAAAGTACCCGGCTCTGATCAACCGAAAGCGCGCTTTGATGCAGCAGGAAAATGCCAAGCCACACATAGCCAGGAAGACCAAAGACAAGTTTGAAGAGCTGGACGACGTTGAGGTTCTGCCACATCCAGCCTACAGTCCTGATTGTGCTCCATCAGATTACGTCCTTTTCTGCTCAATGCAACACTTTCTGAAGGGCCGCCGATTCGACTCGTTTGATGAAGTCGAGGAAGCGTGTCAAGAATTCTTTGATTCGAAGCCGGCTGAATGGTACTTTCACCAGATCCGAAAGCTTACAGATCGATGGCAGAAAGTCTTGAAAAATGATGTTCTTTATTTTGAGGAATAATTTTTGTTGTTTTTGTTATTACTTGGCGAGTAAAATTTCAATTTTTTGCAAGTGTTTACGAACTTTTGGGACAACCTAATATGCATTCTCTGTCGTACACCGTTGGTCTGTTTCTTCCCTTACCATAAGAGCTGCTTTAAGTAACGCTACGTGCGCTTCATACTCGCCTCAAATGGTTACTAAAAAGTACAAAAAAGTTATACCACTTACAAGTACTCGCCCCAGCACGTTCCCATACTTCTGTTATGTGCTTCTGTTTGCGGTAGTGTCAGCGCCGGCCGTCTTTTGGTCAAATGACGCGTCTACTTTCACGATATTGCGTTTTATTACGTTGCCACTAACACAGGGCTTCATGCAATACCTTGCACTGATGGATAATAAAACCATCCTATTGGAATACAAACCATCTGCCACAACTCATCAAAAACTTCCTACGGTCCGTGTTCGTATTGAACTTGACAACTTTTAATTGGAGGTGTCTTAGTAATGGCAAACGGCTGATGATACCATGGCTTTCCATTGCTTTCTTACAATTTTTTCTTCCGCTGTGCTGATGAATACCAACATCTTGTGCACATTTTGTTTTTTATGTGTCCAGCCATCAGTTCTACTAGACTTACATGTGTGTACAAAAGAGTATGACGGCTATGACCTTCCATTCAGAGGAAGTTTACTCCCGGGCAACGCCGGGCTTTAATGCTAATATATATATATATTAGGTTTTCTCAGATGGTAACATATGTGAGAAAACGACATTATTTTTGCACCAACCTAATATATATATATATATATATATATATATATATATATATATATATATATATATATATATATATATATATATATATTGTGCATTTAGGCAGCAATCTCTGTTTTAAGTTTCGATAAAAATGACCGACAAGGTGATGTGGTTAAGTTTTGAGCACATCGAGTCAGTGTAATGGTTATCAAGCTTGCCGCGCTAGAACAAATACGACTGAATAGTGGGTGCCCCATTCTTTCGGCCTTGAGCCACTTCTAAGCTACGCTTTGAAAATACCCATGGATTATATAATTGTTTTATATATCCAAGCGCTTCTAAATACACATGGAGACCTTTATCTCTCCATTGATAATACATTAATAATGCATTATCCTATGTACAAAATTGTTAAAAATAATGGAAGGATTATTATTGAAAAAGGAAATATCATCACTTACATATATATATATATATATATATATATATATATATATATATATATATATATATATATATATTGGTTGGATTGATGTGAGTTTGTGACTCTGGGTTTCACGCTTTTATTTTTAATTTATTAAAAGTTTATTTGTTATTATTTTAAAGGTGGTTATTTCCTTGTTTATTTGTGACTGTGTATATGTGGCTGGTAGAAATTTCGGTTTGTATTCCTTATTGGTTATTTTTATAGTGGTATTAAATATGCTGAGAGTGGGGGTAGTTTAGGTTAATAATTATGACGGTTTTATATGATAATAGTAGATGTGATGTGATAGCAATGTTGTAAGGGGGTTGGTGACAATGATGATATAAGTGGCTAATAGTTATTGTAAATTGGTAGTAGTGATTAGTAATGGTGGTGAGAGAATAATAAAAAACAATAAATGTAATTATTGCGGTGCTAGCTTGAACTAAAAAGTGATTGTCGGTGTTTTATTTTATTTTATTTCATATATTTATTTATTTATTTATTTATTTTGGTATAAATGCTGACAATAGGTATTTATTCTCCTGCCTACATTTGGAAATTATCTCTGATCTTATTGGTTTTTATTTGGTGGTATTAAATATGCTGGGGAAGTAATTTAGGTTAATAATTATAGTGGATTTATATGTTAATAGTAGATGTGATGTGGTAGTAATGGTGTTGGGTGTTGGTGATAATGATAATATTAGTAGTTAATAGTTATTGTAAAGTGGTAGAAGTGATCACTAATGGTGGTGCAATGATAATAATAAATGTAATTATTGTAATGGTAGTTTGAACTAAAGAGTAATTGTTGTTGGTTTTTTTTTCCATTTGGTATAAGTTCGGATAATAGTTACTTATTCTCATGCCTACATTTGGAGATTATCTCTGATCTTTTGTTTAGTAAATTATTTGTGGGATATTATTGCTATTTTTCGTTTAGGCAAAATAGGCATTTTTTTGTAATGTTGCCGTAGGCAGGTGCTTTTTTCAATACTTTCCAGCTTATTGTTGGTGTGATATTTCTGTCTTTTTGCTGCCATATGTATGTGGATAGTGTAGTGCTGTTCGAGTATTTCCTGTTGGTGAATGAAAGTTTGTGATTGTTATTCCTCTTCTTGAATGGACCCTCAGTGGCACGGATGTAGTACATTATGCTGTTGTTTGCACTTACCTTGGCTTTGTATATTGTGTTCGTAAGTTGGCAATTTCCTGAAGTGGGCATGTTCTATTTCTGCAGTTGCATTTTTGATCCTTGGTTGCATTTTTGTAGGTTGTCATTTTTTTATTGTGGCTTTTGATTATTTCTGTTGTACTTTTTGTTTGACTCATTGATTCGTTTTCTACGGTTTGTCAACGCTTTGAAGTTTATTTAAAACCAGAAAATATATTTAGATTGCAAGAATATATATATATATATATATATATATATATATATATATATATATATATGTAATAATACTTTTGTGATAAAAGTTTATTTATTAATCCATAGCTAGAAGAAGTTCTGGATTCATACGTTTCCAAAGGTTATTTGCGCATGAGTGAATATAATGAACTGAACGGAAAAACGAGCACAGCTCTCCGATTAAGAATTCAGAGCCATTTTCCAATCCCCGCTGCCTCACATCCAGGCTTACAACACCTGATATTCCCAAGCAGTCACCCATCTCGGTACAGACCAAGCTTGACGTTGCTTAATTTCAGTGATCGTACGGGAACCGATGTTTCAACATGATGTGGACATTAAGTTATTTACCTCCCCCACCATCGAGGTAGGATATGGCACCAGGCCGTTATTTAATGAGGGGTTAAAACCGAGCCCGTGAGCTCGAGCAAAAATTCGCCTCATTTGGGTTCTTCTCCGCCCGAAGTCAGAGAGTTCGACTAGCTCAGCTGATGACGAATCTCCGACTAATTGCCGAAGCAAGTCCGTAAGCTGCAATTTCTGTCATTCTATCGTCGATGAATTTTATTTACGTTTGCTATTTTCCCTGTGCCCTGCTCACTACATATATCATTTGATAAATAAAAATATATTGAGCAGTTTCCGAAATTCGGTAAGTAGCATTCTCAATTGAATAAAAAAGAAATTATTGGCTTTTCAAAAATCGTATTTAGAACTTTTTGCTATGAAAAATTATATTATTACAAATACAGTACAAAATAATTATGCTCTTGTATTTAGGTTCCTAGTATTTTTATAGTCTACCTAGGGTCAAAATCCACACCACATTATTTTCGCTACATATTATTTGTGTACTATGCATGTGTTCTGAAGTTTTAGGTGTGTTAGGTGAAATCAACCACTCTTTCACCCATTGGTACTGTTCATCTCGGTAGTTGGGTTTGCAAACGTACACCGTGGTGTCATCTGCATCTAGGCACATTTTAAACGTTTCATCCCAAGCTACTGGGTTACTGTGAGTGAAAGAAGAAAATGTTAGTAAGGAGAAAGTATAATAAAAAAAATACAAGATAAAAACAAGGAAAACATAAGTTGGAAATTGATTTTAGATTTAAACTTTTAATGACCGTTGTTGACAGGATAGCAAGAGAGTTTCACAAAGAAGATGTGCAAGAAAAGAAATTATTATAAAGGAACGTTTTCTTAAGTCGAATTATTTCAAACGGTGAGACCTATTTGCCTGTACAGCATTAAATTCAAATTCATGCAGTAGTGATATCAAAGTTAACAATTTCCATAAAAAATATTTATATCAAATTTCCCTGCTTAGCGATAGGTTGTTATTCATGCTACTGCCGAAATGTGAGAATTGATCTGTAACTTCCAGAACTACTTCATCAATGTTGGCTGATGGAAAAGCATCTTGACCCTTGATAGAAACATCTTGATACCAGAGTTATTTTTTGTTATGCTAATACAGAGCCCAATTCACTATATATATATATATATATATATATATATATATATATATATATATATGAAAATTTCTCAGAGTTAACCTGTAGAAAACACAATATTTATAAATATAAATGACAATAGGAAAACTGTAGTTATTGTTGACTTTCTCAAAGCAAAAAACGAAATGAATTTAATTAAAGAAAGTAACTACTAATAACAAAAATTGGAATGTTCTTAGCAACTGGAGGAAGGTAGAGAACGCTATTTTCATGTTGTTAACTGAAAATAACGTCAGTTGTTGTCACGTGTGGAGAATATTGTCTTTATATCGTAAAATCAAAAGAAAATGGTTGAATCTGCCAACACAGTTATAATGACAATATTCTCCATACGTGACAATAACTGACGTTATTTTCAGTTAACAATATGAAAATAGCATTCTCTATATTCCTCCATTTGCTAAGAACATTTTGTTTTTTTGTTATTAGTAGTTACTTTCTTTAATTAAATTCATTTCGTTTTTGCTTTGAGAAAGTCCATATTGGACGAAACGCGTCAGCAATAACTACAGCTTTCCTATTGTCGTTTATATATATATATATATATATATATATATATATATATATATATATATATATATGTGTGTGTGTGTGTGTGCGTGTGTGTGTGCGTGTGTGTGTGTGCGTGTGTGTGTATATATATATATATATATATATATATATATATATATATATATATATATATATATATATATATAAACCGAGCAAATAATAATTAATTAACAAATCGGAGACTTCAGAAAGCCATGGTAATATTTTATTTCGCGAGACCGATAAAATTCGATTTCGCTTCGTCAGACACGGCGGTTTCAAAACCATGTGAGGATTCACAAATTCTTCCAGCAATCAACCGACAAACGAAATGAAAAACAAGATTAGCGGAAGTTGTGTTTTAAGAAAGTTACGCAGAGTAGAAAGGGAAGGAGGGAGGAATATGTCTGTAGGAGATACCATGGTTGTAGATTTGACCTCTCATTCATCGGGCAAGAGAAAGGAATAAAGAAAGTGAGAGAAGCAGGGAACAGAAGAGAGAACGGGAGAAAGCGGAGATCGCACACAGATCGCTATACCTACGTACATACATACACATTTTTCTATATACACATATAATTACACACACGCACATATGTGCCTACACATTCGCATCCATCTACACATGTTTTCACGTAAATGTGTCCATCCATACGTATGTATACACACATATACATCCATGCTCATCTATTTATCTGTTCGTATTCATAAACACTTATGCACATATTTAAGTAGTACATTTCTAAATCAGTACTTAGGTAACGTGTAAGATGTTATCAAATACATTACAAATTGTATATATACACAAGGCTTAATCTATGCCCCTAATTATGAGAGAATACAAAATATAACACATGAATACACACCTCCTTTCTCATTAAGTGTCCCAGAAATTTCATCTGCCCTTCTTTATTTTAAGTATAAGCTTCCTCCTTGTTTGCATCATTTCCAAGACCTCATCGTTGCCCACACGCTCGCTCCATGATATTACTTAGCATCCTTCTGTAGAACCACATCTCCGCTGCCTCGAGTATCTTCTTCATCCTCGAGGATACCGTCCATCATTCACTGCCATATAGGACAGATGACACGTAACAGCTCAGTACCCTTTTCTTTGTAACCAAATAAGTCCTCCTGACGTCATGAAAAACACTATATAAAATTCACTGTTTTTATACATAATTTTGAATGTCTTAAACTTGTTCAACTTTTAACAAGAAAAATTTCAAGCTAATTTTAAAATTGTGTTAAAAATATTGATTTATTTAAGATTCTATTTACATTGTATTTATTTTCATTTTTTTCTTCTTGAATTCTTAACCTATATTTATATGATCCATTATCGTACATAATTAGGTTACAATAAAATGTTTATTTTATATAAGTACTACCTTATGAAAATTGAAACATAGTAGAGTGGGGGACACATATCATGGATTTAGGGGGTTATATTCGAAAGGTAACGAGATATTAGGACCGGCACTCTTCTCAGCATCCTTCTGTAGAACAAAATTTCTGTTTTGTTTTGTTTTTTAGCATCTACTTCATATTTATAGAAATTGGCAAACGCAAGGGGCTTCTTATTATATAGCTTTTCACCACGTTTTTTTTTTCTATTTTTTAACATCAAAAAACTCCTTTAAATAATCGTATTTCATGAGCATGTTTACATTATCATAGGATATGTTTAATATATTTGTGAAAGAAACATAACGACATGATCATTATTTCATGTAATTTAAATGTGATATGCAATATTATATTGTCGTTTGGGATGTATGTTTCAGAAACAATGTAGATACAAAGCCAGCATACATCCGATTATAATTAGTATTGGATACGTAGTGCGATTATTTTAGAAAGCTACATGAATTCATTGGAGCTTTTTAAATTAAAAAAAAAAACATGGAAGGATTATCTCAGATTGAAAAGGGAGATCTTTCTTTCTAGTACTTCATTGTCGCCCATATTAATTTTACATTTGCTCCTGCTCACATACATTAGAACGCACTTAAGCTTATCACTTGTGTCTTTATTGATTGAAATTCGTTTTGTTTATATCTTCCTCTTTCAGCTCCATGAATATTTACCGTTTATTTCAGTTTTCTTTTATTTTCTTTCAATTTTACTCTTGTTATTTTCTCTCGATCCTTATCAAATGTTTTCTTTCCTTTTTTTCCCCCATTCGTTTCAGTTAATCCTTATTTCTAGTTCACTTCGGGCTTAATTTTTTACATTGTTTTTCTTTTCAACTTAATTTCTTAATGTTCTCTCTTTATTATTATTATTATTATTATTATTATTATTATTATTATTATTATTATTATTATTATATATCCCATTTCTTCACCGAATCCTTCGTGTTCATAATTAATTTATTTTTCTCCTAAATGTTTCTTTTATCCATCCACCTTCATTTTTCTCCTACCCTTCAGCTTATTTACTGCTTCCAGTTCCGTCCATATTCGGCCATATTGCTTTGCCATCTTTTCATCATATCGTTTCGTAAAAGTCATCGAGTGAGTCAAGCGATAAATATTCGGCAGAATTTATTCAACAATCAATAAATATTTGTCATGCCAGCCGCGAAAATTGCACTTAGAATCACTATTTTATTATATAATCATTTATTTCCTTATGTATGCGTGTGTCACTCTGTGTACTAGTATGTACGTGTGTCAGGGCGGTCTCGCGTTGGTAGTATGTAGCGCCAGTGTTAGGAGGATGTATAATAGTGTTCGAAAGAAAAATGAAAAATTATGCGACAAAATGGACAAGCTTTTTTAAAAAGGCGTTTCGCCGACGTGTGTTTGGTTCGGCTACTTCAGTCCGACATGAATGTCAAAATTGTGTACAAGGAAAATATATTATGGTTTTGAGGATAAGAGGGGCAATAATTTAAATTTACTTTATCAGATCCAATGAACAGAGACCAGAATGATTTTGTTAGATTGTTTGTGTTTTATTTTTTTATTTTTTTATTTTTATTTTTTTGCATCAGTAACGTTAGTGTCTGTTCGAATGAATCGTATCCTCAAAATTCCAACACATTTTCTTTACACCCAATAGTGTTTTCCTTTACAATCTGAGGAAATCCAAATCCGCACAGTGGATAAAGACGTTGGTTAGATCCGGTGACAAGACCCAAATATTGTGAGTTCAATACCTGGTTATGGCGGTGGAGAACTTTCAGAGAGAAATTAACAGGAGATAACTGATAAATGACATCCATTACACATAACACGTGGAACTAGAACAGCCTACCCCAGTCAGCGAAATAAAGGGTTCAGTTCGACATACAAACACCTGAAAAAAGCCGGAACGTACAACGACCGAAACGTTGTGATAAACATATATATATATATATGTGTGTGTGTGTGTGTGTGTATTTATTACACTAAACATTATCTTTTTGGATACCCGTGTTTAAAATGACATCAGGTTATTTTTAAAGCTTTTTCAATCATGGCTATCGACTAAAAGAATGTTCAAAGTAGTAAACATCTCTGAGTAAAAATAAATCCATTTATATATTCTTTAGAAATATATCTATATCTATCTATTCATATATCTACAGGAAATGAAAAATCCTGATTTATAACCTGTGATCACTTCTGCGCGAGATACGTGGCAAACCGTGCACCAGTACAGGCTATGATGTTTTGATGGCGACAATATTCATTGTGCTGCGAAGTAATGGCCACTAAAAGTAAGTCATGCGCAGGTTGTTCAGTAAACATGACACATGCATATCCATAAAAGTTGAGCACTTCTTTCATTTTAGTGGGCCCTAACTTGTCGTCCGCGACGAGAGTTACCACCATATATATATATATATATATATATATATATATATATATATATATATATATATATATATATATATATATATACAAGTTTCATTAAATAATATAGACAAATGTTGTCTATTTATTTTATGTATAAGTTTAATAATATTATCATTGAACGAAGAAAGAAATTCACAATATTGATCCATATTTTTTAAAATACAATCTAAGATTCCGGCTGACATAAGCCATTATCAAAGATGTCAATTACAACATATTAAACAATATACAGACAAGACAGTGATGATAGTCTGCCATTGTCTATATAGATGATTTCTAAGCAACGATAAACATGTACATATAAGACGCTAGAAGCGAAAATCGCACCGCATCTCATGATGCCACACATGACCACACGAGAGTGAATTGGAGAAGTCTGAATTATTGGTTGGATTCTCATACTTCTCCAATTCACTCTCGTGTGGTCATGTGTGACGTTATGAGATGCGGTGCGATTTTTGCTTCTAGCGTCTTATATGCACGTGTTTATCGTTGCTTAGATATCATCTTGTCTATATTATTTAATCAAACGTGTATGAATGAAAAGATACTGCCTAAATACACACACACACACACAATATATATATATATATATATATATATATATATATATATATATATATATACAAAACGGGGATGTTGAAAAGATGACCGGTCTACACCCTTCCTAAAATATGAGTTGATTAATAAGAGAGTCGATTTCGAGCAATTCCCTCGCTTGATCAACCTCAGAGAGGGGCAGCGACGATGTGGCTTGTTAGTTCAGCTAAAGTATTACATCGTCGTACTTAGAAGCGGCAATGTTTATCGTCTTTTGCAGTAGCATAACATGCCATGAATGACCACTCTCTGCTTGTAGGGAATTTGATAACTTTTTAGGCGTGTCATGTTTGAACCGACATGATTCATTAGACGTTAATCATCTCTAGTTTGATCAAACGGTGTAGAAACATTTTCAGAGAAATTCTCTTTAATTCCCTTACAAATATCTCTCTTGTTCAAAGTCATTCTTACTATTTTGCACTGTTTTCCTCCAAGATGGACTACGTAGAGATAGTTTTTCCCAGATATAACACTCATATTGTGCGAGGTTTCTTACAATGTCATGCTGGGTTGGTCCATGCGTTGTTATCAGGAGTGCACTTACATTTATTCTTCTATTTTGCTCGTCCGTCTTCCGGTAATAATTTCTTCCATAAACTAATGTTGTTTGTTGGTTCTTTTAGCGTCATATCAACCCAATATGGGTCATTTAATGCTGATATTTAATTTTCTTTGAATGGTTAGTAATTTCTTTTATAAAAATATATTTCTGAAAATATATTTGTCTTGTAGTAATATATTGCAGGAAAGTTTGTTTTTTTTTAATAAAAAATGTATTGCTAGTAATAATTGTTTTTTACTATGAAAATTTATTGATGTTATTTTTACTATATAATTTTTTATACATTCGTCGTGATTTGACCCCAGTTTCGTGCTCAACTATTTGTTCATGTTTTGACCTTAATAGGTGCTACTACCCAAGGTCAGGACGGACATGCGAAGAAAAGGAATTTAAAGGTGGTTCCACGCTCCTCAAAACCTCTCGATAAGTGGCCTTGCTGTCGGATGTAGTTTATCGTCCTACCCAGGACCGTAAACGAATATTGAATTTGTTGAAATCCCAAAAGGCCTTCAATGCAGAGAATAAAACCTTTTTAATATTCAAGGCAAGATCTTATGATTTCTTCATAAATTTTAATTCACAGCACGCCTTCTCCTAAACTAGTTGAGCACCAAGGCTATAGAACTCTGTATGCACTCTATTTAATCCGCAACTGTAGGGAGAAGAAATCCGTTCATGCTTTTCTCCGGATTATAGCCCGAAGTGTACTGAAGTGTCCGAAGTGTAGGTAACAGACGAGTCTTGAATTTGAAACCGATTCGCTGATTCAACATACTTCACAACTTTCAGCACCGATAAATATTGCGATCCCAGCGTCTCCTGTAATACCATTAGATATCTAAAATAATATATATTTTTCTAAGTAATAATATTATTTAAATAGAAATATAAGCTGATCAAAAGAACGGGAACTTTTTAATAATCCAATAAAACCAAGAGTAATGGAAGAACAATATTTTGTTCATAGTAATTGAAATCTTGAAACATGCGATTTAAGAAACAATGATGGAATTTTCATTTTTTAAAAATTACATCCTGTAGATGGCGTCCTCCTGTACGAATGCATTCTTGAAATCTGCTGTTGAGATTCCTCATTGACTCCTGCAACATCGCAGCTGGGATACTGTGAATTTCATCTTGAATTCTAAATGGCGAAATGTTTACTTGCTCTAGGTCACTGTCTCGCAGTGTTGCCACTTGCTCATGTCTGGCAATACGCACTTCAAAAATTCCCGTTTTTTTGGGGTCACCCTGTACTTGTCACGGTTTGAATTTTCCGATGAATCGTAATTCGTAATTTAATAAATGAATATGATCACGGCGAGTTCTACATACAATAAAATCTTCTTAGATATTCCCTAACGCATATTTAAATATTTAACAACTTTAAGAAATATTGCAATCACAATCATGAATGCTGGTCGTTATTTTAAGAAGTATAGAGAGACAAAAGAAAAGATTTCAAATTGACAACTTTCCCACGCATTAAACAGAATTGAAACACTTCTAGCTTTCCTGCTTTCATTATTTTATTCTTTCTTTCATTATTTCATTTTCTCGCTGAAACTATTTAGTGCCTCTGATATGTCTTTTCCGTCTTTCAACCCGATCAAAACAGAATACTCCATTATTTATGGCATGTTAGTAGCTGCCACAATCTATACAATTCTACTCTAGCATGAGTCTCAAACAATGGGAGAGGTGACCATCCGCCGCCTAATAACCAGTTGCTTCGGGTAGATGGAGCTCGGCAGTGAAGGACGGGCGTTCATCTACGTGAAGGAAAACCCTTATTTTAAACATCCGTGGACTTGTGGTCATATCATAGCACGGAAATAGCTATGGAAGTAAATCCAGATAGAAAACTAGGAGTGGAGCTTCCGACGCACTCGGCTGTCACATCTGACAATTTTCCGGCAACACCTGCAGTCAAGCCAGCCCCAAATATAATGATCTGTATTCCTTTGGGTCTTATAGGTACGGCTGAGAGGGTGGTCATGTACTCAACGCAGCGCTCGCCCTCAATTACCATCGCCCAAGCCTGCAACCTGGAGAGGACACTTCACAACCAAAGCACTAAATTTAGACCAAACAGGGCGCTGTCTTTATCTCGCGAGATAAACGGATGCCGACTATTGATAGAAAACATTAAACTCTTTCTTTCTCTCATTCATTCTTTCTTTATTCCTATCATTCTTTCATTTTCTCACTGAAACCAAGTTGCGTGTCTGACATGGTTTTCCTTCTTTCCACGTGATCAAAACAACGCAGTCTGTTATTTATTAGTATTGGTAGGATGTAACGGCCGTGCTAACTAGGAAAGGGAAATGCAGAATTTTAATAAGACGTTCAACGGAAACGAAATAATAGTGTTTGTTAGTCTATGTTCTCAAAGGAAACAGAGACATTTAACGTAGAATATGCCATTATAGGGGCAAAGAAGCTAAATAAAAACTCTTCATAGAAGTTTCAAAAAGTGCATTTCAGCGAACAAGGGTAATCGTCACTATGATTTGGGCTATTTTATATAATAGAATACAATTCCTAAGATTCGGAACTTTATAGTTAAACAGCAAATATTAAATCGTGATAGTCGCCTTCACCTGAAATATAAGACCATATGTAAACTTATACACGGAAATTAATAACTGTAAGAGCTATATACTTTCATCATCATCATCATCATCATCAACAACATCATCATCATCATCGCCGTCGCCGTTTTCGTCGTCATCATATAATAATTAAGCCTACTAATATGCAAACCAAGGAAGAGGAATAAATATGCGGGCTAGACAATGCACACAAGAACTATTTGCCGGAAAATGGTTGTGTTTTATCCCCTACTACAATCTAATGTTAAAATAATAAACATCTTACATACAAAAAAGAATTGAGGCATATTCTAAACTAGTAGGTATGCATTATAACCTACGATTTATATATTCTAACCTATTAGGTGTATATTATTATCCAGGAGAGGTATATTTTAGGTTAGGAGATGTATATTACAATTAGTGGGGTGTATATTATTATCTAGGTGAGGTATATTCTAGGTTCGGAGGTGTATATTACAATTCATCGGGTGTCTATTATTATCTAGGAGAGGTATATTTGTGTCCAGGTGGAATATATTCTAACATAGTAAATGTACATTCTAGTATATATTTAGGTATATTGTTGAATGGTGGGCGTATATTTCATCTAAATAGGTATCTATTCTTGCCTAAGAGGGTACATTATAGACTAGAAGGTGTATATTCTAGCAAAGGAGGGGTATATACTAGACCAAGAAATGTATTTTCTAGCATTGGAGGAATATATATTAGCCGGCCTTTGGTATAATCTATCCTAGACTATTATAAAGAATGTTCCAATAACATGGAGCGATTTTCAATGTGAATTTAGCTTAAGCGTCTAATGATTTGTTTTCTTTTTCTTTCAGATTTTGCAGGTATTTGGGCGATATTATTTTTCACCCATAATTGCCATGACTTCATATGATCCAATAGAGAAATAAAAAAAATCACAAATAACACTGATTTATTTACTGTTGACTTTGATCCGTCTTAATGAAACACCTTTTATATCCAGGATTATAAACTTCATATCTTAGCTTGTAATCCCTCTTATAAAACTGTATACGTCGAATAACATCCAGCATACATTAAGTCTGGAGAATACTCTGGATTGGCCGAATATACCGCTCTCGGCTTATATTTTGACTTGTTACCATAGGGACGTAGAAGTCTAGTTGTTAAATTCTCCGTTCTTGCAAAAGTTTTTTACGAGCCAAATCACCATTAATATAGGACAAGTATAATAATTAATAATTTCAAAGGAGATATGTTTTCGAATTACTTGGGGACAATAAATCTTTTATGCAGGAAATCTAAGAAAAATAATGAAAGTAACATTAAATACAAAAGCAAGCTGGACATGTCATAATTATTATTGGATATATTTCTATTTGTCTCGTGTCTATCTTGCACATACTCAGACCCATAAAGTGGGGGGAATTACACATTAATTCATATTATTTTACTGTATGTTATCGATCGAAAATAATTCAAAAATAAGAAAAAATATCGTGGCGTTTTGCAAAATATTATAGGAAACGACATAATTACACATATTGGTCATTCAATCGATTTCAAAAATCAATCGAGATCAAAGCATTGGCAGGATTTTTCCCTATCACTAATTTAACCTGTGGTTCAAGTTGGTGCTTTTAATCGTATCGATTGTTATAAATCAATGTAACAATCTATACAACGCTTGTAAAATTATTAAAATTAACAACATGTTCAGTCTGCTAGTGAAATGAATCGTCGTTTAATAAAATGGATTACAAGTTATTTCCTCTTTTTTTATAAGAGATAGGAATTGTGGCGCATTATACTTCAGAGGGAAAATATCGGAATTGCTTAGACGGTAAATTTGCTGGTTGAAACAGTTGTAAAATTAAAGAAAAACTGAAGAATATATTAATATATAAAATTTGTTTTTCAAATGTTTTTTTTTTTTTAGAGTAACGGGAAACATTTCTCTTAGTTATTGAACAGCAGCTTTACATGCAAGTTAATGAACTGCTTCTTCGTGGATCGCTGCCTGAATAACTATTATACAATATTTCGCTAGATATCATTTGAAGGAAACACATTATTTTGGAGATGGAAGGCAAGTAAGTTTTCAGTCAGAAAATGTTGAACATAAGTTTTTATGTATATATTTCCTGTACAATTTGGTAAGGGATAAAGTGATTTCCGTTGATTTGTTCATTTAACACAAAAGAGATTTTTGTAAAAAGATTTTTTTTTTGGTTCACTTTAATACCTACAATAAATTCTATTCAAAATAATCTTCAAAGAACGGGAAGTTTTCTTGCATAGAACCAAAATGCAGTCGATATTTTCTTGTATATTCTGTCTGTAGCGCTGCACTTTGTTCTGTTTTTTTTAGAATCCACATACCATTTATACAATATATATATATATATATATATATATATATATATATATATATATATATATGTATATATATATATATATATATATATATATATATATTATTGTATGTGCAAGTGTGTGTGTCTGTGCAAGTGTGTGTGTCTGTGCGTGCTTGTGTGTGTGTTTGTGTGTGTGTTTGTGTGTGTTGAAATATTAAAAACATAAAAACTTCAGACACACTGTGTTGTATATTAATATTCTTTCGTTTTTATTATTATTTCATTTAGATTCATCGACTAGTTTCGGCTAATATGGCCATCATCAGAAGAGAAAAAAAATCTGCCTGCTGGTAGCAGTGAACTATAGATATGAATGTCTTGATGGAGAAAATGTATTTTTGTCTGTAGTTTTCATTTGTGCTTTTATTTTTTTAACATGAGTTTTGGTCAGCCTTGTGTTAGTCAAACAGTCACTTTTAAGTTGTTATTTAAGATAACAGGTGGATTGATTCATGCTGCTCTGAATTCCCTTGGTCATTTTGACAGTTTATTGGTTCCTGGAAAGGGGATGGGTTTCTCTTAAATGTGTGTGTATTATTTAATACTCAGGGAGTGAGTGAGTATGATGTGTGTAAGTGTGTATATTCTTGTGAGTGCGTGTATAAGTGTGAGGCTTCAACTATTCCGTAAGTATGTCTGTTTTGTGTGGGTGCGAAAAGTGGGTATGTCCTGATTTGTGGAGTTATATATTAATACTATCTATATTGTTAAATTTGGGATTACGCCCGTCAGGATAGTGCGTTTTAAACGTTGTATCTGATTATTCTCATGGATCGCTAAAATCTTTCTAATGTTATCTGGTCTGAACTTTTCTATTCTCTGAATATATATATATATATATATATATATATATATATATATATATATATATATATATATGTGTGTGTGTGTGTGTGTGTGTCCGCCCGGTGTCCTTGTGTTTTTCTTTATCTTGGGTCACGTTGTTTATTTTGACTATCGCCTATATATATATATATATATATATATATATATATATATATATATATATATATATATATGTGTGTGTGTGTGTGTGTATAATATCATCAAGGGGTTATTATACAAAGAATTAATTAGCATTATTAATGTATTTAATGGTGAAATCTCTTCGCAACCAAGACTTAATAAGGCATTAACTTACTAATAATTGATAGAATAATGCCAACATTATGTTTAAATTGTTGTCAGATTTAGCTAGGTAGAATATTTTCGAAAATTATTAATTTAAACAAAATGATCGCGTTATTCAATGAATTATTAGTAAATTAATGCAATATCAAGTTTTGTTAGCGAGGAAATTCCACCATTAATTACATAAGCATTGCTAATTAAATCTTTGTTTAATTACCTCGTTATGATATATATATATATATATATATATATATATATATATATATATATATATATATATATATGTATATATATATGTATATATATATGTATATATATATATATATATATATATATATATATATATATATATATATATATATACTGGACAATTTAATACATATATATATATATATATATATATATATATATATATATATATATATATATATACATACACACATACATATATATATATGTATATATGGATTATATAAATCTTGAGAAATAAACGTAATTTTCACTGTTACAGTTCATTTCTTGCCTCATTTATTGTAATTTACTTAAACTATTCTTAAATATGAAAGGAACATGATAAAAAGAAGCAAACATAATGCTTGTAATTTATTCAATCAGATATGCCTAAAAGACAATTTGCTGCCGAAATACACACACACACACACACACACACACACATATATATATATATATATATATATATATATATATATATATATATATATGAATAAAGAGACAAGGAAAACTTATCTTAGCCGGCGAGTTTCGTCGTCTGAGATACTTTATCAAGGTAAATGCAACGATTTTATTTCGTAACAAGTATTTATATCAAAGTTTAAAATTGTTACTGGTTTTTCAAAAGTTTTAAATTTAAAAACGCTCATAAATATTCATGAAGTTAGCCCGAATGTCAGCTAAGCTACGGAAGACGCGAAGTGGCCCAATTTAATGACTAAAAAAAGAAAGTGAGCAAATAAATTTCTTGAATTTAAAAAAAAAAAGCAAATTAATATTTAAATTATTGTAGTTTGGGATTAATTTTTGTGTTATACTAGTGAGGCTACAGATGCTTTTCACCTGATATCGGTTTGGTCAAATATATTTTTTATTTAAAAATTTTATTATCCGGGTTTTTTCCACAACGCCCGAATATAAGCATTAAAATAATACATACTAATACTTAAAATAACATTTATATTTCAGGAAATACATTATTGTTGTATTTATTATTAGGAACGAAAATATAGACAAACCAGTTGTGACAAACATTTATTTTGGCTAAAGACTGACATGACGTCAGCAACTTAACGTAAATCATTAAATATCAAATTCAATGTTAAAATCACCATGGAAATTAATCAAATCCTCTTTTGTTAAATTCCTCTTTAGCTAAGGATAATTAGCAGGTTTTTCAATCCTATAGGGGTGAAATGTCGTCTCGTTCTGGATTAAGGCATCACGTGGAAACAATTCATTATCTGAACGATCCCTCTAAACGGATAAAACTGAAAGGCCAGGTAAGGTGTTGAGTAGAAAACATTGCCTGATTTGCATGCATATCACAGATACTTCAAGCGTTTTGTTGTAACGTTATCTTTGTGCATTAGGTGATTCACTTTTTACGGTTTATCAACCTTTTGCGGGTTATTTAAACACCTAAAAATAGTTTTATATTGTAAGAATTATTCTGAGACAATAAGGATTTACTGATAAAAGATCTAGTAATTAATGTATCTCTGAGTGTGCGGAGAAGTTTCTTATTCATACGTCCCAAAAATGTATTTACGTATAATTGAATATAACTGGAATTGGAACTCTGCTCTCTGTGTTCTAATTCCGAGCCATTATTCATTACATCAGCTGCACATCGAAGCCTAGAGAATTTGGCATTCCCAAGCGGACACCGATCTAGATATGACGGTGATTAATTTTGATTATCGCGAGAGAACGTGATATGGCCATAAGCAGGAGAATAAATTTCTTATAGTTATTAGTATTGAGGTTCACTTCTATTTATCCCCAGTTAATAATGATGGCTGGTTATGTGCGGCTTTATGTTTTCTACCAATCTTCTCACGCTTATGTGAGACACACTCTATCTTGTCCCACTCGAGTGAGGGAGTTATATATCTACCTATCATTAGCGTGTCCCTTGTATCCATATTTTAAGGGCCCGCTCAGACAACTGTGACGTCATCCCGTCTGTCTCCGCGACATCGCCGTCCTATCCTGTCCTGTGACGACCAATGTGACTTGGTATTGGTCGCGGCAACAAATGTGATGTTCTAACCTTTTGCTGATTCGGATGGGAATCTGGTTAGATTCAGCATCAGCCTTGTCGTTCCCAGCTCGCAAGTAACTGTTTTGATTTCTAGTCTAACCTACCCACGTTGTGATTTGATGTTAATTATAAGGCTACACCTTATTTGTATCTTCTTCAAGATCTTATCGTTGTCCACACTCGGTCTATGATATCGTCAGCATCCTTCTGTAGAACCACATCATTGTCACCTCGAGTCTTAGTTTAGACTGTCAAATTTTCGCTGTAGTAAGGGAGGACAGATGTCATGTAACAGCTCAGTACTCTTTTCTTTGTTTCCAAAGAGACTCTCCCGTCTCGCTTTTGGAATACGTCCTTGACAATCGTAATATGTCTACAGATTTCAGTGCCGTACTTACCGCCCTCTTTCAAAACACTTCACAGATATTTAAACTTCCGCACCTGCTTGTTT
>OZ010583.1:104910301-104922801 GCA_963932145.1 Acanthosepion lycidas
CCTCTAGATTTAATATACACAAAAAATCAAATGCAAGCCCCAACCCCTTAGGTCGCTATCACTGCTTCACATATTCTCGGCATGCTATCCACCAAAATCTGGAGGTAGACTGAAGACAGTTCTGCTCAGCATCCATGCAAGATTCGCCGGAGGTTAGCCGCACTTGTGGGTTGTTTAACTCCGACTTTTTGATCAAGCTCATCCCATACCAGTTCAATGGGATTCAAATTCGCTAATTGTTCCGGCCAGTAGATAAGTTGAAGGACGTGCTGTTTCTTTTTGCTTTTAATGTACATTTGGCAGCGTTTACTAATATGTTTTTGGTTATTATCTTGTATGTGAACAAATCCTAGATCCACATACCGTATTCGACATTAGATCGCATGATTTTGCAGTATTCTGTGATAATCAGTCAGATTCAATTTGCCCTTCACCATGGGGTTGCAACTCTTTCACCTACACTTCGCCTCACATAGACCCCCACTCCTATTTGACCCAAACATTACGAACTTTGATTCGTCAGTCTAAAATATTTTATTCCACTTGCTGTATTGGCAATTTTTTGTGACCTTTGTTCCACTGGAGCCTTTTGACATTGTTTTGATTCTTCAAAATTTTTTTCTTGACATTAATTCTGCCATGAGGACAAGTCTCACAGATTCATCGCCTCACAGTAGATGTTGACATTTTTCTCACCACATTGGTTCAATAGAGCAGTGATTGTATTAGGTTGGTACAAAAATAATGACGTAATAATGTCGATTTTTGACGTATTCTTTAACGTCAAAAAACGACATTATTACGTCATTATTTTTGCACCAGCCTAATAGTAATCAGCCTTCTGTCACACAAGCTGGTGACTTTGATGAAATTGTCCTCTGCATCTGTTTTTTTTTTTTGTTTTGTATTTTTCTGGTCTACCACCCCTAATCCTGGTCTTGTTTAGTCCTGTTTCCTGATGTCTCCTAACAGTATAATCCACTGTAATTCTTGGAACTTTTTAAAAATTTCTCTGCTTTAATATCATTTTTTTTTTTTAAAGTAATGTACAAGTGTAATTTCATGTGTTTTGGGAATTTTGTTGTGAAAAAAGCTTTTGATCCGGAAGAAAGGTGCAAACATTAGGTTTTAATGTATATAAAATTACAATAACATTGGTAGAATAGGTAAAACAGGTAGTATCTTGCAAGCAATAATTCAACACGATGCAATCTAATGTGAGTTCAAATGGTGGTTAAATGTAATTTTGAAATTTTTAACTCAAGCTCAGTACTAAAGTATAAGGTCTTCAGATCAATTTTTCAAAAGATATCTTGTTAACATTAGTGAGGAATACTTGTATTTAGTTGAATAAATGGAACCACTGTCGTGCTTAACGTGTTTCATTAAAAATAACACTTTGAGGATGAGTTATAAAAAAAATGAAGGTTGCAAAATATTTTTGATTGGTAGGGTATATATCTATATTTTTGTGTATATTTGCTTGGAAAATAATTTTTCAAAACCTTTGCGTGTTGATAAGTATCTATTCAAAACTTAATGAACGAATCATATAATTGCAACATTTGTATTCTTATATAATACAGAATCCTGAGATAAAATGAAAAAGCGACTAATTGCCTTATCTGTTCTTGAAATAAATTAAATGCCCTTTATTTTGAAGAACTATGGAAATATTTACAGTACTTTGGAATATCACCGTAGGACAAGGCACAACTTTGTCTAAAGAAATACTAATTTAAGGAATGTTATGGACTCATATTTGCAATCTCATGTCTTTATTTTCTTCATTTTTATATTCACAGACACATTTTACCTATTGGAATTGTTGGAAGAAAGTTTTCAAAATTATATATTCTTAATTCATCAATTCTGTAGAAGTGTAACAATTTTAAGCCAGATGTGAAATAGGTTTCTCCCCTTCCAAATCAATAAAATTGATTAAGGCTTCACGCATATATAACTTTTTATTTTCAAAAGATCTTACATTTTTTCTGTTAAATGTTTTCTAACACTTTGGTTTCTAAAATATACAGCTCAGTGGTGTGGCAAGCCTATCAATAATTGATATTCGCATATATATATATATATATATATATATATATATATATATATATATATATATATATATTGATACAGTCATTCAAAAAGCATTATAAACAATCATATAATCATTTTACTGAAACAAATAATGGATAAAATATTAAATATATGACACACCCACACACAAATATATATGTGTGTGTGTATGTGTTTGTGTCATATAGTTAATATTTTATCCATTATTTGTTTCAGGAAAATGATTATATAATTGATTATACTGCTTTTTGAATGCCTGTTTCAATGAAGACATGAGTGTGTGTGTGTGTGTGTCTGTGTCTGCGTGCGTGTGTGTGTGTAACGATGTTGTATAGTATTTTTTTTTTTCTATTTATCCCACACGGGTAAACATATTCTTGCGTAGCCAGCTACTTACTTAACCTTAACACATTTACATACACTTATGTACAAATTCTTGTTAATTTTGCCATCATCACTATCATCATTACCATTATCGTTTTAATTGATGCCACGTTATCCTCCGCACTGTTAAGAAACGATACATCTATTTTTACACAAACACACAGACGATTTTAATTATTGTACATTGCCTAAATTGAATTTTTGGTTGCCCACTAGGTTTCAATGTGAAGAAGTCCTGGCACTTGAACTACTTAACATTTTTAGATATAAACATGCTAAACAGTCACTAAGTGAATTACCAAGTTCAAGATTTTATTTGTAATAATTGTTAAAGTATTTAAAGTAAAGAATTCGCGCTTAGTGTACATATATTAGTATTAGTGTCAATGGTTAAATTCAGATTTATATTTAATTTTATATGTGTTTATCTAATAATTTTAATCATTTATTAAAAAAAACAATTAAAAATGTTATATATATATATATTTATATATATGAACATTGTTTCTCGTGTTTCACTACAGGTTTGCTTTTAATATGTCAGTAGAATTGATAGCTGCATGTTAGATTTTTGTGATAACCAGCAATTCTAGATAATACTGATCGCATTGGAATAATAATTTTATTCAATGTGGTTAGAGCTGCATGATATTTAAAGATAGATTGATTTGTTTTTAAGGTTATTTAAAGGAATAAAATTTTTTTAGATGGCAAGAATTTGTGGGAGTTAATAATGATGTTTTAATGATAAAAGTTCTACTATTTAACTCACATCTGGGGGTAAAAGATGAGGATTCATACCTTTCTCAACAGTATTTGCTCGTACGTAAATATAAAGAACCTACCTGGAATTGCAACAAGGTTCTCTTTTTTACTTTCTAGCTGTTATCCATTATAATATCTACACATCCATTTCCCGGAATTTGGCATTGTGAAATTGTCACAAAACAAAGTACTGACCAAGTTGACGTTGCTTAACTTCGCTAATCTTACGAGAACCGGCGTTTCTACGTCATAAGCCGTGATATTCCAGGAAGTATAGGAGGGTCTATAGAGCAAGGAACCCTTAATTTTTTTTCCTGATATTCATTTTAGTTATGCTTTGAAATGTGACACAATGTCAATAAATAATTAAACATTGAACTGGTTTCCACGTATATAATCATACATTGATTTGTTCCGCTATTTCATATAAATAATTTATCGAATAAATTTTCTCTCTAAATATGTATATTCTCTCTCTCTCTCTCTCCATATATATTTATATATATATATATATATATATATATAAAGAAAGAACAGTAAGATCTTTAAAACCCAGTAATTTTAAAAGTTACTCCAAAATTCGCTTGGGGATGAAATGGAACTAATATCTTTAATTTAATTACAAAATTAAATTCGGACCGTCCATTTCTGATACATGGTTAGAAGTGTGTAGCGGAAAAACCATATTTTAAATCAATTAATTATATATATATATATATATATATATATATATATATATATATATATATATATATATATATATAAGTGTGAATTTATGCAGCAATCCTTCATTCATACATATTTCATTAAATACGACAGACAAGGTACTACATTTAAGATTTTATTTATTTTTTCTTTTGTTCGAACAAGTCTCTTCTTTTTGGGATACAGAATGAGTAGAAACTATTCAAATGTTCTATAACTCCGAGTGGTTTTCGACTATACTTTCAGCCATTATCAAGGATGATTTTATTTTATCAATTTAATTACTTATTTTATCAATTTAATTAGGTGTGTGTATATTGTTAGAGTTATATAGATGTTTTATTTTCCGTACACAGCATATTATGACCGTGTTCTTAGTTAATATGATTACGTGTTGGCTTTTTCTTTTTTTTATTAGTAAGGCTTCCATTATTTTTAATCTATTTTACATGTGGATAAGGTTATTATGTTTCGAACAAAAGAAAAATCAAATAAAATGCTGAATCGTAGTACCTTGTCTATCGTATTTAATGAAACATTTCTTTTTTTGATATACCTGTATATATATATATATATATATATATATATATATATATATATATATATATATATATATATATATATATATATTATGCCGAGACACGGACAAAATTCATATAAGAATATGTACTTGATTTTTGAGTTATTAAGTTTGAATAAAGTTTACGATAGGTAGCGCTGTGTTGGCGTATGGACTAGGGTACATTTGTCATTTGCGGCTAGTCTTTCTACAACGTTTGACGTGTGTAGTAGAGAATTGACTGGGAATTTTTTCGTTTAACAATGACAGGATATTCATATGTTGAGCAAGCAGATATGATTTTTTAGACACGGCCTCGCATTTTAAAATGGAAGTGAGGCTGCACGGCTGTATCAGATTGCATTTGCATACCAAAGGCAGCCGAGTGATCCAGCTTTTGCTGCTGTTTAATCCGTCCAAAACTATGGGCCGAGGAATATCATGATCCGCTCGTACGTCTGACCAGGAAGAACGCGTTCTACGGCCTCACGGAATCAATTCAGATATTATCCCACGTACAAGTGGCCCTAGCATATCTCACAGTACTGCATGGCGGGTACTTTAAGAGCAATTCCTGTATCCGTATCATTTGCAACGTGTGATAATACCTTTGACGATGTTTTATTGCACAAACTGCCGATCCATTGTTTGTCTCTTCGGTTTTGTTTATGAATGACGCAGCATTTCAAAGAGACTGAATAACAAATTTACACAACCAACATTTGTGGGCGGATCGAAATCCTCAAAGTACATAAGAATCAGTTTACGATTAATGTGTAACTTTAAATAGTAGGTGACTGTCTCGTAGGTTCACATGTTCTCCTAGAACGTCTTACAGCGAGTGACTACAGGGACGTTATTTCGAATATATTTCCATATGTGATAGAGGATGTACCATTGCTAATACGAAGAAGCGTGTCGTCCATGCATGATGAGACTTCAGAACATTTCAGCCATATTGTTCGCGATGCACTGGATGATATCGACCATGAAAGTGTGTTGGGTTCCATGTCCTGCACATTCCCCTGACCACAATCCTGTGATTATTTTTTTTATATTTGGGAGTCACATAAATTAAATAGTTTATACAGCAGACATTAATAATGCAGAGACGCTTCAGCAACGTGTCATGGAGGCCTCGAAAACATTTGACACTGTGTGTGCGAAACCATTCGAAACTGTGTGACAATGATCCGACCTATGCATGCGTGTGTAGAAGCAAGCGGGTACATTTTGACCATTTGTTAGGAGTTGTTGCTACAACAATGTCCTTTTAAACATATGTTTATGAGGATAATTTATCTTGTTTTGGCATCAGGGATCAGCTCCCAAAGCTTTTCTATATATTTTTGGATTGTATCTTAGATTGTACATTACACACCGTCTACCGTAAACTTTCAACTTAATTACTCAAAAACGAAGGATTTGATGACATATGATTTTATGGAATTTTCTCCTTGTTTTGTTGTGAGGAACACGTCCCCAATGTTTGGTAAATGGTATTTGATGCATCTGTCTATATTTCTGAGATGAGGTATTATGTACTCCATATTTATTACAACGTTCAGGCCATTGTACGCTGCGGTCTTCTACAGTTGGTTGGAATGTCGAACTGAACACTTTATTTCGCTCACAGGGGTAGACTATTCTAGTTCCACGTGCCATGTTTAATGGATGTCTGTTATCAGTTATCTCCTGTTAAATACCCTCTTCAAGTTCTTCACAATCGGGCATTTAACTCACACTAAAGAACACATGGCATAGTAGATAAAGTCGTTAGTCACGACAGTGACAGGACCCAAAGAGTGTGAGTTCAGTACCTGGTTAAGGCCGTAGAGAACTTGGAGAGGGGAATTAACAGGAGATAAATGATAACTGACGTCCATTAAACATGACACTACACTACATGGCCCAGTGAGCGAAATAAAGGGTTTAGTTCGACATTCTAACCACCTGAAGAAGGGTTGAAACGTTGTGATAATATCGAGACAAAGATGAGGACAATAGTCCGAATAATTTAAATAGTATATTTGATACACCCCGTATATACAAGGTGTTTCAAAATGTATACACATTTCGAAGATTCCTCAGGAAATAATTCAAGCAACCAGCACTATATATATATATATATATATATATATATATATATATATATATATATATATATATATGAAGACAGTATTGATTATAAATTCATGCTCTTAAGATTTTGTCAACGCCTGTTTTCAGATTGAGTATAGTTATGATCCATTCATTGTTTACAATGCGACGCAAATGAAATTCAAGCAACAATCAATATTTCGATAGTTATCTTTTCTTTCTTGCTTCATAGGGCTTGTTTGTTCCGAAGCGTTTCTTGTGCTTATCGTTTACAATACCATCAGATTCAAGCTTATCTCTAATTTGTGAGATTTTGGCTGGATTTGATTGGAACTCTCTTTGATACAGCCCTTGAAATTCAACTGCTTTCTCGTACTTCCAGTATCATTATAGAATTAACTTTCTACATTCAAAACTAAGCTTGGATGACACTATTAATACTAGCGTGAAAATCCGAAAAGAAATAACTCATTTGAGCTATACCCTGTAACATTTGCATACCTTTTTTTGACAAAAAATTAGGTGGTGAATAAAACAAACTGGTGTACGATTAAAATATAAATTTAGAAACCAATTTACTTTGTAAAATTAAAAAGCTAAGAAAATGTATTTCAATTTTTTTTATTGGGTTTGTTTTGAAAAGTGAACCTTTGCATTATCATCATATGAGAATAAAATATGTTCTATTTACCATATATAGGTCACTTTCAGCATAATATTTCGTTTACCCCTTGAACCTGACTTATATAAATATTTGCTGTGTTGCTCCTTCTATGGTCCAACAGCTCATGATGAACAACACCTTTCTATCTGTTGATGGAGTTCTGGTTTTTAAAATGTGGTTTTGAAGTTTGCATTTTTTAATTAAGTCTATTCTTTCCTTTTTTTTTGTTGCTATCGAACATACATTTTTCATTACCTCTATGAAAGTTTTTCCAAAATGTATGTTTGTATTTTCGTGTTAGAACTGCTGCAGATATTTGCAAAGTGATGTTCATTTATCAAGCGAAATTACACGAGGAATATAAATTCCCTTATTACAGTTTCCCCAATACATTTGAAATGGTCGTCGACAGTTGAACATGACACATAAAATTTGTGCGAAATCGCTGATTTGAATTGTAGGCCCAGTTTAATGGTCTCTTTCAAAAGTTCTTTATCCAGAGCATCTTCATCCAGAGAGAGGCTTATCGGATGAGTCACAAAATATATTTTTAAAGATTTTAAAATACTTCTAATATATTCAGAGCATTCAACACATCATTATATAATTCACAATGTGTTTCCTGCCTCTGTAGCAGTATTATTCCTTTGTTAAGTGATGCACAATATACTACTTTTAAAGATATAGCCCTTCATAGAAATGAACACAGAAATGTTCTGCAACTAACACATTATTAAATAGTAGAGAAGATTGCTAATTGCAGACACGATTTCCTACAATTCAAAAAGACTTTTTGTCATGATTACTGGTGATACGGTTCCTAATGTTGACATAGGCAAATCCTTTCTGAACCACATAGGTGTTAATATCCTAAAAAAGTTAAGAAAATATTATACCGATCAAGCGACTAAAAAATGCACGACTTCATTTTGAACAGTCTAAAAGTTTCTGTCGAGCCTCTACAAATTAGCTGTCGAATAAATCACTTAATTACAATTCTTTTTAGTATTAAATTACATGTTCTAGGTTTAACTAGTAATTTAGTTTTAGCATGGTTTCCACAATTGGATGATTAACGAAAATTAATGTATGTTTTAAAATCTGTGCCTTTGAATATTAATTTTCAGCTAGAATATTCAGAATCTGCAAGAGTGTTCTTAGAAAATAGATTGGGGCTCCGTTATTTGTGGGAAATCTGCCACAACATAATTGGAGCGGGACTACGGCGACAGTGTCCAACTTAGTTTTCCAGACCCCGCCTCTCTCTCTATATATATATATATATATATATATATATATATATATATATATGTGTGTGTGTGTGTGTGTGTGTGTGTGTGTGTGTGTGTGTGTGTGTGTGTGTGTGTGTGTGGGTATCACTAAATAGATAGTCGGACTGAGATTTACTGTTTACTTGATTGTATTCGGAAATTGTCCCTTCAGGACGTTGGAAATCATGGCTATCCACAATTTTCTGTCCTTTGTAATAAATTTTGTCTTTTTTTATTATCTCTCCTACACCTGTACCCATCATTCATTCATTCAATCTTGCGCTGATTTCCTCTGCCACTCTTACATTTAATCTGCCATGTGGCTATCAAAGGCTCAATGCCCTCTTTCCTCAAATTACTGCAGAGTCCTATATTCTGTGACATGCATTTCCATTGTATTTGTCTCCTTTTCATTGTCAAGATTGTCATCTGTCATCCATTTTTATTTATTTGTTTGTATTTCTTTGGAATGTTCTCGATTGTTGATGCTGCTAAAGCTTCACATATTGTGTCCCACTTCGAGTTTCCATTCTGGTTTTGTCCATTGTATCTGCTCCTCTTAACACTATTTATATTGTTCTCCTTGACATTCGGGTAATTCTGGAGGATGTCGTATTACAATTTGAACGCTGCCTTAGTTCTCTTCAATTTCCGTAGTTTTATTCTAACTTTATATATCACTGGAAGGTGTCGCCCCCTCAGTTAGCACATAAGTATATCATGCTGTAGTCTTGTTTAAAAGATGAAATGTAATATTTCATAATTCCGTTACCAATATAAAAAAAAAATAATATAAGCAAATTCGTTTACAAATTCGCGGTAATCAAAACCGATTATTCACTCTGACTTGACTAAATGCAATAGAATCATATTAATTTAATAAGTTTAATTAATAATGTCAGTTAAAATTTGCAATAATAAAATTTTAATAATCAATATATACAGAGTGTCTCCACAAAATTGACATAATTAAAATTGTGAATATCCGTGTAACTCGATGTCCCAGGCAAACAAAATTAAATACGCTTCATGTTATACAATTAAATACTTATCCGAATTTGAACAAGTTATTTAAAGAGATGACGAATTTACAACCGATTTTACAAAGCTTCACAAATGTTTACTATGGACTTCCCCTGTGACAGGACACATGTTAAGTCGGTACGCCAGCTACTGTCAAACACGCTGTAGCATGACTTGTGTAACATTCTCCAGTGCCTCAGTGATTCTATACGGAATTTCCTCTAGTCATGTAGAAAGAGGGAGGATATAGACATTTCACGTAGCCCCATAGAAAAAATCACAGGGTGTCAAGTCAGGTGAACGCGTTGGATATTCCAACAGCACATTCTCATTATCACTGGTACGACCGATCAATTTTCCTCTTAGATTGACATTGAGATAACTCCGTACAAACAACTTAATTTTTAACCATTTTTTAAAAATAATATGAGATCATTTAATCGAAAATTGTCTCTGATATTAGACTAAAAAATGATGTCAATTTTGAGGGACGCCCTGTATTTAACACTTTCTAGTTTAATACAACATTCAATATTTGGGCTGCGTATTTGAGAAGCAAAGCCATTGAAATCTGACATGTGAAATTGATAGATATTCATTTCGAGGTTCGTAGGTTCGAAATTACTGGGTGTTAAACCTGAAACAGATTAAGATAAGTTTACGATATATTTACATGATTCTTTTTTTATATAAATCTTGTATTCCGCAACATGGCTCCTGTGGAATCATTGTGTTTATTAAATAAATAAATAAAAAATCCTTCCGTAAGCAAATTACACGAAAATGTGGGAGCTTATTTACTTTTACAGAAACTAGGAATGCAAATAAGAGTGTTTATTCTTTGGGGAGATTTTTTTTTCTCATAGAACCGAAATGCCCCCCGAACAAGATGCTAACCATTTCTGTCAATGATTAAGAATCAATAATCAAGTAAACTCGTGCGAACTGGCTTTTGCTTGCCTTACTCTTCAGGGAATTGGAATAATCACATGGACATTTTCTTCGCATGCATTCGTTCACGCATAGACGTCATACGTATTCACACCTTTATACAATTCTGCATATTCATCAGGCTTAAAGCAAACTCGAATTTACGAGAGAAATGCGGTTACGTAGAAGTTGGAAAACACCTTCCACCTACTTTTGAAATTTGCCACTGAATAGTTGTTTGAAAAAAGATCTGATATCTTAAGAAAAATTATTAGTAATTTTCAGATTAAATAGAAACGTTTCATTTCCATCCATCTTGCTCTTGGAAAATAAACATGAACAAGGGTAATTTTCTGTGATTTCTTATTTGAATTATCTTGAGGTTCTACAGAACGAGGCTGAGAATACCATGGACCGCAAATGGGAGCAACGATGAAGTTCTCGAGACAAGAGCAACAAAAAAGACACATACTTAACATCAGGAATGACGGTCAAAATTCCCGAGGCCAATAATGCGGAAGAAGAAATTGAACAATTTGATATTCACAAGGTAGATTGAATGTAAGAGACAAAGGAAATCATGGCATAAATTATCTGGCAAACTTGAGTACATGAATGGCGGGCACAGGAAATATGTCAGAAACATAAAATTTATTAAGAGCTATAAAGGACAGGTAGTCGTGGAGAACCATCATTCGCCAATATTTGGTGTATAGAAGAAGAAGAAGCTAAGTAATTCTTAAGTTAACTAACGGATAGGCTCTTTGCGAGTTCGTCGACTATAAAATACACGTGTAAATTTCTACTGGCCTCTTTAAATACTTGAACTTAAAAACTTTAAATATTGTAAACAATTAGCAATATATAAAAGAAGATTATTATTCCAAGAAAGAGAGAGAATAAATGAAATATTAAAAATTGACATTGTCTTCTTTTCAAGGAGTAAATATTATCTACTGTACTATATCTTGAATATTATTCAGGTTACTTAAAAAATAAATAAATAAAAAACAGGAAAAATACCTGCGTGTTCAAGACATAATGATTGATTCTTTGGTCACCAAAGTAGTATTTAATTTTCAGTCGTAAATTATGTTTGCAACGCATGACACGAAAAATAATTATATGTGTAGTTTCGAAATTCTACATTTTATAAGAAATTCCAGCACTCATGATCGGTGGTGAACACTATCAAATTCTTCAGTATAAATGGCTCCAAATATGTGTATCCATAGATGAAAGATTAATATCCCTTATGAAGAATAAATTATCGTTGAATTAAAAGATAACATGTTTTTGTTTTGCTATGTATTCAATTTCTTGTCTTCAAACAGGGAGCACTGGAAATATTTACGCAGAAACTCAATGACTGTTAAGGTCACAATCTCTGTTTCATTTCTAATGTCACTGCATGAAATTCCTTACGACTCTAAAATACCAATTCACAGGGAAAATTTCCTTACAAGTGATTCAATATTATCTACGATCAGAGAAATGGAAATATTTATACGAATTTGCAAATATATCGGTTATTAAAGCACACTTTCTAACACATTTCAGACTCCACCTGCTTTTTGCTCGGCTGGAAATAAGTACATAATCTCAATGTCCTCGCGAAATAACATTATGAAAATGCGCATATATATATATATATATATATATATATATATATATATATATATATATATATATGTATGTATGTATGTGTGTGTGTATAGATATATATATATATATATATATATATATATATATATATATATATACGTATATGTCTGTATACATATTTGTGTAAGTATACTTGTACGTGTACTTTGCCCACAAATGTCCTATCTCTAATATTAACCAGCCTTTCTGATAAATAGAGTGAAATAATATAAACAGTTTATATAATAATATAAACTGAACACACACACACACACACATACAGTGTAACCCGGATATAAGAGAGTTATCGGGACCGGAAAAGAAGTCTCTTATATCCGGGTTTATCTTATATCCAAGTCTCTCATATCCGGGTTAC
>OZ010583.1:104927801-104937801 GCA_963932145.1 Acanthosepion lycidas
GCATTGCCACCTGCGCTCCTATGATAAATCTGCACAAAACACAATTACCACTGAACTATTATACAACCTTTAGCGATAAACATTGCTTTATGAAAATAGCATTTTTATATTTAATTACGCTTTAACATAATGCCTTCTTTATTTCAAACCACTGCTTTATCAATTCGGATTTACCAATACCTGCAATTTTCTGTGAGATAGACTTCAGTAAACGAGTCTTGCTACAGTGGACCCAAGCCTGATTGGTAGCACCGGGAAATTCTCTATATTATTAAAAGTTGTTTTTTACTATCTAAATTTTTATACGTTAGAATTTAAGTTAGACACAGCTGACTATTAAATGATGAAAACTTTTCGAATTTTGAAGCATTCTGAGGATCTTTTTTTTTTTTTTTTGGCGAAATCTGTTTTTTTTTTTTTTTTTTGCTCATGCTAACTTTCAAAAAACACTATATAAAATTCATTAAAATTTTATCTATAATGTTGAATATGCTAAAATTATTCAACTTTTTAACAAGAAAAATCTCACGTTAATGTTAAAATCTAACCACAGTGTTTTTTTTTTGTTTAAGATGGAATAATATAAAATACCATATCCCTAATTTGTATTTAGATTCATTGTATTAATTTTCGATTTTTCTAATTTAATTATTCACATATTTGGCATAGGATCCATTACTGTATCTTAATCAGATATGGTTACAGGTAAATGTGTATTTTATATGAATACTACCACATGAAAATTGGGGTGTATTGGAGTATCATAGATTGCAGTGCGGTCATTACCACAGACTGGGAATAAAAGGCTCTTGTTACAGTAGTGAATGTAATTCGGTATGCACTACAATTGTGATCTTGCTTCATACTATGTCTAGTCTTTAGCCTTTGTCCTTTTTAGCGTTGTTAAGCCTATCCATCGTTTGTAGCAGTTGTTCGAGGCAATTTAAGAGATTAAATGATTTCAAATGTTGATATGAAAGGCACATAATATTTTGCAGTTGGTTAGTAAACTTGTTTTGATGGCCACTACTCTTGTGTAGTAAGTTCATCAGTAAATATCACTAAACCAATCTATTAACTAAAACTTAAATATAAACTAAACGTCACTAACCAAGCTACTAACTTTCAATCATAAGAATTTTAAACCCTCATGAAAAAAGAATATACTTTCAGCGATGTTTCTTCTCTTGAATCTCTACTCGGACATAAACTCACTGCCGATCTCAAGGGGAACGCCTATATCGCTAATGATGCTAGAAATATGGCCGGTTACTTCTACAGCTCTAGAAATTATCTGACTACTTCTGCTTACAAAATTCAGTGGGTTAGAAAAATGGAGTATTGTTGTCATGTAGAGGCTGCATCCGCTGAATCCAAATTTTCTAACCAAGACAGATTGCAAAAGTGATTACGTGAGTAATTTTTTTTTTTTTTTTTTTTACCTCGCAGCCGATTTCCCACGGACGAATCGTCTCTCGCTTATCAGTACTCTATCGCCATTTCCATAGAAAATGTTCAGACGACCGACATTCCTTATTTCAACCCGTTCAGATATTTAAATCTAGAACCTGCTATGCCACAAAGTCAAATCATCTACATTCTTGTACATACCATTGGTAAGAAGGAAATAACATTAAAATAGGGAGTTCCTCAGAACCGCTATTTTGAGGAACAGTCTCCCGAGATGATGCTTCCAAGTTGGCGATAATCTTAACCTTTTCATGTTTAAAGTCAACCTTTATCTATCCTAGATATCTGTTCTCATAATCTGCATTTATCTTCTTCTCTTAAGCCTATAAATCAAGTTGATCCAGTGACACTCTAATATGACTGGTTCTTGGGTACTGTATTTTGCTAAAATTTATTAGAAAGAAATTATTTCCCGATTGAATTTGAAAGAAATATTAGCTTGGTTATTATGGAGAGGAAAATTTCAACAGCGATAATATACATATGATTACGGCCATATTACAATGAAACATGGGTTCCCATACGATCATCAAATTTAAACAAAGCCAAGCCAGGTCAATAACTTCGTGGTTGACAGCTTTGGTTTGGTTTGGTTTAGTTAGGTTTGTTTTACAGCATATCAACCTCAATGGGTCATTTAATAACCGAAATTTTTTTCCTGATAATATTTTTGTTTTGTCAAAAATCTATTTCTGTTAATGTTTTTTTACTCAAAAATGTACAGCTGGTAATATTATTTTTATCAAAAAACGTATAGCTGGTAATATTATTTTTTCACAAATGTATAGCTGGTAATATTATTTTTCCAAAAACGTATTGCTCGCAATAGTTTTTTTCTTCAAAAACGTATTGCTGGTAAGATTTTAAATTGCTTTTTACCTCAATTTCGGAGTTAACTATTTGCCAAAAGCTGGAACCCTAACAGGTGCTACCACTTCGGGTCAGGGTGGACCTGTGGGCATCAGCAATTAAGAGGTGGTTCCACGCTCCGCAAAACCTCCTCATCAGAGGCCTTGCTGTAGTTTATCCTCTTACCCAGGACGTAGATGTAGTTTATCGTCATACACAAGACGCGTTGACAGCTTTATAATACCAGCCGCTGTAATACAGGTGGTGTAATGGATAATGGTACGGAATTGTAATAGGAGAGGCGTTTTCCAATTCCAAAGGGGTTCGTTATAATCACTTACGCCCAAATACCATTAAGAAAGGTTTGGATTCTCCTTCCCAGTTATGGGTTAAATAGTAAGACTTGTATCATTAACCATTATTCTCGCCAAGAAAAAAAAATCTGCTTTAAATAATCGGCAAATGGTTGATAAACCATAAAAAAAACAATCAATCAATGAATCACTCAATCGAAAAACACTTTACATAAAAGTTTTATTTCTAAGGTAGCTGTTTTAATGTTGATAAAATCAAAAAAGTAGAATAACCACAAAAACAATCAAAATAAATACATAGCAAATTCTTTCTGTCTGTCTGTGTGTCAGAAATCTCACTTACTCAGGCCACACTTGCTCTACATCGACATATACAATTATGGAATCAGGATGAAAATCTGCCCTTCATCTGATGATAGAACATCGAGCATTAGGATTTACGTCCGAATGATAAGGGAACAGTTAAAAATACAAATTTAAATATAACTGAAAAAAAAAATGGTTTTAAAAGTGTTTTAATTTATATTAAGTCAAAGTAACGCAAAAACTGAATTGAGGAAATCAATTTTATTTCTTCAAAATGCCAAGGAATCAGAATTAAAATGAAAAGTTTCGTAACTTGAGGTTTTGAATTTCAGCAGACTTTGTTAATAGGTTGGTGCAAAAATAATATCGTTTTTTGACGTTAAAAATACGTCAAAAACGATATTATTTTTGCACCAACCTAATATTTGAAGAATTCAACTTAACTGGAGTTCCACATTTATTTGAAGAACTCAATTTTCGGCCTGAAATGAAATTTCAGCTGAAATCGGGCTTTTGGTCCAAATCGGTCTTTTAGCCCGAAATGGAATTATAATCAGAATCAAGTTAAAGCGAGGTTTTGAGGTTCCCTGGTGTAAATTGAGGAATTCAAAGTTATTTCTTAAATAATATAATTGCTGATTTCTAAGCTAGACTAAAGGTCCCTTTAGTTTTGCGATGAAAATCTAATTAGCCCTCTGCATGAACTAGTTTAAAAGTTCAAATGGAGTGCCGCTTTTTAGTTAGTTATGAATATAAGATATTTTTAAAGTAGTGAAATCTAAGTTAACATCAATGTAAAAAATAAAAGCAATATATACAAAAAAGATAATAATCAATAAAAAAAAAAAGCAAAGGAGTAGAAAATTTGTCATGACTATTGAGCGAGAAGAGGCAATTATATTACTGAATATAGCAAGTTATCCCAGAAAGAATGCAAAGATAAGTTGGGAAAGCCTGAAGAGCACAAAGATCTGCAAATATCTCAAAGTCTACTATACAAAACTGGGCATAGAAAAGAATATTTCACAATACAAAATACTGGGTTTGAACAAATTTTCATTGTGTTGTTTACAGGTCGCTTTTGGACACATCACACTTGACAGTAATTTATTCATATGTGGATTATGAATTGTAAATGTTTGTCAGGTTAAAGAGAGAATATCAAAAATGAGATGTATTTTCTTCATTTTAGCTCCGTTTATTTCTAGGAAGAAAAACCAGCATTATAAGCAGCAAAAACATATGTGCCGATTATGGATATGGTCCCGTAGCTGGACATACTTTTTGTAAGTCTTTCGATTTGTTCAGATGTACAAGTTTTGAACTGGAGTAATGGAAACGTTCCGTCGGATCTTTCATGTGCGATGAACCGTTTCTGAAAAGAGCGATCATGGGTGATTGAACTTTCATTGCTTAGAGCAATACGAAATAAAAATGTCATAGAAAAAAAAATGAACCACCGTATAAAAGTGAATATGTATATATATTACGTATTTTAATTTTTTTTTCTTTTTTTATGACGAGATCTTTCCGCAAATTTTCCTGTTTAATTCAGACAAATGTTCTCCCTTGGACCGGTTAAAGGAAACAATCAATGAAAAGCACTTGGAAATATCCACTGGGGATGGTGTCGTCTTCTATCAGGACAACGTCTCACCTCACTTTGCAGAGGAGGTAGAAATTTTTACAGCACGGATGAGAGGAGCTACTAAACCCACCAGGCACGGATTATACAATAAGTTATTAAAGGCTAAACCGTCATTTACAGGTAAGTGAATTTTTCTTCAAACAAAAAAAAAAGGGTTAGTTATTTTTTCATCGACTACAGTCTTATTTTACAAGGCTAATATCAGGACATCCCATAATTTCTGTCCGAATTTCAAGTTTTTGTTAAAAATGAACGAAATTTAAAGAGTATTTTATAATGTCTAATGGAGCTGAACATTAGTTTTATGTTTAGATGCATTTAAACTGATCAAATTTTATTTCAGAGAACAATAAAATTAAATTTTGTTTGATTAAAACCCTGCTAACATGGAAGTACCCAAGAATCACCTGAGACACCTAATGCTTTATGCGTTCAAAAAAGGAGACTCAGCAGCCGAAGCTGCTAGAAACATTCACTCAGTTTATGGAGAGGAATGTGTGAATGAAAGAACTTGCAGAAGATGATTTTCAAAATTCAGAGGTGGAGATTTCATCCTTGAAGATGAAGATCGAACTGGACGTCCAGTTGAGTTTGATGAAAAGCTTCTTGAAGCAGACTTTGAAGAAAATCCTGCTTTAACAGTTGAGGAATTGGCAGTGCTTCTCAGTCCAATCCATACAAATGTTCATCGTCATCTTCAACAAGTTGGAAAAGTTCCTAATCTTGGAAAATGGGTGCCTCATGTATTGTCTGAAAACAACCTCAAATCCCGAGTTGACATCTGCTCTTCTCTCCATTCTCGCCAACTTGATTAATATTTTTTGGATAGACTTGTGACTGGCGACGAAAAATGGACCTTTATCGAAATGCTAAGCGTCGTAGACAGTGGCTTGGTAAAGGGGAAGGACCCCAGCGGCAGCCGAGAAGAGAACTTCATGGGCCAAAGTTTCTTCTTTCAATCTGGTGGGATCGCCAGGGAATAATCCACTTTGAATTCTTACCACCTAATGCAACAGTTAATGCTCTATTGAATCGAAAAGAGGTGATGTTTCATCAGGACAATGCGCGACCCCACACAGCAAGAATCACGTCACAAATGATTGAAGAACTTGGTTGGGAGAAAATTCCTCATCCACCTTATACTCCCAATCTTGCTCCTTCAGACTACCATTTGTTTCGTAGCTCTCAAAATCATTTGGAAGAAACAGCTTTTGTAATATAGGAAGAGGTTAAAACTGACATTTGTGAGTTCTTCGAATCAAAGCCAAAAGAATTTTACAGTAATGGAATTAGTAAGCTTGTTAATAGATGTAAGGTAGTCATAGATAACCAGGGAAAATACATTGTTGGTTGAATCTGTAATTAAATGTAACATTTGGTCACTTGTTTTCTTTATTCAAAATTCGGACAGAACTTATGGCATGACCTGATATGTTACATAAATGATCTGCGTAAGTGTATAATCAGATCTTTTGTGACTATCTATGTGGATGATACAACGTTATATTGGTGTATCCCCAAAACTCGAGATGACCAGATACTGGCAGCTGATCTCTCCTCTAGTCTATCAGTAACAGGACAGTGCGGAAAAAATGGTTGACCACATGTTATGCCTTGAAAGTCAAACTAGTGACTTTCCATCATCACCAAGCAGAGTCTGAATTTTGACCTAGATCAATGAACGGGTGTTTACACAGGGACATCATCTAATAGGATTTTAGCTCAACACTGATCTAAGTTGGAGCTTTCTGATTTCTTCTGCTACCCGTTATATCTACAAGGGCCAGATCAGGCGGGAAATAGAGTATTGTTGCCATATATTGATAGGAAGAAAAGAGAGCACACGTTCCAGTCTCGATAGATTGTAGATACAAGTGCTAGACGTTAACTGGAATTTACCAGAAACATAAATAATGTATTTTATCAATTTTTTTTAATATATTTTAGTGACTTTAAAGCAACATATTAAAATGTATCTGTCCGTTAAAAACCATCATCATATAAGTTAAATATTTGAAATCCACGTTTTAATCTTTAAAATAACTGACACCTTAACTGTTAAAAGTAGAAGTTTTTAAATTTAATATAACGGAATCTGTAAACGAAAATTTTAACTGACATGTCTACAGATATTAAGTGTTTCGCAGAAAGCTTATAATAATTTCTATGTTGTTAATATCTAATATCACACTACAGTTTCGCAGGAACAAAAAACAGAAGCCCATGTAAAACAAAAATACAGATAACATATTGAATTTGAGTTTGCTTAAAGCAAATTTCCCATGAAAAATCTTACACGAACGGTAAAATTGGCTTGCTGAATACAATATAGAAAGAAACTCAAATCGAAGTAAACGCCCTTCTTTTCTAAAATCTAAATCAGTAACATCTATGTAGCTTACGAGACATGATGTTTTTCTATTCGATAATTCTTCCTTTGAAGAATATTTGCCGTCTGTAATCTTTAATCCCAGTAACACCTTTCCCGCCACACATTCTCTTTGATTTTTCATTCTTTACTTCTCGTTATTATTTTGTGCTGCTGAGGCCTACAGACAATTACATGCTTATTTCGTGTATTCTTATCGTTATTACTATGATTATTGCCCTTATTGTGACGTTATCTCCTCCTTTCTGATGTTTATTATATCTATCTATATGTTATCCTATACGTTATATCTATCTAATGCTTATCACCGAAAACCATTTATACACTGATATCTGCAGGACAATGAGGAAAAATACAGAGTTGTTTATTTTTTAACACACGTGATAACAACCGAAACATGCTGGGATCGATTTATGGAAACGTAAATATATATATATATATATATATATATATATATATATGTGTGTGTGTGTGTGTGTGTGTGTGTGTGTGTGTGTGTGTGTGTGTGTGTGTTTGTATCTTAGAAGATCTACAATTGATGCCAAAATTTTGTAAGAGCCAGGGCGAAAATTTACTTTTGATGACCTTTCGTCTATCTAGATATTTTCGCCGAATTGACTGGTTCTATCATTTGAGCCGAGAAGTGTTTTTGTTTTATGTCAAAACTGTTCAGTCTCGTTACGCTGGACAACCAAGGCATTTGAAGCATTGTTTTGTAAAATGTCACATGTGATCATGAACAAAAATACACAGAAAAAAAAATTAACTCACTAATCAACAACGATACCTACACATACGAAAAAAGTAAACGAACAAACAATAACTACTGAAACACAAACATTTATTAAGGAAACTAATTAATAATCAACACAAAACTTGATATCGACTCATAGATTGTTCTCTAGAAGCAACCCCTCCCCCCATAAAAAAACACACACACAAAGACATATATACACAAGCTAAAAATAAAACAAAAAAACAAATAAAAGTACAGATAAAGTTCATTTTCTCTATCATGTCATTCATTTTTGTAGTACACTGCTACTAACAAGAAAAACCTTTCTTCTCCTGATGATGGTTATGCTGGTCGAAACTAGTCGAGAAATCTAATTAAAATAATAAAAAACGAAAGAATATTAATATACAACCGAGTGTGTCTGAAAATTGTTATTTTTCAATATTTTTTATATATAATAAATAAATACATAAATAATATACATGCATATATATATATATATATATATATATATAATTATTTATTTAAAAAAAAAAGTATAACATAAATATGTTATAAAATCACTATAAAAATAGCCATTTTGTTTCAACACCCTCGGTTTCTTATCAAGTGATGACGTTGAATGTAAAATAAATGGTTTTAAAAGTTTCAAATTAGTTAACAATCCTTCGCAAGGGGAAAATGTTTGAGCACTCTTTTAAGAATAGTAATTGTTGGTTATTGGAATTCATTTCATATACACCAATCATATACTTGGATATATATATATATATATATATATATATATATATATATATATATATATATATATGTGTGTGTGTGTGTGTGTGTGTGTATGTATTTAGGCAGCAATTTTTCATTGATCCATGTTTCATTAATTAAATTAGACAAGTTTTGTCTATTTATTTTGAGTAAGTTCCTTTCATATTGTCTGATAAGCTTAATATCATTATCATTGAAATACGAAAGGATATTGATACATGTTTAAATCCTATCTAAGCTTTCGGCTTATATAGGCCATTAATCAAAGATGACAATTATATTTCAATATATCAAACAATACACGGACGAAACAATAGATAGTCTATTTTTTTTTGCATAAAAAAAATTTCAAAGCAACGACAAAAAGGTGTATACGATACGCGGAAGGGAAAATCGCATCGCAGCTCGTGACGTCACATATGACCAAGCGAGAGGGAAAACGAGAAATATTAAGTATGGGATGCTGTTGGCATAAACAACTTGTCTATATTACACACACACACACACGCACACACACACATATATATATATATTTATATGAACAAATAATACTTCAAAAGTTATTTAGAGTGTATAACCGGATATGAGTAGTTTATTATTGTCTACCGTCTTGTGTACACGGTGACCTTCAATAATGAACTGTGTCCGCCAGCAACATTAGAAACTATGCATCTCTTAGAGCGAAAAAATCAATACTGAGATTGTTTCAATGTTTTCTTTACCTAAGTGACATGCTTGACAGATGAATCTACACCGAATGATAAATATTTCTTTCAATGTTTCAACCAAAGTTCACTCTGAAGTGTAAAGCTCATAGATACCACATTATATTTTCAAACGCTATCCTCCTCTATGCATGAACTATATTTAATTTTAGCAAATTGTATATATATATATATATAATCATAATAATAATAATTAGAAAAATTTTAATTTTAAGACGAGATTTTTATTACTGAAGAGTTATCAATATAGATATTTCCTGGATCCCGTGTTACTCGAATGCAAATAGACATAATACCCACCGTTTAATAAGTAAAAACAAGGCGTCTAATTAAAATAGGAAGTATTCACTATTATAACGTTTGAAATAATAAACAAACGTCTATATTATGAATAAATTATTCTAAATTTAAATTTATACTATGGTGTGTATGATATATATATATATATATATATATATATATATATATATACCATTAGTGTATATGTACCATTGATAAAAGTTTCCATGAGACCTCAATACTTTCCCCAAACTTTTATCTGAAAAGTAAAACGGACTGTTCATTCCTGTGTCCATAGTATGTATGTTTTCAAACGCTCTATTCCAAAATTAATGCAGCTAATTTTAATTTTAAACTACACACACACACACACACATATATATATAGAGAGAGAGAGGGTGACAAAAAATGGGAATTTTTAAGGTGCGTATTACCAGACATGAGCAAGTGGCAACACTGCGAGACAGGGACCTTCAGCAAATAAACATTTCGCCATTTAGAATTCAAGATGAAATTCACAGT
>OZ010583.1:104947801-104955301 GCA_963932145.1 Acanthosepion lycidas
TTGGCTCTATGTGTCGCACTAGAAGTTTTTTTTTTCTCGCCAGAGTCCAACATTCAAATTTACAAATCAACCGTTCGTCCTGGCATGGAATACTGCTGTAATATATTGTCTGGTGCTCCCCCTGTTCATCTCGAGATCCTTGAAAAAATCCAGAGGCAGATCTAGCATACCATTTGCAGTTGCTATCTCACAGACGTGCTGTCGCTTCCTTCTGTCTTTTCTACAAGTATTTCATGGCAACTGCTCCGTGGATAAAAGCGTTAGTTAGATCCAGTGACAGGGCCCAGAAGAGTGTGAGTTCAATACCTGATTAAGGTGTTGGAGAACTTGGAGAGGGGAATTAATAAGAGATAACTGATAACTGACACACATTACACATGGCACGTGAAGCTAGAACAGTCTACCTCAGCGACCGAAATAAAAGGGTTCAGTTCGACATTCCAACCACCCGAAGAAGGCCGGAGCAATGCAACGTCCGAAATGTTGTGATAATTATGGCAACAAAGATAAGGATGATAGTCCGATCAATGTAAATAGTTTACATACTACCTAATCTAAGAAATATAGACAAATACTGCCCCAATGAGCTACTTTCACGAGTTCCTAAACAGCATATATATCGGTCTCACTTTTTAACTGTCGAAATCGCCAAATATAGCCACCTCTTCTACTCCAACAGCTTCTTATATTGCCCCTCCCCTCAGTGTGTTTAATCATTTAATCCCAAGCAAGGCAATAAAGCCACTACGACTCAAAACGTTACTGAGTGTTGGAGAAAATGCAGAATAGGTATCATAGAGGTAAGTTTATCGGAACATTTACCATGAAAGTATTTAGACAAAACGTCACAGGGAAGCTATGTTACGGCGGTGGTAAAGGGACTGAAGACAAGATAAGAGATCAGAACCAATAAGGTCTGTCTTTGGATTTTATCAAGAATCTCTAAATATATAGCAGGAGCACCAGAACAGACCATATGTAACTCAAGTAAACTCATAAATATGTAAGATAGATTGTCCAGAACCAACTTTCCTAGCTGTAGACTTAGAAATTGTTTCAATATATGCTTCGCTAATGTGAATTACAAACGTGGAAAGACTCCAAAAATTAATTAAACACGAGCATTGTGTAGAATATTGACTCATGGATGATTCTTTTTATCTATTCCTTGTGTTTATTTAAAACTGATATTTACTGGATCATGGCAATTGAGCGAAAAACATATATATAAAACATAATCTAATAAAACAAGGGCTAGGCTTATAAAAATATAAGAAAGAGCGTTGTAATTCCCTTTACTGGAAAGGTTCACTGTAAAGAGACAAAGAGTATCATTAATAAACCAAATTAACTCCAGGCTGATCAGCAATGATAGTGTTAATCCGATTTCTTTGGATAAACCTTTAAAGAACTGTTCATTTTTAATGCAATTTTCGCCTAGTTATGTTTGGCAAGATCGTTTGCTAATCGTTTATTAGCTTATAACACCTAAGTTAAGAAAGTTTTTGAAGTTTCGCTCGTTTCGGTTCTGTTCAAAAGCTGACTATTTTTTTTTTTATGATCTGTTTACTGATGATATATTGCGATTCCTTGACTCGTGGAATTCTATTCGTATTGATCGAAATTATGATCATTTGCTAATGTTCTCGTTTCTTCAACGAATCAGAAGTTAAATGTAAACTGAACAACTCGGTAGCAGACTTGTGGAATAGGTGATTTGAAGTGTGTTTTAAGTTTGAACGATCTCCTTTGACGTTATTTTGTTTATTGATAGGCTTACAAGAGTAGAAAATAAGATTAAGCACCACGAGTAAAAAAAAAAAAAAAAAGAATAAAAATATCTTATCGTAGTAGATGAGAGGAACAAAACCATTTAGAATAAAAAGAGAAAAGTGAACACACACAAAACTTGCAACACCCTGTTTCTGTATTTTTCTACTTCGACAAAAATATAGAGAATAATCTGATGGTATCTGTTTGTCAAGAAATGACCAAATGGATTTCTTCTTCTACTTCTCCTCCTCCTCCTAATCCTTCTTCTTTTTCTTCTTCCTCCTCCTACCATCAACTCTCCCTTCCATTTTCTCCTTCTTTCTTTCCTCCTCATACTTTTTCTCCTCCTCCTTCTTGTATTCTTCCTCATCCTGGTACAGCTTCTTCTTCTTCATCTTCACCCTTCTCCTCTATTCTTCTCTTTTTCATCCTCTACACTCTCTCTTCGTCCGCCGCTTTCTTGTCCTCGTTATTGTTGTTCTTCTCGTCGTTGCCACTCTTGTTCTATTCTCCCTCCTCCTTCCTTCTTCAGATTTTCCTCCAACTCACCCTGACCTCCTACGTATTTTTGTTGTCCACGTTCTTCTTCTTCTTCTTCTTCTTCTTCTTCTTCTTCTTCTTCTTCTTCTTCTTCTTCTTCTATTACGCGCCGCCGTGTTGCTTCAGAACACGGGCGATCATGCCTTTCTGCAACAGCTTTGTAACAAGTCTTAACTCTTCCCAATTTCTGTTTGTCCTCGCTCAGCCATTTATTCACACAAACTCATTAGAGATAAATTTGTCTGCAAACCCACTTTCCTCCGAATGTACCCTAGAATCCTCAACTGTTTCGGATTGTGTAACCTTCTAGTTTCCATTTTCTTCTTTGCTCATATCTTGTTCCATGTTATTAGCAGCGCAAAACGTATGTATAAGTGATGTAAACAACCGTAATTACTTCACTTAATTTCCAGTTTAGTAACCAAAAACCCGTTTTACAGATAAAAAAGATGAATTGTAATAGATTTTTAACTCTTCAAATTTTCCATATATACAGTTTCAACAAAAATTCTATTTTCTAAAGTTCCTTTTGAAATCATGCATCAAATTTTCTACTCCAGACATAGCTACGTAGAACTGACCATGAGAGAAACATTTCAATGGTTTTCTCATATTTGTATTCATAATGAATGTTATAATATAATTAATTCAGCTAATTATTTTACTTGTTTAAATAATTCGCTACAATTTAAAGTGAATCCAATTAAACATATTATTTAGACAAGCTAATTCTCTAATGTTTTCGATTCCGCTTGACTAATTTGTAGTAATATGAAATATCAAACTACCAACGCTATAGGAAATAAGATTATAACTAAAACCATAGAATTCTATAATATATATATATATATATATATATATATATATATTGTTTATTTTATGTCAGCTTCTTTAAAACAAAATTAATTTTATAACCAAGATTACATTTATTCTACGATTTCTTTGAATGAAAACACTCATATTTCTTTTCGGCTAGATTATAATTGAATTTTGACAAGGCAGTTATAAAATTTCTAAACGAAGAATTAAAAATATATCAGCAGAAACTTACGTATATATATATATATATATATATATATATATATATATATATATATATATATATATATATATATTATATATTAGCATTTCACCCATAGCAAGAAGGCGGGAAGCCACTAGCACGCAAGGTGTTATAGAGGATTTGGAGCAAGAGCAGGTAGGAATGATAGAGGAAACGATGAGGAGAAGGATAGTGGATAGATCAAGACAACTGGAGATGTCGATTGACATTATATTTGAACAGTTGGAGATTATAGCTATCAGGGAAACAGGAAAAAGGAAAAGAGTTCCACAGGCGAGAAGTGTGAGATATGAAGCTATTGAAGTAGAAGAGGCGGCTACATTTAACAGTTTTAGCAGTGAAAGGGTTAGAGCGGGATGCCAGCCCCGTAGGACGCTTGAATTCGCGAAGTCTGGGAACCAGCAAAAGGAGCAATTACCATGAATGTATTTGCAAAAAGAGAGAGAGAGAGTCGACAGCACGTCTGTGAGAGAGCGACTTCTGAGGAGATGCCAGATCGGGGCCTGTTATATTTCATATCCGTCTCTGGATCTTAACAAAAACCCCGAGGCAAACAGTAGGGGTTCCAGACCAAATATGCCAGCAATACTCCATACAAGAGCGAATGGTTCATTTGTAGATTTGAAAGATCGATTCCGGGGAGAAAAATTACTTGTATATATCACAGTTTTTAAATTTAAATGGAAAATAAATGAAAGAAATGAAATAATTATTAAAATAGGCTTTGGTATGTTTTGCCGAAGTTACTGATTTTTACCCAACTATGATGAATTTAGAAATTGGTAAGGAATTTCACATAACCCCGTAAGACGTGGAACAATCATGAAGAAGCATTTGGACTATATAGAGTTTGTCAAAGGCATCACTTTTTGAGGTTGTTCCTTACGTTTTGGAGGAATTAAAAGAAAAAAATAATAACAGTCCTTCCGTCTGCTCAAATTAGGTTGGATTTCTTGAAGGCTTGTACGCTCCGGACTTCTTCAGGATCTGTCGATATTTCTGAGATGAGGTATTGCAATTATTTACTCTATTCACATTGTTCGGACTCTTTTCCTAATTTTGGTTGCCATATTCAAGACGTTTCAGCCGTTCTACGATCTGGACTTCTTCAGGAAAACAATTCAAAATGTTTATTCTATAGTACGTTGATGTTATTTCTAAACTTGTCGGTTCTTGGGGGAGAAACCAGTAATAAACTTAAAATAACCAACTGTGATATCGTGATTTTTGTTCTGTTCACAAAATAACTAAATGGAATCCTGAGATTAAAATTATCATGATGATTTTTTTAAAAAGTATAATTTTGGTTGTTTTTAATCTCATTCGACGATCATTTATACAGTTTGTCATTTTCAGCTTTTTTTTTTTTTTTTTAAATAAGGGGCATTTTCTAAAATTTAAGCCTCCCAACGCATTAACATTATAATTAGAAACTGAAATCAATAAAACATCTCATGTATTATTACAGAAATGTTCAAATAAACAGCATATAGGAGCGCTATAACTTGAGATGTGTTTCGCATTGTACGATCTGACTATTGCCATAATATAAGAGCATTTTAATCAGCATTAAGTTAACTTTAGTGATGAAAAAGACAACTTGAAAACTAAGGCTAAATGAAAGGACGAACAGATTGTCAATCTTTCAGAGTAAAAATGTATATAATTCTCTGTCAGTGATGATGGCAATCAGCAATTAAGTAAATATATTTTATATATGACTAGCAGTAGAGCCCGGCGTTGCCCGGGGATGTAACAGTAAGAGATAGATCATGTATCGACCATCATAAAGACTGAAAAATAAAATTGACAAAGATTATTGTTTAAGGTTGACGGACACGCATGCTTTAATTATTTTTTTTTTTTTTTTTTACGAATTGGTCAAACACAAACTCAAACAAAAACATTGTTTGCAATCGTTATGAGTCTACCGATTGAATAGAATTTTATTATAAACAATTGTCTTGTAAATGGAATTTTTCAAGCATTCTGAATGTAAAAATAAAGAAAAAGAAAGTGTGCAACACAATAAGAAACACTACCTGCCAAAAAAAAAAGTGAAGTTTTGTTGAAATCGGTTGAAAAATGTAGGAAATCCGATCCCATATATAAACGAACACACACAACCTGGCTTTTATAATAAGGATAACTCGATATGAGTTGTCCCCCTTTCATTCTCGTAATGCCTCTTAATCGTGTTTTCAAATTGATTTCGTGCAAAAACAATTGTGTTTTTCCAATTTTGGGCGCTATCAGACCCACCGCAAGGTAATTTTACGTAGTAGTGTGAAGTTTTGTTGAAATAGGTTTAAAAATCTATGAAATCCGATCCAATATATAAACGTACGGATACACACACACACAATCTGCGTTTTATAATAAGTAAGATCTTTTATATTTTCTCTATTCCTTTAGTGATTTCATCTGATATATTTATCCTACTAACATCGTATATATATTTCAATAAATTAAACCTCACCAGTAAGCATGAGATTAATGAAAAAAGTATAAGACTGCCAACAGGATACATTAATGAAGAGCCGAGTGGGAACTGCCTTCTTTAAGAATAGTTAACTATAAAAAATATATATTTCACCTAATAGTTAACTATACAATCTTCTCACAAATCATATTGAGTTTCGATCTGGTAAGAGATCTAATTATGGCATATATATCATCAAACAAATACAGAAAAGTACATATTTTTCTTATAGGAAATTGCAATCCTATGTCGATCGTAGTGTATCGTAAAGTCATATCAATACAGACTCCTTCGTCGTATCCATTAGAAAAGGCTTTCCAAGATCTGAATCCAGGAAATGCATCAATCAAATAAAAGAAATGTATCGTTTCAGAAAGTGAGAGAAAGAGCCGAGTTCGAATCCGTTATATTCGCTTATACCCATGGGAAAGGTATGTAACCTCTACATCTCCCCCCGACCCAGCTATCCGTAAATAACAGGACAGGCCGGGTTCTATAGACTTGGATGACAACTAGTCTACCAAAGAAAGAAATGGAAACATACTGCAGGAATTATATTTAAATTTGTAACGTCACTCATGTATCGAAAGATATATGATCGGCTTAACGTGTATCCCGCATGGCACATAGCTGATTGATCGGGTACAGAATATTCTTATATGTCTGGCAAGGACATAAATAATGGAGCATTGCAATCATCATGAGCAAGACAACGAAGAAATGAATGCTCCAGTATATTTAATCTTTCCCTAGACCCTGCTCTGCGAATTTACAAAAATAGATGTAAAGTGTTGGCTACTGATCATTTAAGCATCCCTTACAACATCTCAATCGATTTGAAATGGGAGCTATACTGACGACATAGGTTTTCATAGTTTGGATAAGAAGACAAAAGTGAACAAGTATTTCAACAAATATGAATTACGATAAACTTTTCAAAAATAGAAGCTATGATGTTGAATTGGAATGAAAGCAGTGATGCAGTGACCTGAAGCCATCATAAATATTCAGGATGAGGAATTAAAAAATAGTATACACTTCAAATACCGCCCTGTAGTTTGGGGTTTCAGAATATGTAGACTGCACCTCTGCAGAGGGGTTAACCATCCCTCAGTGAGGCGTATTGTGTTTGCAGCAAGTCCTCTGATCGGGAGATTTTGAGGAGCGTGGAATCACCTCTTCATTGGTGTTGTTCCCAGGTTCACTCTGACCCGTGGTCGTAACATATGTTACAGTACCATCTATGAGCAAATAGTTAAATCCCAAACTGCGGTCAAAAAAGTATAAAATGATTTTGGAAGAATATATTACCAGGAATACATTTTTGAAAACAAATATATATATATATATATATATATATATATATATATATATATATATATATATATATATATGTGTGTGTGTGTGTGCGTGTGTGTGTGTGTGTGTCTGTGTGTAACTCGTGGCCAGTCGATTCCATCTAGCATGAAACGCATTGTCGCCTCTCAGAGTTGACTTCAATGTTCACGTTTATATTTACAAACGCTCTATCTCTGATATTGAGCACTTTATCCCATAAACACAGCACACCTTAAGATTATATATATATATATATATATATATATATATATATATATATATATATATATATATATTACCAGAA
>OZ010583.1:104960301-104962801 GCA_963932145.1 Acanthosepion lycidas
TCCCACAAAAAATAATTGTCAGTCGTTAGATCAGGAGAAAAGTGTGGCTAAATAATTTAGAATTTGATGTTGGTTTTCTGACATTGATGTGTTGGCAATATTCTCTTTAGGTGTGAATTATGATAAATGTAAAGTACAATTCCACGATTTTGTTTCTTTGTCCAGTTGTGAATTTCCCATGTGTAATTTCATGTAAAATAAGTTCTAAACAAATAAATAAATAAAAAATATGACAAAATAACATTATTTACATTATTCGGACTATTGTCCTCATCTTTTTCGCCATATCTATCACAACGTTTCGGCCGTTGTACGCTCCGGCCTTCTTCAGGTGGTTGAAATGTCGAACCGAAACCTTTATTTCGCTCACTGAGGTAGACTGTTCTAGTTCCACGTACCATGTTTGATGGATGTCAGTTATCAGCGAAATAAAGGGTTCGGTTCGACATTCCAACCCCCCTGAAGAAGGCCGGATCGTACAACGGCCGAAACGTTGTGATAGATATGGCGAAAAAGATGAGGACAATAGTCCGAATAATGTAAATAATGTACATAATACATCATCTCAGAAATATAGACATGAAAAAATAAGTTCTAAATAATTAAATAAATAAAAAAAATATGACAAATCTGATATTTTTAAATCCGCTGGTGACTTCCAATATCAATCGACATCTGATGTTATGACACTGCTTCCTGGCCATCTCTTTATCCTTTTCAGAAACATTCCTCTTTACTCTTACTTTCACTCTCTTTCAGCCCTGGCGTGCTAGTGGTACTCCCGCCTTGCTTGGGATAATTGGCTTAAAAAAAAGTAATATATACCTGATATTTTAAAAAAAAAAGTTCAATGATAAGGGTGGAGGTGATGCCAATCTTTTTTTTTGCGCATGCGTATATTTGCGAAGGCAGAAGTTTTTTTTAATTTTATTTGATCGATGTTCATTTTATCTCTTTCTTTTATTTCAATTAAAAAACGTTACTTTAGTTTCTCGATTGTAAATGAAACTAATTCTTTTTTCCAAAATATTAAAACAGTTTTCAGATGCAAACTAACAAAGGCAGTAACATTTGATTAATAGATGATCGCTGAATCAGTTAACTATACAAATGGTATTGGGAATATACACGCATACTATAAAGTTAACTTTATCATGTAACGCGATTGACACTTGATTACCATCGAGAAAATGGCAAGCGGAGATACTTTCCGATCACTTTAGTAGCGGTGTTAATGTATGGTATCAGTACTTGGACATTAACTAAAACATTACTGTCTAAGCTTAATGGAACCTGAGATCGGATGCTCAGAGTTGTAATTGACATTTCTTCGAGACAACATCCAAATAAAGCATAATTCTATGGAGCCATTCCTGATAATTCTAAAATCTGAAAGCAAAATGCGCTAGCAGGACATTGCTGGCGAACAAAACAAGAACTTGATCAATTATGTTATCGCACAGAATGCCAACCTAATGACCTTCCGACCATGATGTTTTCTGCGCCACTCACCATTTAAAATTAATTTCTTAATCCTAGAACACTAAACATGGATATAGTACCCTGCGCAAATTTTCCTATTTTTAATTAAAATTTTCAGTACCTGATTTTCTTACCTAAATAATATGTTTTTTTCAGTTCCTATTAATGTTAATTCAAAGTGCAAATTCTGAAGTTCCTGCATGTAAAATAAAAGTTTTATATTAATATATTTTTTGGATATTTTAAAAATCGGGTATGATATACCTATGATTAGTAATGTTGTAACTTTAATGGATGATTAGTGTTCTAGGGTAAAATATATTTCCCAAGTCTATTTTTATACCGGGCTTCTCCCTAATTTCAGTTGATCAATACTTTGTTCTCTCATACCATTTATATTCCATACCATTATATTTTACCTAATTTTGAGTTTAAACGTACAAGCGAGATTATTATTATTATTATTATTATTATTATTATTATTAGTATTAGTATTATTGGTAGTAGTAGTAGTAGTAGTATTGTGTGTTGTATCAACTTGCCAGCGAGTAATTTTAAGGGGTTACAGAATTAATTTTAATACAGAATTAATTTCAACTCAAACTAATTTCAACTAGGAAGTAATGGTTAGGATTAGGGTTAGGCTTTTTAAATCAAGTTGAAATTAGTTCCGAGTTGAAATTAATTCTGAAGTGAAATTAGTTCCGAGTTGAAATTAATTCTGAAGTGAAATTAGTACCGAGTTGAAATTATTTCCAAGTTGAAATTAGTTTTTTCACTCATTTTAGGTACTTAATTACGCAGTCCCATCCGGGATGTATGAGCAAAAAGTCCTCTGTAGATGAGTTATCTATGTGCATTTTTGATATTCCGTTTAAATGGAAAGGGTTTTACGATGATATGTACAGTTCTCAACAGAGTAATCTTATGCAACTCTAAGATGCTGATGTGTCCATGAATATTTACCTTTTTACCATGGTTTATCTTCTTTATCACACCCAAAGCCTCTATCATAACA
>OZ010583.1:104967801-105087801 GCA_963932145.1 Acanthosepion lycidas
GTCTAACGCTAGCCTCTTCGAGAGCAACACTGCGCTTTCTTGGTCTTACTTGTTCAACTGACTTGAAGTGGAGCGCCTACATCGAATCAATAGCTGCATCTATTACAAGGAAATTTGGCTCACTATGCCGTGCTATATTTTTTCTCGTCGGAAACCATCTTGTATATTTACAAATCTGTCATACATACGTACATTGAATAACGCTGCTATATATGGACTGGTTCTCTTGCTATTTACCTCGAGGTTTTTGACAAAATCCAAAGTCGGATCTGTAATGTAATCGCTCTTGATCTGGTATCTCAATTTCAGTCACTTTCTCATCACCGTGAAGTGGCTTCTCTCTGCCTTTTCTAATATTTTCATGACAACTGCTCTGACGAGCTGTTTCCCAAGTGCCTCGACGACATATATTTAAGCGTCCTACTAGGTCCCATCCTTTTACTGTTGAAACATCCAAATGCAACCGACACTTCTACTCTAACAGTTTATTTTCTCTCACTTCCAAGCTGTGGAACACCTTTCCGTCTACTTGCTTCCCTGATAACTACAATCTTAAAAAAAAAATCGATGTAACGTCAATGGCCATCTTCTGTCCTATTGAATCTCATTCATCTTTTGTCCTATCCTCAATCTTCCATATTCTCGTTCACTTTCATTCCCTGTAAACTCCCGCGTGTTACTGGCACCCCCGCCTTGCTTGTGGTGAAGTGATTTTTTTTTTTTTAAATTAGATTTTGTTTTTTAAATCGGCATCACCCATGCTCGGCAGTAACGTCACACACTATAACACTAAGGTGTCACAGTGTGTGAAAGAATTAGAACAGAAGCGTTAATAAGGGAAAAAACTAATCAGGAGGTAAGTAGATAGCAATTGACATTGCATTTAAAGTTTTCGTTTGCAGATTAAATGTGGCTGGTAACCATGGAGTCGAAAGGGAATTCTACAAGCAAGAGGCACGAGAAAAGAAACTGATAGGATAGAACTTGGGCTACATATAGCTGGCTCAACTTTAAACTGATGAAAAATCGACGGCATTCTATTACTGCGATTAAATGCAAAAAATTCAAAATTCTGGGTACCAGAGCGAAGAGTTCCTCTGAAAAATTACCATGAAATTATTTATAGAAAAAAACACGTTACAGCGGTGAGAACGTGACTGGAGCCGGGCCACCAGATCAGGGCCAATAATATTGCTGATTTTATGTCAATGGATTAAACAGATTATTTCTCATCGCATTGTTTTATCATTCTATATATTCAGCTGGATGTGTGTTGTGGTGTAATAGATATCGTTTCAGAATGAAAACTTGTAGTGCTGAGTTCGAATTCCTCTAGAGTTTTGGAAAGGTATGAATCCTTCTCTTCTCCCTCAGCTAATGGATCGAAAAACAGGACTGACCGGGTTGTCAACCAGTCTACGGTAGAAAGAAATGGCAACGTCCCGCGGGGAAAAAAAAACCTTCTCCCTCGTCAGTCTCGTATCGAAATATGCATTGTCGAAGCCTATATTACGTGTGGAACTTCACTGAGTGATATATTCTAGTGTTTTTAGCATTTCGACGCCATCAGCCAGATAGTTTAATTCCTTTGAATGGCTTAGTATTTTCCTTAAGCGTAATTGATATGCAGAAGAAATAACCATTGATGAAAATCATTTATATATTTTAAATATTATTAATAGGATTTCTTAATATTACGCTAGAAAATCATCCTCGTTGATGTTTATAAGAAACTCTCTTGATTGTTGATTTGATTAAAAGCAATTTGAATAGAAAATCATAAAATACATTTATAAATTATAAGCTTATACTTTATCATATATATCTACATATAATTATGCATAAGACATTTAAGTATATTATCCTTTATTAATGTAGATATTACGAAACCTAGATAAATAAATATGCATGCTCTCATCCATTTATATATCCAGTTATCTCATTTAAGAATTAGTCGTAATTTAAATACGTTTAATTCGTTTCACCAAATAATTATTTTCATCTGGAAAAATTTTTAAATGGAAAGCTATTTTTAAATGGAAAGCTATTTTTAAATGGAAAGCTATTTTTAAATGGAAAGCTATTTTTAAATGAAAATTTTTAAATGGAAAGCTATTTTTTTACCTTTATTTAATACATTAATGCAATGTCGTGTTGATTTCTTTGGCTGGGGCACTTTTCAAATGTATTTCTATTTCGAATTTAGAATTCATATCACAGCATTCTTAAAGATTTCCAAAAGAAAAAAAAATATTTACACTTTTAATATCGTTCGGAGTGTTTTACTCATTTTCGTTGCCATATCCACGACATTTCGGCCGTTATACGATCCGAACTTCTTCAGGATCTGTCGATATTTCTGAGATGAGAAATATTGTAATTATTTAATCTATTTACATTTTTCGGACTGTTGTCTTCATCTTCGTTGTCATATTCACGACGTTTCGGCCGTCGTACGCTCCGACCTCCTTGAAGTATTTGGAATTTTGAACTGAACCCTTTATTTTGTCCACCGGGGTAGATTGTTCTAGTTCTACGTGGCATGCTTGGAGAGTTGCTTTAAATGAGATAACGGATAGTGAGACATCTGGAAGAAGCATGGCACGACGAACTAGAACAATCTACCCCGGTGAACGAAATAAAAGTTTTGATTCGAAATTCTAATCACCGCATCTCAGAAATATTGGCAGAAAAAAATCTCTCATGCATATTAACTTTATACAGGGACGCAGGGTTATGATTTATACAAGGTGAAGCAGAAATTTCTTCTACATAATTAGAAGACATTAGTTAGATGAAGACATCATTATCAGTAATGTCTTAAAATTATGTGGAAATTATTTCTCAGAGATAAACGTAGCGGCATTATCTGCGCACCCGGTTTATTGATGCTATTTTATTCCAAATGATTTTCGAAATATCGTATGGTGGGTCTATGGATATTTTACATACGATCAGTGAAGTATTAGGTTAGTGCAAAAATAATGACGTAATATTGTCGTTTTTTTAACGTTAAAAATACGTCAAAAAACGACATTATTACGTCATTATTTTTGCACCAAACTAATAAATAACGTTGAGCTTAGTCAGTCCTTATATAGATGACCATTTTGGAATAACAGGTGATCCTATGCCGGTGGTGTAGCTCTGATAACGTCTCTAAGTTGAAAATCAGAGCGACAAGTTTCTAATTCTAGTCGGAGTTTTATATTCGCTTACGCGCAAATACCCGTGCGAAAGGTATGAATAGACATGGACCTAAAAAGTAATTCTTTGTCGAGCAGTAGAGGAGGTTCTACGTGTTCATTTCCTACTTTTTGCGGAAATAAGTGAAATAAATCCGTAGTTAATTAACAATTTTTTATTTTTGAGGTGATTAATAATAGTCTTAATAAAAAACGGCTTTTTGGTGAACATGATATGGTGAACAGAAATATTTCTGAGTGAAACCCGTGGTTGATGGGATGGTGAGAATATGTTCAAGACAATGAAAGAAGCGAGCAGATGAAACACAACGAACAGTTCCACATATGGGCTGAATGCGAAACGTGGTGCAAGCAGTTTGAATAATTAGTGTGTGACTTATAGCTGAAGTTTGGGCAAAAGAAGGCTTAAACTTAGTAGGTATGATATTTACAAATTTTAACATATTATTACATTTATGTTTATTTGTTACAATCATACTTTTTGCAAAACTGTCCATGTATATTTCTTTAACATGTTACTTACATTTTTAGAACAGTTTAATCTCTTAAATGCTCAAAATTCTTTTTCAACATTGCAACATTCCTCGACCCTCTCCAGAAAATTATGACACAGCGCGGCACAAATCCCAACTGCATCAATTTCAATAAATACTGTTCTATTTTAATTCTTCCCGTGTTTGGGGATTTCTATCATAAACCGTATTCTTTACTACCCTCTACCCACCCCAAAAAAGAAATCCATTGTGTTAGGTCAGGTGAATGTGGTGACCATTCAATATTTTCCCTTACTCCGAAACAACGCTGTTTAGGTTTAGTTAACGTAGTCCCTTACTGCCAAAGCGTAATCGGGAGGTGCTCCATCTTGCTAAAAGAACAGTTCGACGAAGTCGGTCTGTTTCTGAGCTGTGATATATTAGGTTGGTGCAAAAATAATGACGGTTTTTGACGTATTTTAACGTCAGAAACCGTCATTATTTTTGCACTAACCTAATAAAACGTTAAACAAATAGTCAAACAACCCTAAGCTTACGTTTGGCCCACCCTGTATATAGGGAAACTTTGTGGACGAGATAAAATATGCGGTAGGAATTCGTTTATTCCAGGCTAACAAATACATTAAAAAATGGGTCGTCCACTATATTCACCTGACTTTAATCCTTGTGTCTATTGGATATTTCCAAAATTGATAAAAGAGCACTGTACGGGAAAGACGCGATTACATTAATAAAAGTTATTCCGGAAAATGAAGTCTAAGAATATTTCCAACAATTGTGCCATCGCTTCACGACATATCCATTTGAGCGAAAGAAGTGGTAGAATATTTGTACTCTTTTTTTTAAAATTATTTCAACACATCTTGCCGGTGAAGTATTGATCTGCTTTGTACTGACAGTTTTACTGGTTGTATTGATGCACGTACGTGTTGTGTTTTTAACTAGAATGTATACACACGAAAGTTACTCCAACGAGTGTCAAATAAGAGCAAGATCTTTTTTTTCCTTTAGTGCGAGAAAATTAACTTTCAGATTTATGTGGTGTCATAGTACAAAGATGATATCACAATCAATAACTATTTTTCAATTCCTCAGTATATCATTAACTGATATACAATAGAGAAAAATATTACAAGATACATCACAACATTATAGAACAATCTAAATCTGTTGACAAATACATTTTAGAAGTTATTTACCAACTTTGATAATGTGTTATGTTATACATTTATTACTGTGAACTTTTGTCACGGAACCTCATAAATTCCTTTGTAGAATTTCTTGTTTGCTCAGAACACAGTTTGGGAACATTTGATATAGGTAATATGTTAAATTGAACATCAGCCATTAGTGACCAGGTGATAAAACTACTTTTACAAGGACATTCTGGGCATGTCTCTTCTCATATATTTATAATTTAACACTATTTTATTTAATCTGGAAAGATTACTAAGAGCAAACTGCCTTGATAAGAACAGAAAATTAATAGCGAAAGAATAAAAAAAATGATAATGGTTTCAGAGAAAGATGTTTTTTTTTTCTCATCGGATTTATTTAATATTAACAGTAAAGACATTTTGAAAGTATTTATTACTGATAGGCACAATACTAATAACACGTAGATGACACCATCTTGATGGCTGACACAAGTTATATTCAAGAAAGTTTAGATAAGTTAGTAAATGAAAGTTAGAAGAAATAACTATTTATAAATTGGATGGGAAACAGCAAAAGATGCAAGCTACAATGTGGAAACGTAAAAATTAAGCAAGTAAAGAAATGTAGCTGCCGGTAATGTCCATTAACAGATGTCACAAAATATGGTACAGAAATCCGAAGGCGTTTTGGAAAAAGAAAAAGTGTCTTCTACATGCTAAACATAGTATTAAGGAACTAGAATGTTTTGCTAGAAACAAATAAAGTTTGCGAAGCTGCGATGTAATATCAAGTCTGAAGAATTTCCTCACAGATGAAGAAGAGAATTCAGGCAACAGAAGTATGGTTTCGCAGAAAGATTCTAAAAATACCATGTACAGAACATGTGAGAAATGAGGAATTTTAAGGAAAAGTGAAAAATAAAATGGCCCCTTTATCTAAAATTAAAAGCAGGGATTTCAGCTTTCATTGCTGGAATAGATAAAGAAAAATGTCTGGAAAATATCGAAAGCTACTGGAAAGACTGAAAATAAGATGTATGTAGAAGAAATGACTATGATTAAATAAACGTTTATTTGCAGAATTTTTTTCTAAGCATTTCACCCCCAAGCCAGGATGGGGTGCCACTAGCACGCAAAGCGTTACAGAAACTGTGAACAAGAGTAAAGAGGTGTAATTGAGGAAAGAATGAAGAGGAGGACGGGCAATAGATTAAGGCATCTGGAGATGTCGATTGACCTTCAACAAAACAGAATTATCAAAGTTCACAATAAATAATAACAAGAGAAAGAGAAGAAAAGAAAAGAACAATGAGAAGATAATACTAAGAAAACAATATGCACAACACCAGAAAAAGCAATAAGGTAAAATAATAAGGCAAACCAACAGTAATAAGACCAAAGGTTCAAAAATAAGAATGCTGTTAATACACAAGTGGGGATACAGACAAGCGATCGCAGTGTCCTGGCTTCAAGACAGAAAAGAAGACAAAATCATACTGCAGCCAACAATGTACCCGATGGAGACATTGAGTAACCTACTTAATGGGCTTAATTAGACAGATTGCAGATCTGTAAGTAGTAAGGAAATAATTACTACTTAGAACTAAGAAGGATACGAAGTTGTGGATAGACATGTTTACCATTATTCTGAAGTAACAATACGAATAAAAAAGAATATAATTTCAACCTGATGTCAGCTTGATTGAGAAAAATATAATGTTTAATGAAGTTAAAAACATGATAAATTAGATATTAAGCTTTGTTTATATTCATATTTCTGAGTTGATTTTAAAAACACAATATATTACATCGGTACACATGAATCGATTTCAATTTGTCATCATATTAAAAGGAAATCAAATCTTACTTGCTTGTAATCATATCTTATCTAAATTCAATACTCTCAAATATTCTTCAGATACTGATGCGTTAAATAACTTGGCGTCTATTTTAGGCTGGAATTATTTCATTCTCTGTTTATTATAGCGAAAAATAAATAAAAAATTAAAATTAAAAAAAAAAACAAAGAGAAATACCAGAGATAGAATTCAAAAAGAAAGTCAGTCGCAAAGAATAATTTACCACATCTCATTATTTAAAAAAAAAACTGAAATTGATCCAACACATTGTCTAATCTTTCAAAAATATCAATCTATTGATCACATTCAAATCTCCTTGATTGTGGAAATTTGCTTTAGTATCATCTATCCAAAATGTCCGATATATGTCACATATTTGTACTGAATTAACTTTTTTTTTACATCTTCAAGAAACAAAGAACAAATTCAACATACTCAGATTCATTTAGATCGTAATAAATCTTAAGTGATTACCTTTTTATTTGGAAGTTATTCGTAACATTAAAAGGGTTATGTGTTTACCTCTTATCTTGCTCCCTAAGTTGAAAAATATAAGGTCAGATCACAAGAGATGCAGTATATATATATATATATATATATATATATATATATATATATATATATATAATATATATACTGCATCTATTGTGATCTATATGTGTATATATATATATATATATATATATATATATATATATATATGTGTGTGTGTGTGTATATGTATATATATATATATATATATATATATATATATATATATATATATATATATATATATATGCATCAGTGATTGTATATGTCAATCGAATTGTTACAGTGATGGCCGATTATTAAGGGCATACGCTCACTTCATTCTGTTACCGGGTTAGATCCACTTTTATATTTAGAACTGCTTCACTTCTTCTTGGCATGGATTCAACGATATTTTCAGAAGAGTATTCTCCTTCAAACACTGTTTCAATATTTGCGCCCCGGCAGTTATTACGCGATCCCACAATAAGTTTATGTTTTTTGGTTGCACACCCTGGATTCATTAGACAAATAGTTTACTATGTACAGGCTTCGATCCAAACCGTCTCGCATCAAAGATCATATCACGTTCGCATTCATTTAAACATTTTGTGAATACGCCTTACCAAAAATGTCTTTTTTCCGACACGTACGAAAAAACACGTCCAAAACGTAATGTTCAAAAACCAGCTAGAGACGTGTTTATAAATCGATATTGATTCAGTTTAGGCTCTTCTGAGCTTGAAACGAGTCAAATCGTTAACCCATCCATCTGTCAGATGTATTAGCTACCTTTCAGGTACTTCAAGGTGCCTCAGTTTCTTAATTACCATATTAAAAAAAATTAAAATTGTCTGAAAATGAAACGTTTTCCCAAAATAATTGGCAGGGAAGTGTTTCAAATACTCCTTTTTCCTATATTAATGCATGCAAATTAATCCAGCAGGCCGACTTGATAATATTTAAATTTCTACATCCAATGACTTGTGAATTATAAATTTTGCATAAATGTATATTTGTTCATGTGTCATAGTTTTACGTGACCAGGTATTATATATGAAGCAGTATAGCTTCAAAACCCTTTAAAAGCGCTTGTAATTCTGTAAGCAAGATTGGTCATTCTAATAAAGTAGTCACGGGACGAAATCAACCGTTAAATTTTAAAGTGAAATGAGGTATGTACACCATTTACATTTATCGGACTATTGTCTTTATCTTTGTCGCCATATTTCTTACAACGTATCGTTTGGTTTTCTTGACTCGAACATAATCATTTTAATTTTATTCAGTAGACTGACATGTGTACTTATAATCATATTACATCTGTATCCTTTAGACAGTGATGAGACTGAAGATGTTATTTCTGGTCACATTTATTACTTGGCCAATGTAGTTTTTTTTTTTTTTAATAATCCCCAAAGCAAGCCAGTAATGCCACTAGTACGCAGGCGGTTACAGGGAATGAAAGGGAAGGCGAAGGCTGAGAGTAAGGAGGACTGAGAAAAGCACAATGAACGGAGTTCAAACAAGTAAAAGATAGCGATTGATGTTGCATTTAGATTTTTTCACAGATTGTACTTATCAAGGAAGCAATGAAACGGAAGAGACTTCCACATGTGAGAAGTGTGGGAAAATAAACTGTTGGAATAAAAGTGGCGGTTTCATTTAACTATTTCAACATTAAAAGTGTGGGACCTAAATGCCAATCTAGTTGCCCGCTTAACTTCATCTGTTCGGCGCACCAGGCAAATAAAACCTTGTTAGCGTAATTACCATGGACATATTTATAGAAAAGACAGAGGGAAGCCACGTCACGTCGATTAGAAAATGACTGATGTCAAGAGTCATGGTCAAGATAGGTTACATTACAGAAGTTTCTTTGGAATTCGGAAATAATTTTGCGATGTACAGGAGGACCACCAGTCCAGATAGGATAACATTATACAATGCACAGATGAATGGTAGATTTGTAAATGTGCAAGATGGATCCTGACGAGAAAGAATTTTCGGGAACGACACAGTGAACCAACTTTCCTTGCAGTAGATGCAGCTATTGATTTGATATACGTGCTCCACTTCATGTCCGTGGAAATCGTGAGGTCAACACTAAATGACTGAAAGACAAGTATCTAATAGAGAAGATTATGTATATTATTTAATGTATTCGTCGCTTTACATAACATAATAAACACGAAGAAAAAGACAAAAAAATATCTGCATCAATGTTTGCTTTTTATCAATATCTTATTTCCAAGTTCATAATTTGCACCGAACACAAATTTCGGAAAATTTTCCGTTTTTCTCTACTTGTGTATTTAATCTAAATGTCTATCATTAAAGCCTGTTATTTTCAACGTATTAGGTTGGTGCAAAAATAATGACGGTTTTTGACGTTAAAAAATACGTCAAAAACCGTCATTATTTTTGCACCAACCTAATATAATACTTGATGAACAGCAAATTCAACTTGACCCTCGGCAGTCCGGTAAATAGTAATTCATTTCTATAAGTAATCAGGTTCAATCAGTAATCCGGTACTAATTCATACGGGAGCAATTTCAAATTAAACCGATCTCCAAACCAGTACAGTTTGGTGGCGATTCCGGCTGCAAAAGCTATTTTAGGGCATGTGCAAACTGATGACATTTGACTTCCATCTTAGCATCATTAAATGCCAGAAGTACTTCTAGTTGTGTGAAACGCATACGCCATACGTTACCAATAAAAGATCAACTAAAACTTATGAAATAAAACTTGACAGTGGCCTGTCTGCGAATCTTGTTTCAAATCTAGACTTTTCAAGTACCAATGATTAAATATGACAATAATATAACCCACGTCTAATTAAAAAAAAACATAAATTAATTCGCATTTACTTTGTATTTTCCTTTAATAAACAGCATCTTATTTAAATAGTATTTTAAATTGTAGGATGAAGTGGTTAGCCGTTGAGCCTAACATAGCATCAGTAATCTGACATAGTCAAATATCCAGTGGCCTACAGGGGGTGTTAGTGATGGTGATGTCAATATGTACCCCATGATTGAAACTATTATGTCCTACCATTTTGGTTTACTTCCATATCACGTTGAAACATATGTATAATCATCGAAGTTAAGCAACATCGAAACTGGTCAGTACTTATATGGGTGACCGCTTGGGAATACGAGGTACTGTAAGCTTCAGTGTGTAGGTGGTGTAATAGATAATCGCTCGGAATTTTTAATCGGAGAGCCGAGTTCCAATTCCAGTAGAATTATATTAATTTATGCTTAAATGCTCATTAAGTGATGACTCTATAAAATCAAATAATAACGAAATGGTGTCTGTATAAATCAAATAATACGGAAACTAATATCCATCCTTGCTTTCTCGCAAACACATAATCTATCACTTCCTCCTGCACGTAATATTTAAGGACAAAACAAACCGGGCTCCGTATCATTTTATGGCAACTAGTTTAGTAGAAGAAAAAATCTGAATTCAAAAGCAGCCTGAAGTAGGACCTCCAATCGGTTGTGAACTGGGGCAGGAATTGGCTGGTCAACTTTAATCCTTCAAAAACAAAACTGCTCTCAATTAATCACCACAGAGATCTTTCCCTGCCCTCCATTAGAATGTCTAACGCTCAACTTCTTGAGAGCAACTCTCTGTGGCTGCTCGGACTCACGTTGATGGCTGACCTGAGATGGAACAAATACATAGAGTCAATTGCTTCGTCCACCGGAAGGAAAGTTGGCTCCCTGTGCCGCGCCAGGAAATTTTTCTCCCCAGAATCGATCCTCCAGATCCACAAATCAACAATTCGCACTTGCATGGAATATTGCTGCCATATATGGTCTGGAGCCCCTTCTGTTTGTCTCGGGGTTCTTGATAGGCTCCAGAGGCGGATATGCAATATAATTGGCCCTGCTCTGGCATCTCGTCTACAGTCACTTTCTCACAGACGCGCCGTCGCCGCTCTCTGTCTTTTTTTACAAATGCTTTCATGGCAATTGCTCCGAGGAGCTGCATTCGCTGGTTCCCAGACTTCATGTGTTCAAGCGCCCTACGAGGCTGGCATCCCGCTCTCACCCCTTCACCGTCGAAACTCCTAAATGTAGCCATCTCTTATACTCCAATAGCTTCATGTCTCGCACCTCTCACCTGTGGAACTCCCGTCTCCTATTCCAGTTTCCCTGATAGCTATAATCTCCAGCTATTCAATAGCCAATCGTCAATCGTCATCTCCAGTTGCCTTGATCTATCCACTACCCTTCTCCTCATCCTTTCCTCTCTCACTCCTATCTGATCTTGCTCCAAATTTTCTGTAACCCCTTGCGTCCTAGTGGCTTCCCGCCTTGCTAGGGGTGAAACGCTTAAAAAAAAATAAAAATAAAAAAGGGCGATAGGCTTCATATGATTATTTTACTATAGATACACGACTACTGCCACAGCGCATATCATTACCACTATCAACTTACTGGCTTACCTGAATTGTGTCATGACAAATAACGGCTATACCGAAAATATCTATATTAATAAATTCATTATTCCGTGCAACCCTCCTATGTCTGAATTGTTTGGGGATAAAGAGTTTGAAGCAATTACCACACTCCAGTGCTCCATCTGGTGATACATATATGAACAGCATTCTTCTTTTTCTGATCATGACTCTTGACAACTTCTTTGTCCTTTTAGCTCTTAATATTATTTTTTCTTATCCGTCCTAAACCTTGTTCCGCTATTTATTTACTCAAGCTCACTAAGATGGTTATGCATTGTTTTCCTCCGTCTGTCTTGCAGTACTGTGATCATCAAATTTTCCATCCCTACTTTCCTCATTATGTGCCCTAGAAATTTCAATTTGTCTTTTTCCGATGTAAAGTGTTCTTTTTCTTCCATTTTCTCTAAACATTCTTCGTTGCTCGCTTGTTCGGTTGATTGTATGTTCAGCATCTTTCTGTAGAACAACATTTCTGTTGCTTCCAGTTCTTCGGCCTTGAGTAGGTTGTTCATCATTCACTGTCATATAAGGAGAACTGATATTAGATAACAGTTCGGTATTCTTTTGTTTCTTTTTAACAATATTTTTTTCTGTTTCTTAATGCTTAGCTTTTAGAAGGCATTTTTCGCTATCTCAATGAGATTTCGGACTTCAGTGTCGCACTTAACCACGTCTCTTAAAACACTCGGTCATCAAACAATCACAGGACTGTGTTGTATAGAAGAACATTGTAAACATTGTGGGTTACATGTCGCCACTTTCTATGAAGCTTTTTAGCATATAAGACCACCCAGCACGCAGAAACTGGCTTCTAACATTTCAAGATTAATCATCAATAAAGTTTTGTTGATGCAGATACGGGAGTCCACACTTAGAATATTTTTGTGGGGATCAGCAACGTGGGGGGAGCAACCGTCACCGAAGAACAGCGCGACACCATCCTGAGATCAACTTAGCCTAGTTCGTATGAAGAAGGCAGCAACCCGATGGAGTCGACTCATTCGACGCCATCTTGCAGCCTATCGGTGTGTTCATGCCACCCGAATAATATGATTAATGTTTGTTATTTGGAGAAATAAATATAATTTATGAAAGAAATAGTATATTTTTACACATTTGTATTTGTGAAAAAGTTGGAAGATTACTATAAAAAGTTACTACGAATAAACCCCAAGTACCGAAACTTTAATATAATGACTAAAATGCTACTGTAAAATCAGTGCCAAAGGGGATTCTCTGAAACAGTTTTATTACTCCTGGCAAGTTGCCGGTATACTGGGCGTGAGTGTGGGGGGTAATATTTAGAACATCAGTTCGAAGTCTTCCGGATGAATGCTCCAAACATTTAGATACCTTCTTAATGTTCTCCATTCGACTAATTTTTAACATGAAGCCCACAGCGACGTTCGGATTTATTACAAACCATATCCGGCTATTGGCTACTTTAGAAGAAGTTCAAGGGAAACGAACCGGAATAAAATTGACCGACCGATCCGCGAAATAAGTGGTGAGAAAGTTTGAAATAGCGAAGGCACTAACAGGTTTTCAATAGACAACAGATACAGCGTGATGTGAAAGCAGTCAGTCTGCTCATGAATGAAGAGTAGTGTTCAGCTACATGTCGATTTAGAGAGAAATATGTCAGAGTAACGTTCCAGGTTCAAGAAGATGGCCACAGGGGATTTTTTAGCTGCCCACAAGTCATCCGCTTGACGAAGCCCTATCGTAAAAAGAAATCTTGCATGAGGTTCTGGTATGAGGGGGATGATAAACGCAGCAGTCGCTTGAGTGTTGTGTCAAAAGTCCCAGGGAGAGAGAGAGAGAGAAAGAGTGAGAGAGGTGAGTGAGAGTGGGACACATGAAAAGTGTGAGCTATCTAATAATAAAATTAAGAAGGATGAAGACGAAAGAAAAAAAAAGAGACTAAGAAAGAAAGAAAGAAAGAAAGAAAGAAAAAAGAGAGAAAAACAGAGAAAGAAAGAAGGAACGAAAAAAAGAAAGAAAGATAGGAGAGGAGAGGAAAAAAGAAGGAGAAATACATAGGACGTAAATGAATCATATTCTTAAAATATATTTAGTAGAGGTGAAAAGGAAGCAACACTAAGAGAATAACACAAATGTTGAAAGTAACATGAACGGGAATAAAAAAAAATGTATTCAGAAAATAACGAGAAATAATGGTACGATAAAGATGAAGAGCAAATAAATTAAAATAAACAAAGCGTCCCGATGCAATAGAAAGAAAAATGTTTAAAAAAAAGGTTTCTTAGGAGAAAAAAGAACCACGAATACAGACGAGGCAAATGTTTAAAAAAAACAAAAAAAACAAAAAAACTCTACTGTCTTTTACAATCATTAAAAATTCATTTGAAGCTGTTTTTCATCAAACGGAATGGAATAAACAGACGCTGATTAAAACAATACAAAAAAGTATTTTCACATTATTTATTATGTCTATATCGTGAATGGTAACGATGCACTGTGGAATTTTAATGTGCCTTTCAATTATTAAATTATAATATTGGCTAAGTAATTAGTATTGTTTAATTGACAACAGCCACAAATCGGAATTGTAATATTAAAAAAATAATTTCATAATAATAATAACAATATAATAATAATAATAATAATAATAATAATAACTAATAGCTTTGAAAGTTTCACGGTTTTTCTATCTTAATACTCTAATGAATTTAAATCTTAAGTTAATGATTGCTTAAATCCCCCTGTCGCATCGTTAAGTATTTGAGCTTAACAACTTTAACAAAATATTGCAATAACAATCATATACATACATATATATATATATATATATATATATATATATGCGTGTGTGTATGCATGTGTGTGTGTGTATATATATATATATATATATATATATATATATATATATATATATATATATATATATATATATATATATATATGTGAAAATATTGTAGAAAATAGGAAAGAAACTGGTTTGGTAAATAATCCAAAGTTCCTTAGTATTTGTTATTATTTTGAAAAAATAGTGCTCGATACGAAAGTAGAGCATAAATATAATTATTTATTTAAAAATATGATTCCAACTCGCTACAATGCATTATATCATCCACGGAGAACCCTAACAATAATATGATATACATTGGGTCCACGAAAAATACCTTTAAAACCAGATGGAGGCAGCATAAATGCTCCTTCAACAACATAAACTTAAGACATCAGACCTCTCTATCTAAATATTTTTGGCACCTGAAAGAAAAAAATAGGACACCTAAAGTAAAATGGAAAATCATTAACAGGACTAGAACTTGCAAAACTTGGGATGACCCATGCCCTTTGTGCCTCTATGAGAAACTACACATTATTAAGCTTCTAAACAATAAAAACCTATTAAACAACAGGCAAGAATTGACGGTTTTCTGTCGACACAACCGAACTTACGCTCTGAATAACTAGCTAAAAACAAGCGCACAATAAAATAAATTTTAAAATCCATAGCCCATATACATAGTTTTAATACCCTACAAAAAATGATAACCCTTTATGAAGTCGTCAAATAACAAACGTTACGGCTTTTTTATATACACAAATCCCTTTCATAAAGAGATATAATAAAAGAATAAAATAAAAATAAATAAATAAATCTCCGTAGACACTCAAGCCAGACTATGCGAAAACTTCTTCCGTCGTAAATTTAGCCACCCCCACCTTACCCTGACCCGGCATCTATGAAAATAACTCTATACTCATACAAATTATTAACACCCCACCCCTGCCGATTCTAAACAATCCGCCCTTGATGTTACCATGGAATTTTTTTATTTCAATTCTGACCATACTATTAAAACTCGTAAATTCCAGAAATAAGTCATTCTCAAAAAAATTTCGCTTGAAGATGGAACAGAGCCTACTTTAACTCAAGTTAATTCAAATATTATTTTGAAGTTTTCGGCTCTTGTTTTGAAACATGAGACCTCTTATGTAGCGAGTTGGAATCATATTTTTAAATAAATAATCATATATATATATATATATATATATATATATATATATATATATATATATATATATATATATATATATATATATATATATATATATATATATGCACGTTGATTGTTATTTTAAGAAATGAGTATAAATGAAAAGATATGAAATTGACAGAATTTTCCATTTCACTTAAACAGTCGTTAAACACTTTTATATTCCTTCTTATTTTTCTTTCATTTTTCTTTCTTTCTCTGTTTGCCTAATTCCTTTTCTCGCTGAAACCAAGTAGTGCTCTTTTCCCTCATTTCAGGCGATCAAAACAGAAGAGTCCATTTTTTACGATATACTGTCATAAAACTTCTATCTTCATTTTTTACTTCATTCGTTTTCTCATTGAAACCAAGTAGTGCTCTTTCCCGCCCTTACTACGCGATCAAAATGGAAGAGTACGTTATTTATTAGGTTTTGGTAGATCGTAACTGTCGTGCAAGTACAAATATATTTAGGATTAGCTATAGTGATCATAAAGTGCCTCGTTATTGACATAACAATGTTGCTTTGAATATTTCGAAAACATTATCAAAATACCAGGATCTTGAAGGACAAGTCTGAAGAATGTGGCATACGAAGACATCAATATGCCGCGCTCTATTTGGATTTGATTAGAAAGGTCTCTTGCATATTCAGTTAAGGGATCTCTGGTAGCCTATATTTAAAGGAAATACGAAAAATTCATCTTATAAGAATAGCATACATTCTTCAAAGGGGGTTTATCTACACAATATACATACGCCTGTGTTTTACTTCTTTACAGACAAATGTGCAAGTGCACATGTCATTTTGTCAACTACGACCTTAATGATTAATTTTTCTTTTTTGCAGATTTTCAACATTTTCTGGATTATTTAAAGCCGAAATATTTTCACGATTTTATGAATAATTCATTTTTTTTGTGGAGTGGATATTGTATTAACAGCCATTTTGGAGATAATGTTGGTATTCAGATATAAACTATACTATTTACCCCAAACGCTTTCCAAGGGAATTTGCACGTAAGTGAATGTAATGAACGAAACTGGAATTTCTATTCGTCTCTACGATTCCTTATTCTGAGATGTTACCAATGACATCCACGCATCCTTTCAGAAGGTGGGTCTCTGATTGAGATCCACGAGGAAATGAGAATATGCCAGCAATAAAAGTAAATAATAATAATAATAATTATTATTATTATTATTAAAAAAGAAAAAATACTTAAAAAAAGAAAGCAACGACAAATGCAACTGACCAGATACAGAAACAATGAGAAGATAAAACGCTTCATGGCCAATACTCTGCCCGTACCAAACAAGGTGACGTAGACAAAACCCATACCCATCAGTGGCTGCGTAGTGCAGGGTTGAAAGCTGAAACTGGAGGTTTTAACCTTGCTGCACGGGGCCAATACTTGTTAACTAGAAATTATCAAGCACATATACTAAAATATTGTGTTAGACCCAAATGCAAATTCTATGATAAATATCGAGAAACGATTGATCATCTTGTATCAGGTTGCACGATATTGGCACCCATTGAGTATAAAACCCGGCATGACAGAGTCGGCCAATATCTGCATTGGAAAATTTGCAACTTCTACGAGAAGGAAACTGAAAGAAACTGGTATGAACACCACCAAGACCCGGTTACGGAGATAGGACCTGTTACATTTCTATGGGACTACACAATACACACTGATAGAACAATCAAAGCCAACTGCCCAGACATTGTTTTAAAGACCACAAACAAAAATGTGCTTCCTTATTGATATGGAAGTCTCTACTGACTACAATGTATCTTTGAAGATATTCAAAAAGCTGTCAAAATACAAGGACCTTGAAATAAAAATCTCAAAAATGTGGCACATGGCAGCATCAACAATCCCTGTTGTAGATGGAGCCCTAGGATTGGTTGGAAAAGATTCCAGTAGACTAATTGAAGGGATTCCTGGAAGCCCATGCTAAAAGAGATACAAAAATTGTTCTGACAAGTACAGCCCACACTTTACGAAGGGCTTTATCTATGTAATATTTTTTTGTCAGTGGAAAGTGTCATGATGCTATTTCTAACCCTAGGTCCCTGGGTAGAACCAGGAAAGAAATGTGTAAACGCCAGAAATCAAATGAAATAATAATAATAATAATAATAATAATAATAATAATAATAATAATAATAATAATAATTGTAATGTACTGATGCTATTTCTGATCTTAGTTATTGTTATTATTAATAATAATAATAATAATAATAATAATATGCTAATGGTACGGTTGCTTCAAAGAATTAGCATAATTTCAAATAACGTCCCAAGATCTACTAATAACCAAATTAATGAAACAAATATTTAGATGGTCTATAAATGATTCTGTGAAAGATATCTAAGAATACTATTGCACTAACATTTGCGTTAATAGCTACAGCACACATAGAAAAGCCTATAATTTATTTCCTAAGAAAATTTTTTTTTTAAGAAAATCGAGTTCACCACACGCAAGGCAGTAAAGCCACTTAGACTCAAGCGGATACTAGGTGTGGAATAGTTAGAAACAGTCACCTTATTAAAGAGTGAGAACGAAAGAAGAACAATCAAGAGGGCAATACATATCCATTGATACTGCATTGAAATTTTTGCAGATTAAAGTTAGCTGGAAAGAATGGCGCCAGGAGGGAAATCCCCAAACGAGAAGTCCGAGAAAAGAAACTGTTATCATAGAATTTACGATTAAAGCTAGCCAATGAAACTGTAAATTAGTGAGGCCTCGTCGTCAGTCTAGTACTGCGCTTAAATTCAAAGAGTCTGGGCGCCATAGCGAAGAGATCACCCAAATAATTATCATGAAAGTATTTATAGAAAAAGCAAAGGGAGGCAACTTTACGGCGGTGGATAAGTGAATGAAACCGAGAGGCTAGATCATGGCCTATAATATTGCTGATTCTTCATTGGCTTTTATCAAGGATAAATAGCAGGAGAAACGGAATATATGCGGCAGCAATATTGTAAACATGGACGAATGGTATACATAAATATGTAAGATAGATTCTGGAGAGAAAGATTGTCTAACACGAAACAGTGAACCATTTTTCTTAGAAACTGACCTCGTAATGTATTTAATGTAGTCTTTCTACTTCATGTCAAACAAGAAAGTTAGACTGAGAAAGCGAAACCAGTCGCTCTGCATGAGATCAGCATTAGCTATGCTGATGGTGAGCAAAGAGGTTTCTCTCAGATTTTAACAGAGGGCAGTCTAGCTTTATGGGCGTTAAAGTTAAGAAGTCATTCTTTGTTCCACTTAAAACAGACTGAACGTCGTTTTGATTATCAGCTGTTATTTGGACCATATCAAACTGATCAGACGTAGTATCGAGACAGGAGTAAATGGTTTTATCAGCGTAGAAACCAAACTGGAGCTGATGCTATCGGTGAAATTAAAAAAACAAACTAGGACTAAGTATGTAGCCCAGAGGGACATCTTCATTAGTATGAAAGGAACTGGTATAGTGGCCGTTCATCATTAATTACATTTCACGATTCAATAGTGTTGTGGATTCCGAGATGAATTCGGTCTCCAAGGAATCACAAACGCAATAATTACATATATGAAATAAAATGTATTTACACAATCATACAAAGAGTAATACTGTTAGTAAGTCCAGGAAAGTGGTTAGTAGCAAATACAGATAGATATATATAGTCTCGAAATAGGACTTCCTTAGAGTCTAAGTGCTTGTAACTGACTTCTACAAGAGGTTATCTCACATTATCTCCGTTCGTATATTCTCTTACTCTCCGACTGCCGACTACTACTGCCATATGGCTACTGCCATCACTGACTGTAACTCTGGATATTTAACTGCAGCAGTCCAGGTACACTTGGTAAAGTCCACTTATATGAAAAAGGGGTGGACCCCATAGTAAATAGGAAAGTTTTGATCTGTTCAAGAGATTGTCTGGAGATGCCGTAACATTTTAGCTTGTTGAGAAGACTTGCACGCCAAACCCTGTCGAACGCTTTCGAGATGTCCAAAGCATGGACATTCATTACTAGAGCTTGATAAACTCTTTCTGAAATTATCGCCAGTCTACCAGTATTTGGCCTGGAGAATCGAAAGCCAAAAAAGTTCCTGCGGTGTGAGATGCTTAACCAACTTAATTTCGATTAATGCTTCTGGGAGTTTCCCCCAAAAGTAGTAGAAGGATAATAAGTCGTACTTTGAAGTGTTGTACGGTTAATCCGAGTTCTTAAAAACTGGAACAACATATGAGGGTTTTCCCGCTGGCAGGAAAGCTAGAGGTGGTAAGGCACTTATTATACAGTTTAGAGAGAACAAGAACCAATTCGGGAATACACTTCTTAATGACTATTACAGAGATACAGTCGGCTTCACCTGTTTTGTAGGGATCTAGGTTAGAGATAATAGCATAGAAAGTGTATAGGCATATCACTCAAAAGAAACTCAGTTCTAAGTTTGAAGAAATACTCCAGATGAGTCAAGAATATATTTCAAGAAGAGTGTACGGGCGAAAGATACAGTTTTATCCTCAGAAAATAGTAACACCTCAAATTGGTTGAAGAAAGTAGGAATAGAGAACTTATTTGACACTATTACAGAGCCGCCAGTAATCACGAAAGTCAAAGTTTTAGATGCAATATTGTACCTTATTCTCCGATCAAGGACTCGTCTATATTTAGTAAGACCAGCAAGGATTTGGCGTTTGATGTGACAGAAACTGTTGCGCTGGTATAACCGGAAATATTGGTTCTTCTGTGAAACAGCGATAGATCAGGCTGCTGTGAACCATGGAGAAGATTAAGGTTTCACCATGAATTTCTGAGAATGAATGAATGCATCTATATGGTCACTGAACCAATTCTCAATGTGAAGGTTAAAAATATCAGTTCATTTGACGTCAAGAAGAAAAGGACGGAGCGAGTCCTAATGAGTATACTGGTAGTGGAAAGATGTCTTATGAATAGAATTTTCCAGTTTAACAGATAATTGGAACGAAATATTAATATTAGGTTGGTGCAAAAATAATGACGTAATAATGTCGTTTTTGACGTTAAAAAATACGTCGAAAAACGACATTATTACGTCATTATTTTTGCACCAACCGAATAGATACTGCGGGGTGATCCAAATTTGGAAGAGGAACGTGTTGCAAGGCTTGGCAAGAACGAGAAGAGAAGGTCAGAAATAAATAACTTAGCGAAACCTCTTCCTCCAGTATGCTAGGGAAACGGGTGTGAAAAGCCGCGTTTTGTGTAAACGACTGCGCAACGGAAGAATCTATCGTCTGAATAATAGTAACATTATACTGTTTAAGAAACATGTCGTGGTCCGTATTAAAATCAACGAAGAAAAATATGGTCGTAGATAGAACGATAGAGTGTTTACCTTAGGTATGATGTGAATGAACTGCTGTTGATTGTATCATACAATATGAACTAAAAGAAAGTAATGAAAGGATTAATAATAATAATAATAATAATAATAATAATGATGATAATAATAATAATAATAATAATAATAATAATAATAATAATAATAATTTCTTATTCAATAATAGAGAAAGCCAAACTTTTCAGAATGAAGCTTCAAATGGCCGAAGAAATGCATTACAGAGAAGCACAAAACACCGATGGCAGCTGCAAAATACTTCAAAAAGAAAGCAAAGGCAAACACAACCGACGAGATGGCATGATAAACCACTTCACGGTCAACACTCTGTACATACAAAAAAAGCTGATGTAGACAATCCCCATACTCCTCAGTGGATACGGAGTGTAGGGTTAAAAGCTGAACCGAAATTTTTATTCTTGCAGCACAAGACGAATGCTTATTAACTAGAAATTACCAAGCACACATACTGAAAAATCGTGTTAACTCACAATGCAGATTCTGTTATAAATATCCAGAAACAATTGACAATCTTGTAGCAGGTCGGGAGTTATTTGCACTCAGTGAATATAAAACTCGATATGACAGAGTGAGCCAATATCTGTACTGGAATATCTGCAACTTTTACGGAAGGGAAACTGCAAGTAATTTGTATGCACACCAACCAGACCCAGTTACGGAGATAGGACTTGTAACAAGTTGATGAGACTTTACAATACACCCAGACATCCTGATTATAGACCACAAAGACAAAACGCGACTTTTAATTGTCATGACAGTCTCTGCAGACTGAAATGTATCACTGAAGATCTTCAAAATCTATCAAAATACGAGGATCTTGAAATTAAATTCTCAAAGATGTGGTACATGAGAAAATCAACAATTCCAGTTGTAGTTGGATCCCTCGGATTGATTGGAAAATATTCCAATAGACTAATTGAAGTGATTCCTTGTCGCTCATGCCTTAAAGAAATACAAAAAATATTCTCAAAAGTACTTCCCACACCTTAAGAAGGACTTTAACTATGTGAAATATGTGTGTGTGTGTGTGATTTAAAAAAAAAAAAAAAAAAAAAAAAAAAAACTGCTCAGTTGAAATTGTTATGATGCTGTCTGACTTTAATTTTCTGAACGGGACCAGGAAAGAAATGAGTATACAACAGAAATCATGGGAATGAAAAATATTCATAATAATAAACAAAATGACAACAAAATGTTTCAACAATTACCAGAAGAGAGCGTTTTAAGAAAAGAAAAGAAAAAAAAAAAACACAGTGTTTCTAATGTTAAACAATATTTCGACGGTATGTCTGTCTTCTTCAGGTTATGTTTAAAATTGTATACAAGTATAAACAAATAAAAATCGTACTTGTATAAAATATTTATACATACTTTGAAGACAAATGTAGTAATATTGCTGAATATTGTCAAACAAGGTGTCTTTTCTTAACTCCCGTTGTTCTCTAAGTGTTATAATTATAATAATAATAACAACAACAACAGCAATAACAATACTACTACTACTACTGATACTACTACTGATACTGCTACTACTAGTAGTAGTACTACTACTACTACTACTACTAAGAAGAAGAAGAAGAAGAAGAAGAAGAAGAAGAAGAAGAAGAAGAAGAAGAAGAGCAACAACAACAACAAGAAACCTCAATGGAGAAACAAGTAAAGATGCGAAACATGATTATCAAGCGCATTCCCTAACTAATAAGAGTGAACACGGTTAGCAGATGTTTCTAATTGATCATCCACTTCAACTAACAGCCACTCATTGAAAAAAAAATCATTTGAGGTAGAGACCATCATACGAAATAAGGCGAGCGTACTACAAAAATTGTCAGAATTGGTGAAGAACATTTCCGGATATCAGGGATAATAAAGATGAGAATAAAGTAAGAATTGTCAAAATGGACATTATTAAAGAGATATGGTTGATTGAAGCAGAGATCACTGAACTCGAGAAAAATGAGAAGATGAAGTGAACAATGAATAAGTATTAACGAATATTAGAAATGAAATGAGAGATATAAAGTCAAAGACGACATCATGAAGTAAGATGAAATTGAATTACTAATAAAAGAGTCAGAGCAAATGTTTTAAAACAGAGCAAAGGTAATAGAAATTGAGAAGTTCATATAAAGAAGGTCGAACTTGGGAAACTCAAAATGGTTATCATTTGGGAACACAGCATAACATTGAAAAGAAAGAAAAACCACATACACACATACACACACGTATACACACACACAAACATGATAGAAAAACGTTTATGAAATACCAGATATAGCAATGTGATATCATTTCACCCCAAGAAAGACAATAAAGCCATTATGACGCATGGGGGGGGGTCTGCGAGTGAAAGAGAAGTAGAAGACTTTAGTGGGAAGAAAGCTCAATAAAAGAACATCATTCATAATGACAGAAGCTGGAAATTTAATTTGTGAATTGCCATTGGGAGGGTCGCAGGAAAACGGAAAAGTGTTAATTTCATTGCGCACACGTCGCTACTGAATGTGACAAAAATTCAGTTTAAAGTTGGTTTAACTGCAATACCGTGCCAGGTAATGATCCTAGCTCCCTCAGAAAGAAGAGGTACTTCCTGGAAGGAATGAACTCATATTATTTTGAAACAGCGCAGGAAAAGTGCCAAGACTTGAGTTCCAGATGTGAGAAGTGCGAGAAAATAAACTATTAGAATGGAACTTAAAGTTACATCGAGCTATTTCAACAGTAAAATCCTGAGACCTAATCGCCAATCGAGTAGTACACTTATATTCATGAAGTAACAAAGAAGAAAATGATATTTATTCCTCGTGATTTACAGGAAATGTGGCACAAGGCCACAATTGGAGATGGTAAAGTCTGGTCTTCTTATCATTAACTTAGCTATCCACAATCACTGACTCAAACTAATTAAAATGAAGAAAACAATAACCAAGAAAATATTTATAAAAAAAACACTGGAAGACTATGTCACTGTAGTAGGAAAAGTGACTGACGCCGAGATGCCAGGTCAAGACCTATTACATTACAGATCCTTGTTTGGATTTTGTCGGAAATCTTAAAAATAATATTTCAGTTATGTGCCATTCGTGAAACATGCTTAGGCGATCATGTATGTTTCGATACATGACTGATGAGGCAGATTTTTTCCCGCAGTAGGGTTGCCATCCAAAGCTATAGATTCCAGTCTGTCCTGCTATTTACCCATATCTAATATTTCTAACGTAGTTCATACAGTTGAAAACATACAATGGGCATGCCTTCACAATCTTTCACCGACTGGGCTCATTACGCGCAGTTTGTGTTTCAGTTTCCGTTCGCATCGAAGTTCACAAAAACGTAGTTCATGTAATTGAAACCATATATTGGCCATGCCTTCATAATCTTTCGCCGACTGGACTAATCACCCCCAGATTATGTTTCAATTTCCGTTCGCATCGAAGTTCACAAACACGTAGTTCATGTAATCGAAAACATATACTGGGCACGGTTTCACAATCTTCCACCGACTGGACTATTCACCCGCAGATGGTGTTACGATTTCCGTTCGCATCGAAGTTCACAAAAACGTAGTTCATGTAATTAAAAACATATATTGGGGGCGCCTTCACAATCTTCCACCGACTGGAGTAATCACCCGTAGATTGTTTTTCAATTTCCGTTCGCCTCGAAGTTCAAGAAATTTGGAATGACTCGCTGTACATTCACGAAAAAATAAAGCTTAGTGTGAAATTAACGCGAATCTAAATAGAAATGAAAATGCGAATCCCGAATTCAATATATTTGGGTGTGGCGAACAAATTATTTTCCACCCTCCAATATCTCACTCACAGGCGGGTTGGTGTATGGTCTGTCAATGTTCTGGAAAGAACTCGGACGCAATACAGCTTTTTTGTTCCTGCTATGTCTAATTTTCACGTCTAGTGCCCGCAAACAACCCAGATTTCCTCTGTGTTCCATTAGGGAGAAGTAAGTTCCACTCAAACAGTTTCTTCCTGCGATCCACTGCTCTGTGGAACAAACTCCCAGAAGGATGTTTCCACGATCACTACAATCTTAACCTGTTCACATCTAGTTTTAGCTGTCGTCTTTCTCTCCTAACCGCATAAACTGACACTTAATTCAACTCTCTACCTCGGATGGCCCCTGAGACTTATACAGGGTTAATATTGCTGAAAAAAATGAAGATGTATTCAGCGATTACTTTGCCCAGTCTGTGGTGATAATTTACACAATTTAACTTATTGTCTACACTTCTGAGATAACCTAATGGGCCAGACTCACACTTACCAACATTCTGCCCATCTCGTTGCGCGGCTTGTCTCTCGCCAGTTAAGGGTTGTGATTAACACTGAGTGTATGAGCCTGTGACCAGAGTTTACCAATTTCACGGCCTAGTGGCAAATGGCCCCGAAAGTTTTCATTTATTCATTTTGTCTATTTTCTTTCGTTTCCTCGTGGATTCTTTGAAGATTAAAAACTGACACTTCGAGCCCATATTTAATATTAAGAGTTCGTTTTATTTGTTCGCTCTTTTAGGTCTATCTTTTGGTGAGAAGCCATTGTGCCACACAAAATCATAATTTTATGCAGTGTCATAACGTTATATTAAGAAGATATAATTTTCTTATAAGAACTAGGTTCTCTTTTCCGAGTATTTACATCTACTAGGGTGGCTAGCTATTTCGCGTTGCAGATATCTGTTCAGGCACATTGCTTTTGTTTTGGGGGTTTTCCGCACACACATAGATGACCTATAGTTTGTTCTGCAACTATGCTTAACTGATTCTCAAAGCTGTACCGCATGAGCTGGCGTTTTGGTCCGAGTTTTTGAACAAGGCAGCTGAGATTAAACCGTTTACAAATTTCATCTAGACGGTTTCATCTGAGCGGCCTTGTTCAAAAACTCGGATCAAAACGGCTTTCGAACAGTTTCGTATATCTATAACTAACCTTAGACCAATCAATTGTATTATTTCTAGTTATTTCTCAACAGATTTAATCAAGAAGTCATCACCTTGGCAAATCAAATTAGATGATATTCGAATACAGAACTCACAGCCTGATCAAAATTTTCGCTAATACATTGTTGCTAATGATGCAAATAATCGTATATTTATTATTTATATATTTATATGCTGTGTCCTTTTCACGTAACATTATTTCCTTCGCATCTGAGAAAAAAAAAGAACGATTCCTTATGAAAAGCAGGCTTTAGGCAAATAAATCAGTAATTAAGTGTAGTCACTTTTTAAGTACTGCGTACTATTTATAATTCGCGCGTGGTGCTTATAAGGCTTAATTACTGGTTCTTTACAGCACCAATAAAAATTATATTCCATCTGCATATATCTCTCTGAAAATTCAATTCATCCCTGCATCAATTAATTCAGTCACCCCATCTGATTAGACAAACGGTATATTTCTACTCTAGTAGAGAGTAGTTAAATCAACTGATTGAGAAAATATGATTCTACACAGTTATGCTATAAATCATCGGAACCAGTATTTAAATATACTTTTCTGTAACGCCAGCGGACCTTGACATCGAGTGTCATCTGCAAGGTAAGATGACGTGACTTCGAAAAGAGCGTGATAATCTGGGGAAAAGAAGTATGAGATATTCAATTTCTAAAGTTGTGGAGTCTCTCAATCTACTGTGTCACGATTTAATGGAAGGCGATACCGCACACCGTTTACAGTGGGTCCTTAATGATTGCGACAAGGATTGTCTGTGGTAATAGAAAAGCACAACGGATCAAATGACATCCAATTTCTATAAAGCTAGTACCAAATACATATCCAACATGTCAGTTCAACAGACATCAACTGGTCTCGTTTTCGTTTTGGGAGACTGTCATTGTCCACTGAGATATAGTTGCATTTGTTTCGAGCAATGATAAGTTTTGGATGTTAAGCAGAAAGCAGGATTCAAAAGCCCGTAGTTCCCTAAAATATACTATGAATGTTTGTTTTGGTTCTATAATATTGTGGTATGTGTTCATATGACAGAATATATATCCGCTACTCCAACGAAACACATCATTTACCAGGGAAAGCTATATTTTGTTGCTTAGCGACCATTTGTTTCAATTCGTGTACTCTCTGTATCTCCAAAACGATGAAGAAAAAATAACGTACAACGTCATCGGATTCAATTTGCCCGAAATTTCTTTTTATCATTTCGTACCAAACAAGTCAAGAGGAATTAGGAAGACCAACGATAACAGCGAGAACTGTTTGAAGATCAAATATGACTGGAAGGCAAGAAAACGGGAGATATTTTCACATGCGAGAATTCAGAGATAAGAAACTTTTAACATATAACAGGCGATTCCATCTAACAATTTAAACTTTAAAAGGTGCACTGCGCTTAAATTCGTAAAGTCGATGTACTAAAGAGAAAAACTTATCAGAAAAATTAGCATATAAAAAATTATAGAAAATTTACAGGGAAGCTACGTTACATGGAAAAGTAAATGAAGCCGAGATGCTGGGCCAGTGCCGAAAACATTGCAGATTCTTCTAAGCATTTTCTCAAAAATATCTAAATACATTGTAGAATCCCTTGAGCAGATCTGTCAGCAATATTCAGTGCACGAACGAATGGTAGACTTATAAATGTGGATGACAGATTCGGGCGAGAAAACTTGTCATGCACGACACAATAAACCACATTTCCTTGCATGAAATCGAGTATTTTATTCAATATACCGTAAACTGCGGCGTAAAAGTCGAGATATAAAGACTAAAAATATTACCAAAACTATGGGTCGACTTATATGGTAGGTATAAAATGCAAACCGAGGCTTTAAACAAGTGGGACAACACTAACATTTACTGTAGACACCAGTAGGCTGTCACAAATATATCTTACTAAAACTTGTTTGGTGACCATATTTCGCATATGAATACATAAATTAATATAAAAAAATAAAATAGTAACACAAATGCAGTATACTATTAACGTTACATCATTGATACACGGGTAGCCTGCTATATGTTAGGGGGACAACCTATACTGTGGGTACAGGCCTAACTCAGAATTTTGAGCTAAAAATCTTGAAGTCGTTTTATATGCAAGGTCGACTTGTACGCTGAAAACTGGGTGGTCCCGCTTTCCGGTTGATAGAACACAAGTGGGGATGGTGGGTCCCCCAGCGAGTGTCCATACAATGAGTGGTCAATGAAAGGAACAGCGATGAGTTAAACGGCCAGTAGAAAGTGAAATGGTCAGGCATTGTGTGTAAGGGTCTGTTTTCCGCGGCCATAACTTAGTAAAAAGTCAGATAAAAAAGAAGTTAGCTTTTTCGGATCAGAAGGAAGACATCACCGATTGAATGAGAAATGGTATATTTTTTCTACTTCTCGAACAAAGAAATGTCTTGAAAAGCATTTGTCGTTATTCTATCTTGGTGTCAATCACGGCCCTAATATTGATGAAAACCTGTGGAATATGTCAAGCGCTGGTATATGCGAATACAGTCGTCCTTGAATGTCATTACTGTTTGTTCAGTGAGGTACAGAAACGTACCATCGCAATAAGAACTGGATGTAAAACGCTATTGCAAATGGTTTTGCTAGTACTCAGCTGCTAATAAAAGAATGGTAATAATAACATTAGATTTACCAGAAATAAGTTGTAGGGGAAGAGGTTAACAACAAGTGTTTTGAAATAGTTTATATAAAATTTGTACGAGTGAAAACTGATGGAAATCGCCAAGAAAATGGAATTGAAAAATGCTTGAAAACAATCTTATATAACCGTTTTTAGCAGAGTTCTTTTGACGGTGACACTTTTGTTTAATCATTTCACCCCAAGTAAGGCAATAAAGCTACTAAGACGCAAGGTGTTTATTCATTGTGAAAAAAACATTATTAAGAAGAGAGAATAATAAAAGAAGAGGAATTAAGTAATCAGAGTATAACAATCAATGTTGTATTTAAATTTCTAAACATCAAAGTTCACTGGAAAGCAACAAGGTTGATGAGAGTTCAACAACCGAAATGTACGAGAGGAGAAACGGTTAACATAGAAATTAGGATACATCAAGCCTTTTGAACATGAAAATGGTGAAAATTTACCGCCAATCTAGTTCCACCCGAAAATTCATAAAGTCTGGATACCGAAGATGAAAGATCCTCAGAAATATTACCATGGAATCGATTGTAGAAATGTTACAGGAATCTACGTTACGGTATTAGGGCACTGTTTGAGGCCGAGATGTAAGGTTAGGATCTATACCATTGCAGATTATTATTTAGATTTTATAAAGAATACCTAGATACATAACAGAAGCACCAGAGGTGATACCATTATTTGTTGAATGGACGAATGTTAGAAAAAATGTCTAGTACGACACAGTGAACCAAAGTTCCTAACAGAAGACCTCGCAATTGATTCAATATAATCTTTCCACTTTACACCAGCGGAAAACGTTAGCCCAAGAAAGTGAAATAAGCCTCCGTCCTGAGTTATTCCAGCTTCAAATTGTTTCTCTATTTTCTTCTCATTCATTATAACGCAGTATCTGTCTATATTTCTAAGGTGAGGTATTATGTACGCTATTTATATTATTCGGATTATTGTCCTCATCTTTGTCGCCATATTTATCACAACGTTTCGGCTGTTGTACGCTCCGGCCTTCTTCAGTGTCTGTCTATATTTCTGAGATGAGGTATTATGTACGCTATTTACATTATTCGGACTATTGTCCTCATCTTTGTCGCCATATTTATCACAATGTTTCGGCTGCTGTACGCTCCGGACTTCTTCAGTATGTGTCTATATTTCTGAGATGAGGTATTATGCACGCTATTTATATTATTCGGACTATTTTCCTCATCTTTGTCGCCATATTTATGACAACGTTTCGGCTGTTGTACGCTCCGGCCTTCTTCAGTATCTGTTTATATTTCTGAGATGAGGTATTATGTACGCTTTTACATTATTTGGACTATTGTCCTCATCTTTGTGGCCATATTTATCACTACGTTTCGGCTGTTGTACGCTCCGGCCTTCTTCAGTATCTGTCTATATTTCTGAGATGAGGTATTATGTACGCTATTTACATTATTCGGACTATTTTCATCGTCTTTGTGGCCAAATTTATCGCCTTAAGGACACATGGCATAGTGGATAAAGGCGTTGGTTGGATCCAGTGACAGGACCCAAAGGGTTGTGAGTTCAATAGCTGCTTAAGGCAGTGGAGAACCTGGAGAGTTGAATTAACACTTGATCCCTGATCACTGTCATCCATTATACATGGCAGTGGAATTCGAACAGTCTACTTCAGCGAGCGAAATAAAGGGTTCAGTTCGACATTCCAACAACCTGAGGAAGGCCCGAGCGTACAACGACCGAAACGTTCTGATAAATATGGCAACAAATTTGAGGACAGTAGTTCGAATAATGTAAATAATGTTCGTCATAACGCATTTGCTTTTTTAAAAAAATGATCTATTTACTTCTAATTTAATCGTTTAAGTCGTGAATTGATAATAAACATAATCCATATTAATTATTTGGTTTTTAATGATTCTCAGACCTCTTTCCTAATAACTTTTGCATAAGTATTCGATCCCCTCAACTAATTATTAGCTGAAAATTCTTTGTCACCGATCACTGCCGTTTTCTGTAGCCTTTAATAACGCTTCAGTATCTCTTCTCGTATTCCTGACCATCCGTTAATGAAGAATAATGCTAAGTGACGGCAAAAGGTAACTGTATCATGCCATACAAGCAGGTGAACCCAGTCATCAATTTCTTCAACCACATCACCCCTTATATCTGGCCACCTAACTCCCAAGACTCTAACCGTCTTGATTATTATGTGTGGTGCGCAGTTGAGCGAAAGACAAACAAAACACCTTGTAACACCAAAGATGAGCTGAATTACATCATCATTCACTAAATAAAAAAGGAAACCATCCAGAAGAGATTACAAGAGATTTTGAAGTCATCTTCAGGTCTAGATTGAAACTACTGAAGTGATTTTATTGAATAAATTTACTCCTTACTATTTCAAGATATTTTTGTGTAATTTCGGTAAATATATCTTTCAAAATGTAATGTCAGGGTTATTTTCCTTTTTGAATAATCTACACGAAATTTTATCATGCACACAATGTATCTTATTTAATAGATTGTAAAACCTAGATTTCAAAACCACAAAAAAAACATTACTATTTAGAAAGTCTTCTGAAATCTGCTGTGTTCTTATTTACACTATTTAAGTACGGATTATTTTCGTCATTTTTGTTGTTATCAATAACGATTCGGGGATTCTTCCCTCGAGATTACAACGGATTTATATCGAGTCGGATAATCGAAAACGAATTCTTAATTGAAGGTTTTATCTATGGTAATTTACAGTGGTAGACTTTTCTCTTTCCTCTGACCATGCCTAACGATATATAGTATATTTCCTATTCTTAGTGCTGCTCAGTAATTGCTCACCCTGTTTCGACTAAGTCCAAGAAGCCGGCCCTGACTCACCATTATTATGTTACCAGGTTCACGAACAAGCGTTTTAATCCACTAGTGGATTAAAATATTTTCAAACAAATAAATATCAAATGATGGTTAGAGTCATTGAAGAAAGAATTGAATCACTTATCAAACTTATACTTTGAGAAACTTTTACAACGAATGCCAAAAATTTGTGATGGAAAAAGGGCTAAAGGACTATATTTTGACGAAAGGAAAATACAGTGTAACCCGAATATAAGAGAAACCCGGATATAAGAGATATTTCTCTGGTCCCAAATTAGAACCATACTTACCTAAACAAAATAGATCAAACCCGGATATAAGAGAAACCCAGATATAAGAGACTTATCCGGTCCAGACAACTCTCATATCCGGGTTACACTATTTTTTTTTTTCTTTTTGTCATGATAACATTTCTAAAAAAAAAATCGTATCTTACTTTTTCAATCCCTGCATAATAATTTTCTTTTACTTAAAGTACATTACTTTTGGGGCCAATTTAAAAATTTACCAAGGGGTTCCTCAAACTTTTAAAATGTACATAAATAACCTTTTGATTCATGCCGTCTTTTTTTCTTATCATTTTGGTGACAAGAAGAATGACAAGTTTGTTAGTTATTTTGACCTGCTATAATATTTCAATCATTTTCTGTTAGGAATTCATGTAAATTTAAATCCCAACCCAGGGGCAAAATAGAAGCTGATAAAGATTATATAAAATAAAATAAAAAAAAAATATTTGAAAGAAAATAAAATAAATCTTCAATAGAGGGGAAAGGCGAAAAAAGTAAAGTTAACAAATCATAGGAAAAAGGTGTCTTTGAAAGGGTAACTATAACATTTGACTGGGGTTATCTAAAGAGTGTTTATCACGAACCGGAACTTCGGAAAACGTGCCAATAAGAGCAAGACTTTACTGCATTCAAAGAATCAATATTATTTGAAGAGCAGTTTCTTAAGGAAAGCCTCCAGATATAGCCAGCAAAAGTCAATGAATGAAAATATCGCTTCAATAAAGAACATTCTTGGATTTGAATTTCCGTCCAATCGACTGTCTTTGTCTTCTGTCAGGTTTCGTAAACTTTTCCAATGTTAGAATTCCAGCCAATGTTATGTGCATTTTATTTTTTACTTCTAGCAAAATATTAATTCAAACATTATATTAAAAAAAGACATATACCATTTATTTATTAACGAATAAATGGTTTGCTTCATATTTTTTTATAGAATTTGAGATATTGTTTTGAATTTAAAAAATGATGATTTCTTTTCTTGTGAAATATATTTAATTACGGAATTTAACATCTAATAATCAAATTACAGATTCCACAATTCCGCAGATTCTGCAGTTATCATGAAAACATTGCAAAGAGTAATATTTCTGTGATTGTTTTCTTAGATGAACCATTGTCATTTTCGGTACGAAAATTTGTGGTAAATGTGTATTATTAGATCATTGCAAATGTCCAATTAGACTGGTTTAGTTTGGTTTGGTTTGTTTTACGGCATATCAACCTCATTGAGTTACAGTGTAACCCGGATATAAGAGAGTTGTCTGGACCGGAGAAAATGTCTCTTATATCCGGGGTTTCTCTTATATCCGGGATCGGTCTATTTTCTTTAGGTAAGTATGGTTCTAATTTGGGAGCAGAGACAATGTTTCTTATATCAGGTTTTCTCTTATATCCGGGTCTCTTATATCTTGGCTACACGGTATTTAATTCCGACAAGTTTTTTTTTTTGTTTTTTTTTTATTCCAGTTAATATTTTTTTCAAATATGTATTGCTGGTAATATTTTATTCAAAAATATACTGTTGCTATTGCTGACAATAATTTTTTGATTCAAAAACATATTGCTGCTACTTTTTCCAAAATCTATTTGTGGCAATTATTTTCCCCCAAAATGAATTATTGATATATTAAAACCTGTTTTTACATTTTCATTTCACCCCATTTTGGGGGTCAACTATTTTCCCATAGCTGTGGCATTAATAGGTGCTATCACCACGGGTCAGAGGTGGTTCCATGTTCCTCAAAAGCCTTCTCTTCAGAACCCTTGTTTTTGGATATAGTCTGGCGTCTTACCCAGGACGCGCATTTAGTTTATCCTCTTACCCAGGACGTGTGCACAATTAAAAAATTTAAAATAAAATTTACTATACTCACAAAAAATGTATTAATCTATTACACAGTCTCCATTTTTAACAAATGCTTCCTATCGCTTTACAAGCGTTTTACCATTTTCATATTGTGCGTTAGTTTTTGACTGATTGTACATAGTTAAATTATTTGTCATTTAATTGTCCTGTGGAGACTGGGATAACTGAAAGTCCGAAGAAGTCAAGCCAGGAGAATACCGTGAGTGTTGGAGGTTTTCTTCCTTCAAATCTTTAAGTTTATGCAACACTTTTGCAACATGCAGTCTTGCATTGTCGTGATAGGAAAGGATACCTTTTCTATTTGCCATTTTTCTTGAACCCAAGCCTGTTCAAATTGATAAAGGCAGTTGTGATATGAATTTTCAAATTTTAGCAATATATATAAGACTCGCCATTGGCGTGAAGTTTACAACTGCTAGAAGTGAGTCAAGTCAATTCCACAATGAATCTCCAACTGCAGGGTATCTACCAACCGCCCAACGCGGTCAGATGTGTCACAAAGCCAAATTTAATGTTGAGTATCCGAGCCCGTAGGCTCGGCCAAAAATTCTCCGTAGACCCCGTATAAATCGGAGTCGGTTAGCTGTTTCTCGAGGCGAGATGTGCCCTTTGAGATAGCCTCGTCTGGGAATCTTCTCTGCCAAGAGACAGAGAGTTTGACCAGTACAACTGGAGAAAAATCTCTGACTGTAGACCAACATACAGTATTTACTACTGTATTTATGTGAATGGGGACATACCCATTAACGTCAGTAAGTATGCTACAACAATAGGTTAAATAAATCCGATGGGAAGATGGATCCTAGTCTTGAGCAACTTTCAACTTTTGAGTATATGTAAAAATTAAGAATATTGGGATCGATACAAACGAACTTGAAGTTTTGCATTCAAAACCCCCAGTAACCACTCGCTTCAGAAGTCTGTCATGCTTCGCACTGAAAATATTTGGCGAACGATGCTGTCAATCTGATGTCGGAAGACTTGATGGAAAACACCTATAATGTAAGATCTCCAGTTGAAAATGAAATAACCTACGCAAGAATAAAGTATAATAAAAGATATGACGATAGTAGTACAACTACTACTACTACCACTCCTCCTCCTACTACTACTACTAATACTACTATTACTACTACTACTACTACTACTACTACTACTACTAATAATAATAATAATAATAATTATTATTATTATTATTTCCTTTGATTTCTGTTGTATAAAGATTTCATTCCGGGTCCCACACAGAGACCTAAGATCAGATACGTTTCCATGACATTTTCCATTGATGATTGTTGTAAAAAACACAAGCAAAAAACCCCAAAGATCACACAAGTTTTACATAGATAAAAGTTCTCCATAACGTATGAACTTTACCTAAGAAGAAAACCTTTTGTATTTCTTTAAGGCATGAGCTACCAGGAATCACTTCAGTGAGTCTATCGGACCCTTTTCCAAACAATCCGAGTGCTCCAAATGCATCTGGAATTATTGATGTCTTCATGTACCAAATTTCTGACATTTCGACTTCAAGATCTTTGTACTTTGATAGATTTTTGAAGATCTTCGAAGATACATTACAATCTGCTGGGACTAATATCTCAATAGGAAAGCGTCTGCAAGGTTTGCCATGTCAATAAGAAAACATTATTATTGTTATTATTATATTATTACTATTATTATTGTTATTGTTGTTGTTATTGTTGTTGCTGCTGTTATTATTATTATTTATATATATATATATATATATATATATATATATATATATATATATATATATATATATATATGTGTGTGTGTGTGTGTGTGTGTGTGTGTGTGTGTGTAATTTTACCATTATTTTTTTAAGCAGATGCTCGGTAATGACCTAGGGCAAGCGACGGATGTGATTTTTTGTCGTTTCCCATTAATGAAAGGGGACAGGTATTAAAAATATACTTAAATGGACAACGCCCTTCATATGTTACGGGTTGTATTTGTAAGAACTCTTTTGGAATTTTATAAAGAGACACTATGTAAGTGATTTGGTTGATATGTTTTTGAGTTCCTTTCTTTATCAGTTCCAAAGATTCAAACACAACAGCAACAGTTTCATTTTTGTTGTATTTCTCTCTCGACGTCTTTGCATTTGCGTAGTTTTGAAAAAAAATCTTTGCATAGAATTTTTTCACATTGTACGCTCATGTGCATTTTTTCAGCCTTTTGTAATAATGTCTGAATGATTTGCATGTATTATTAGATATGTGTGGATAGAAAAATCACAAAAAATAGTAACATTTGCTTCTTCCAATACGGATAAAAGTTGACGAAGATACCAAACAGCAGCGTCTCTGATGTAGTAACATTATTATTATTATTATTATTATTATTATTATTATTGTATGAGAAAAATAGCTAATTGACGGTTGTGTATGAATATGTGAAGTGTGTTGTGGTTATTTAAACTGAATATACGGAACAGAGTGGCAACTTTTATAAAGCCGGTATATAAACACTAAATTGCGCCATCTGCACAAGAAGACGAGGGAGGAGGAGGATTTGGCGGAAGAGGAGGAGGAAGAGTAAGAAATGTTAGAAAAAGTGCTAAAAAGAGAAATAAAAAAAAACATATCAAAGAAAAAGAAGAAGAAAAGAAGAAGGAGGAGCTGGAGAAGAAGGAAGAGTAATAAAAGGTAGAAAAATGACTACAAAAAAATAAAGAAGACATATCAAAGAAGAAAAGAAGAAAAAGAAAAGAAGGAGGAGGAGGAGGAACAGGAAGAAAAGGTACAAAAAGGACTAAAAAGAGAAATAAAAAAGACATATGAATGAAGAAGAACAAGAAGAAGAACAAGAAGAAGAACAAGAACAAGGTGGAGGAACAGGAAGAAATAAAAAAGACATATCAACGAAGAAGAAGAAGAAGAAGAAGAAGAAGAAGAAGAAGAAGAAGAAGAAGAAGAAGAAAAGAAGGAGGAGGAGGAAGAGTTAGAAAAGGTAATAAATGGGTTAAAAAGAGAAATAAAAAAAAAATATATCATAGTAGAAAGATTGGCTGAAAATTTCATAGGGCAACCGAGATATAAATGTAAGTAGACAGAGACTAAAAAACATGCAAGTGTATAAGAATAAAACAACCGGCCAAATAAAAAACAAAGAATAAATTGAGAATGTTAAGTTTAAGATATTAAGGAAGAGAAAGTAAATGTTACTTTATAATACGAGTATATGTGACTACATAATGAAATTGAAAGTTGCTATATAATAAGTGAAAACCAATCCAAGAAAGAAATCATAGATGTGAAAGATAAAAGAAATACAGTGTAACCCGGATATAAGAGAGTTGTCGTGACCGGAGAATAAATCTTTTATATCCGGGTTTCTCTTATATGCGGGTTTGGTCTATTTTGTTTACATTAACACACGCTCTAATTTGGGACCAGATAAAATATCTCTTATATCCGGGTTTCTCTTATATCAGGGATTCTTATATCCGAGTTACACTGTATAAAAGAAAAATGACGATGTGACTGTTATGACAAAAGTACGCAGGTGTATGCTCTAAGAAAGCTTCATTCAATTGAGAATATAAGTTCGTGTACAGTATCCTTTTATAGTCCCAGTAAACAGAAATAGCTCTCTCAAAGAGGAGAGTAAAGGACCCAGGGGAGACTAATCTTGATTATTCATAACAGCCACCATCGATCACTCTGATGAAGATCATAGAGTGTTGTTGTAACATAAGCATAATATAGAGGCTGATGTATAGGGAAAAAATTATATGCTAAGGAGTGTATATATATATATATATATATATATATATATATATATATATATATATATATATGTATATGCGGGTGATTAGTTTTTCTTTTCTTCAGCTAATATAGCATGGATGACTGACTTATTCTCGGCCAGACATTTCGGAGGTCTGTCTTATTTTAGTAATTTAATCAGGGCGATAACATTTAAGCTTATACTCGTTTAAAACCAAAGTTTAAAAATCAATCGCTTTCTTCATCTTTAGGAAAGAACTAACTTTAATTTCAAACCAATGTTATTTTACTTCTTCAGACAGGCATTCGTCTTCTCGAAATGCATATGAAAAAAAAAACTTGCATTAAATTCGCAGCTCAAATAATTGGGAAACAAAATTTATAAAAACGATGTAATATAAAAATATGATGTGAATTAAAATAAAAACGAAATCTTAATTTAATCCGCGAGTTGAATCAATAAATTCAAATGAAAAAATAAAACCACAATCCATGATCAGTTCGATAAAAAAAAAAAAAAAAAAAAAGAGAGAGAGATTAAACATCAGTTTCTGGGACCTTGAAATTTTCATTAAATATAAGGAAAGTCATACGTTTTTTTTTTAATTTTACTAATTAAATTTTCGAAGATTTATTTGTAGGATTTAAAAGAAATCTCCAGATTATTGAGTTGGTATCATATTTTTCAACGAAAGATTTTTTTTTCCTTTTTTGTTGTTAAAAATAATTTTATCATTCCACCTCGGGGGAATGGAAGATATTCATAATTTTTTTATAACATTGAGTTGCAAATATCGGAAGAAGATATCAGATATGAAAAGAAAAGCTGCAGGTTCAACGATGTTTTTAAGTGAGATGAAAAGAAAGGTTAAAGCAGGCAAATATAAAATTATGTAGCTTTCTATGAAATCAACAGAAAAAAAGTGAAAATGAAGTGAGAAGATGAGAAACTCAAATCCATGATACACAGTAATGAAAGATGATGAGGCGGAAAGGTAAATCTTAAATAATTGGCCAATTAATGCTCATTATAAAATATGGTAATAATTATAATAAAAAATATTAAAAATACGTATTAATTAAAGGTTTATAAATAACGGAATTATAAGTTTATAAGAATACAATATTAATTATAGGTCCATAAAAATCCCCTACCTAAACGCAATCCGCTATTGGGCCACTGGTAGGCCACCGATGGCAACGACAGCGGTCCCTTGGAGCCAGACACCGGCGGGAATCTAGCGGCCCGCCAGTGTTAGCATTGCTGAGAAGAACACGATAGCGGTCCACCAGCGATAAACGCACGCGGCATGCCACCCTGTGGTAGATTGGCGGCTTGCCTATAGGAATAGGTGTATACCTATAACTTCACTATCCAGAATCGTGGAAGAATGGGATTAGCAATGAGAGAAATTTATAAATATCCAAATAGTTCATAGCAGATATTTATTTTTCAATATCTGTAGTATTTGCTACCGATGTCATAATTTGATATTCGAACTCGTATTAAACGAGAATGTTGAATGTTAATTTTGAAGATGTCTTCCATTCGAAAGACTGCCCAATAAAATTTTCCTGATTTTTTTTTTTTCGCTTTATTTCGATTTAAACAAGCGTTTCACCAATAACCCTGATGGACGTGTTTCTCTTTTTGATCTCTTTTTTACCTCCATTCTGGACTCATATTGTACTCTACAGCTCTGCTCTTTTGGCAAATCTGATCATGCGGTAGTGTATGTAAACATCTCTTTCCGTTGTCCTATCAGCCAAGAACTGCCTTGTAACAGAATATCTTTTTGATTGGGTCTCGTTCCATGACTTTCTTCGTGACGTCCATTGGAATGCAGTTTTTAATCGGCCAGTTCATAAATGCGCGTCTGTGATCTCTTCATGGGTGCAGAGAAATACCAAGTTAAACCGCATTCATCTCCTTGATTCTTACCTGCATACTCGGCCGCTATAGTCACAGGAATCACTTCTCCCGGGTGTAACAGAGCGACACGTCTGATTACAGAGCTGGCTCCACTCCTCGCCAAACTATATAGCTGTTGCCTCACTGAATCTTGCTTTCCAGCCTATTGGAAGTCCTCATCTGTTGTCCGTGTTTTTAAGAACTTGGAAACACTCATTTAACTACCGTCCTATCAGTCTCTTACCTCTCTTGGGTAAATTCTTCGAGGCTTTAATCAACGCCGAAGTGGTTAAGTACCTTACATCCCATGATCTGCTCTCTTATAATCCACGTGCTCACAGCCATATCTGTATTTGGATACTAAGCATTTGGTAATAACGTAGAAGCTCGTGCTGCGGCTGTAGATATCTCTAAGACGTTTGATAGAGTTTGGCATACCGACCTTCCTCGTAAGCTTCATTGATATGGTATTACAGTACGAGAATTTGACTTAATACAATCATTCCCGTGAAACTATGAAATGAAGGTTGTTCTAAACGGGTTCCCCTCCAGTTATTTTCATTCGAACGCTGGAGTTCCCCAAGGCTCTATCCTGAATACTACACTGTTTATGATCTTTAGAAACGACCATCCTGATGTCATCATTCCGAAGCAGGTATCTACGCAGACGACACTACTATTTACTCTTGCCTCATTAGTAAATCCGGCATTGCTGACAAAACTAACCTGGCCGTTGGTCTCAAAAAGGACACCCAATCTGTTGTTAACTGGGGCAAGAAATGGCTTGTAAACTTTAACGCCTTCAAAACAAAACTGCTCTCATTAACCCACCATAGAGAAATCTCCCTGTCTTCTATAGCAATGGTTCATGCCCAACTCCACGATAGTGACTCTCTACGTCTTCTTTATCTCACGCTTTCCACTGACCTGATTTTCACTGTGTCGCACTAGAAAGTTTTTTCTCGCTTGAGTCCATCCTTTAAATCTATAAATCAACCATTCGTCTTTGCATTGAATACTGCTGAAATATATGGTCTGGTGCTTCCGCTGTTCATCTCGAGGTCCTCAACAAAAGCTAGAGACGGATATGCAGTGTGATAGGTCTTGACCTGGTATCTCGTCTACAGTCACTTTCTCAGAGACGTACTGTAGATTCCCTCTGTATTTTCTACAAATATTTCCATGGCAACTGTTCTGATGAGCTACTTTCACTCGTACCCAAACTGCATAAAATTAAGCTTGTTATTAGTTTGGCATTCCGGTCTCACTCTTTCACTGTCTAAACGGTTAAATGTAACTTCTACTCCGTTTCTTATCTCACACTTCACGACAATGGAACTCGCTTCGTTTTAATTACTTCCCTGGCAGCTATAATCTTCAAATATTCAAATGTAATGTCAATCAACATTTTCTGGATCTTGTTCCCCGTCCTTCTCCTTATCCTTTCCTCAAATATCCCTCTTTACTCTTGTTCTCACTCTCTGTAATCCCTTGCGTGGTATTAGCAGCCCCGCTTTGCTTGGGTTGATATGCTTCAAAGAAACAAACAAACAAACAAACAAACAAAAAAAAACAAAAAAAAAAAACAGACGTTTCTTTGTCTCTATTTGTAACGTGTACAAGTGTGTCCTCAAATAACTGTAGTTACTGTTTGCAGAATAAAACAACATATAGCATCTCGCAAGTTCGGATCTAGAGATTATTGGTGTGCTGGATAAGAGACATTCCTTTATCCCTCCTCTACTAAATCAGTTCAATGTCCTGACATCTAGAGTTAATAAGACTTAATGCTTTGCTCGAAATTTAAAAATTAGCTCGATTCATTTGTAGTACTCATGCCTGATCCCCCCCCCTTAGAACAGAACTTTTAGTGAGTGATATGCGCATAACTCCGTTCACAGGTCTTGTACATTATTTCTAAATTAGGCTGACAATTTAAATAGATGTGACGGGATCCTAGCCATCGTCTTAAAGATATGTGCTCCCGAGCTGGCTCCAGTTCCCTTCAAACACTTCAACTATTACCCCGCTGCTTCCTAGTTTCCTGCTTGTTAGATTTCCCCCTCTTTAGTTCCTGTTTTTAAGAACTCTGGAGAACCTTTAAATCCCTCTATTAGTCTCCTACCGTTCTTCGGCAATGTATTCGAGGCTTTAATCAATGTCGAAGTGTTTAAGCATCTTACATCACACGATCTACTCAATGACAAACAATATGGTTTGCGAGGTTTTCCGCTGATATGGTAACGGCCATCACTGAATTTGTATATCAAGTTCTTGATAATAAAATAAAGTTCGAGCTATGGCTCTAGATATTTCGAAGTCGTTTAAAAAGGGTTCGCATGCTGGTCTTCTACGTAAGCAACATGTTTACAGTATTACTGGACGATTGATTTAATTCAGTCGTTCCTATTAAAACGTGAAATTAAGGTCGTTTTGAACGAGCTCGCTACCAGTTCCTTTCACACGGACGCGGATGTCCCCCAAGGCTCTATGTTATGTCCTACGCTGTTTCTGATCTTCATCAATGATCTTGATATCACCAGTTCCCAAGTAGGCATTTAGGCGGATGGCACTAACATTTACTCTTGTCTCAATAACAAATCCGTCAGAGTTGACAAAGTTAGTCTGGTTTCCTGCTCTTGAAAAGGACGTACAATCTGTGGTTAACTGGAACAAGAGATGACAAGAGATTTCAATGACTCGAAAACGAAATAGTTCTCATTTCATCATAATAGGGAAAACCTCCCTGTCCATCATCAGAATGGTTGATGGTAGACTCATAGAGAGCAGCACACTGCGCCTTCATGGTCTCACGTTTCCAATTGAGTTCAAGTGGAATGACTATATAGAATCAATGGCTGCATCTTCTGCAAGGACATTTGGGTTCTAGTGTTGTTCCAGAAGGTTTTTTTATCTTCAGAGTCCATCTTGCACATTTACAAATCTATCATTCATCAGTGCATTGAATGTTGTTCCCGTATGTGGTCAGGTGCTCCTGCTACTCATCCCGAGGTATTTTAAAAAATCAAAAGAACGCTCTGCAATGTAATCGATCCTGACTTGGCACCTCAACTTCAGTTACATTATCACCGACAAGACATGCTTTCCCTCTGTCTTTTCTACAAATATTTTTATGGCAACTGCACCGACAAGCTTGTTCCCTGGTGTCCAGACTACGTGAATTTAAGCGCGCTACTAGATTGGCATCTAGGTTCCATGCTTTTATTGTTGAATTAGTTAAATGCAACCGCCACTTTTACGTATCAGTTTCATTTCTCGCACTTTCAGCTTGTGGAACTACCTTCCTTTTCCTTGCTTCCCTGATAACGATAATTTTGAAAAATTTAAATGCAACGTCAATCGCCATATTTTATCTTCTTGAACCCCGTTTGACTCTATCCTTTTCTCGGTCCTCCCTATACACAGTGTTTTTCGATCACCATCTCTCCCTGAAACCCCTTCGTACTAGTGACATTCCCGCTTGGGATGGGGTGGTTTTAAAAAATAGGCTCTAGCTTAGTAAATATCGAAAAGTATTGTGCCATATTTTGGAAAAATTTGCACAGAAAAAACATACAATATCCGTTTTTAAAGAGGTCGAGAAAAACGGAATGTATAAGAAAAATCCTTACATAATTAAATAGAAATTAAATTATAATAATATCTTAAATTTACAGACATAGATATCCTAATGTATGATTAGTTAATATTGTCTTCTAATAGTCATATATATTACGGGTAGATTAAATAAAATATATATTGATTTATTGCTTAAGTACTTACACTACTAAATGTAGATACGTTTCATAACAAGTTTTATTTTGAGATCATACGTCATATAAATAAGATTGGTTTATATTCCATATTAATTTACAGTGTCGTAATGAGTATATATATATATATATATATATATATATATATATATATATATATATATATATATATATATATATATATAAGAACAGTAAGATATATAATCCGGTGTTCTTATTGGTATTTTTAATTTTACAAAATAGTGTTCAATGAAAATTTACAGAGCATTAATATTACTATAAAATTCGCTTGAGGATGAAATGGAACTAATGTTTTTAATTTAATTACAAAATCAAATTCGAAGTTTTCAGCTTCCATTTTGAAGCGCTATATTTAATGGCTACCAATGTTTGAGTAAACGCTCCTTTTCTCTATTAAACAATATACTTAACGGTCTATCGGTCTGAATATTCGAGAAATGATACTAAGATACACTCTCCCGCATAATTCGATGCTGTATCCGACCACTGTTAGATCCAATGGTCTTTAGACCGACTCGAATCTGGAGTGCGTCGTCAATCAAGCAAAGTTGAATAGGGCCGCAAATACGCAAATCTTTCTGAGGATAGAATCTAACGAAAGTGGTTTTTCAGGGAAGGATGACACATCTTCGAGACCTCACCTGAAAGCGCATATCTTTAATATGATTTCTCGAATATTTAGGCCGGTAGATGAAAATAAATAAATAAATATATATAATTTTTAATAAATACACCAATTCTTAAATAATACACGAACATAATTTACATACAGCAAAATGTTATCGACTGATGAAAATAGCCACATAATATTTATTTTAAATACATCATTGGGACGAATTGATGCTAGAAAATCGAAAATGTTCAATATTGATAATGCCTCGAAGAGAAGCGTTCATGTAGTTCAGGGAAAGATCAATATATATATATATATATATATATATATATATATATATATATATATATATATATATATATATATATATATTATGAAATGGACAGAGTACAACAATTATTTTAAGACATTTTTTTTATGTTTATACGTTCTTTTTATAGATACAAGTATTTAAGTAAATGCTCTGTTTATAATAAACGGTATTAACGACATGTACCGGCCAAAATTTTCCGAGAAATTTTCACAGAAAATATTCGTCCTCCGATAGGAATCGAACCTGTATCCTATATGTGGCTCAATAGGTAAAGCACGTCAGGCTATATGACCATTCTGTATAGTTTGCAGGTTCGATTCCTGTCGGAGAACGTATACTTTCTATGAAAATTTCACGGGCATTCAGGCTGGTAAATATCATTAATACTGTTTATTATAAACAGAGCATTTACTTAAATCTATGAATCTATAAAATAACGTATAAACATAAAAATGTCTTAAAATGTATATGTATGTGTTTATATATATATATATATATATATATGTGTGTGTGTGTGTGTGTGTGTGTGTGTGTGTGATGATATTAGTTCTTTCCTTACAAAAACACATTGTCTGAGCAGTCAGTACTGATTTCACTTGAACTTTATATAATCTCTCTCGCAAAACATATTTTCGGATGAACAGTTTTCCACAATTGATTGTAGTTTCCTTCTTAAAATTTTATTTGCAGTAGTATTTTTCTTTCCGATTCACATGTACATTTTAGCAGTTACCGCTATTGGAAGTCCTCAAGTGACGTGGCTTCCGTTATTTGTTACCGTCATTTGTTTGCGAATCTGCAGCGCCAATCCACAACGTTCAAAATATTTTTCAAAGCCTTCCGGATTCTCTCGAACAAAGTTCTTAAATAGGCTGTACACAGATGGCAGTTTAGATATTTCTGAGCGTGTTTGGTGCCATGAATGGCTTACATATGAAACTTGCGATCTGACATTGTTGTTTAAGAACATGAAACGCGTTTTCAGTTTAATGTTTTGGATTTGTAACTACTTGCGGAAATACCTGTGACAAAAGCACGATGCAATGAAGGGTAATCCTTACTTAATAATATATTCAATTTCATTATTAAGTAAGGATTACGTTTCATTGCACCGTGCCTTTGACAGAAAAGAAATAGTGCCTATACTATGTAATAGACCTGCCTTTGAAGAGAAAAAGATTTTCGATTGAAACAAGGGAGATAATCATTTATTGTCAAAATTTTAAAAAAGAGAAAAAAAATTTAAAATAGGAACCGGAAGTAAATAGCACCTCCAAAACAAGGAGAGCGGAGAGGTAAGAAACGTAAATTAATCGAGTTCACCGTCCCTGGCTACACTTTCCTAGGTCCAGGCACGGATTTAAAACGATTAAAATATTCACCGGCACAAAACATACTAGACCAGGCAGCGAAAGTCCACGACTTACACTTTGCAAATCGTAATATAACCACAGAGAGGGCTGATGAACAATTCCTCGAGAACACTAAGGGAACAAGATTCATTGGCGGGCCTGCGAGAGCGGCGATTAGAACTAAAAGGGCGCTTGCATTGGACAACAACTTCAGGGGGGGAGATATCGACGTCAACCAACTCGGTAGTGTTGATAGTGCTGTTCGTTCTGATGATATGCAAAATATGGATAGTAGTGAACGAGACCAGTAGAATTCGTCGGATGGCGATATATATATATATTGACCTCTGATATATATATATATATATATATATATATATATATATATATATATATATTGTAACTTGCATACGGTTTCAGTAGCCATATAGGCATAAAGGTAACCGCCCTCAAAGAAAAATCCCAAATAAAAAAATACATATAATAAATAAAATCCAGTGCATTTAACTTGTGAGCGATTACGTTGTATGATCAAACATACCTGACACTTTCTCTCTATATTCATTCTGTCTTTAGCTTCTTTTCCACCCACAAGCCAAGGGTTCGTGGAGTTTGATGTGATCCGCCCCGAGAATGACCTTGTTTCAAAATCACGCGATTTTCACCCCATCCTCCTGTGTACTAGGTCAAGGACGAAGAGAACCCACGTGGCTATCTTTGGTCTAAAAATAATGTTTTCAGTTTCACGTCTGATCAGTGGCAGATGAACATCGCCAGGCGATTCGTACCAGTTGCAAATGGACTGCCCATCGGAATAAAACAAAGACAGCAACGTCTGTCAACTAGAGAATGAAGCGACTACTAATAAACCGAATCGACCAATGCACGCCTATACGAGATGTTTTGGACCACATGCCATTCCGAAATAAAAGAACTCCATGAAAATTCCCTGCCTACAAAAAATTGTTTTCACATAAGAACTCTTGCATCTCCACTCGACTGGACCATAAAGACAGATAAGATGATTTCTTGGTTTGATATATATATATATATATATATATATATATATATATATATATATATATATATATATAAACATTTCCATGATCTTCATGAACGGTTTTCATCATGGAATTAAGAATATTGAATATTTATTGTAAGATATATTGTAAAAATAATGTGACACTATTTAGCGTTTGGCTAATTAATTAAGCGTAAAAATTAAAAGCGAGAAATACTTAAGGCGAGAAGAAGCTATCACGAAAGACATACTGAGAGATGTTATTTTTTTTTTTAACAAAGAAAAGTGGTAAAGATTTTATTTTCATTTACGAAGAAAAGTATTTTTTTCGCAGAAGAGCGGAAATACGTAAGATCTCGAATCTGTCAGAATTAATTTATGCCATGACGCGGCGAATAAAAGATAGCAATCTGCCCATAGCAATAATGAAAATTTCAAATTGGTCAAGTAGCTTACAAAGCGGAATGCTAGAAGATAATCATAATTGGGTCGAGCATGCGACCGAGAAAAGGATCAGCTGAGACCACCCAAAGAAAAACGAAGGAAGAAGAAACAAAGGAAAAGAATAAACCATTAACTATCTTTCGGGGATATCATTTGGTTTTGGAAGAGAACCACCAGTTTAATGTCCAGACCTTGCCATGATAAAAGTTTGTTACATGGAGAGACTGTTGGCGACAGAAGTACAAAGACGTTGAGGATACAAAGAGATTCACTTGACCACCTAGATAATGGCGAAAATCTCGTTAATGAATTCCAGATGACATTCAGTTGAGATAGAGGTTTAAGGACCACACTACGAGTCGTGGGGGTTCTAGTCGAGGAAAAGAAACAAAAGAAAAAGGAAGATAATTTTTTTTCTTTGATTGATAATTGTAAACTGAGGCCAGTCTAGCCACACCCACACTGTCGAGCGTTCATTGGCTGAATGGTTGCGCGAGCGATGGGCGATGGTAAACATATAAGAAAGAAGGGAAATCTGTTGACGCCTCTGAGGGGATTGGTATGAGATACCAATATGAGAAAGAAGGGAAACCTGTTTACGCCCTCTGAGGGGATTGGTGTGAGATACCAATATGAGAAACGAAGAATTTGCGAGGAAAATTCCCTTAAGAACCCCTCTAAAACAGAAAGTAATTGACTTCCAAAAATGGGAAGTGATAAATTTTCCTTTCTGAAAACAAAGAAAATCCTTATTGCAGATTTGGAATTATCGAGGAACCCAAACCACGACAGGCCCCCACCCGGTTTTGGTCGGCGTCCGTATAAACGAACGTCCCCAGAGCCGTGGGGCAGACGGGAGCAGTTGGGCAGACGCAGACAGAGTTGTGCTGTGAGCTCGGAGAGCAGCCTCGCAGGAGCGGACTGAAAGATTTCCACGCATTCCGACTTAGACTTCTAACCAAAAACAATTTTTTTTCAAGAACGACTTAGACTCACACCACCAAAACAAGTTTTACGAATATCGCCTGAAGATGCCAAAAAACAGTTATTGAAAACAACTTAAGATATTAAGACTCGCCTAACAAACGCAAATTGTCACGTATCCATAGAAGACGATTGGGAAAAAGACGCAGTCTTGTATTCAGCAACCAGATATAAAGTATTATTTTTTTTTAAACACATTTGAATCTTTCGAGTTGTTACTTTATTTTCTTTTACATATACTTGTGCGATGTCACCTTTGCTCGAATTCGACTTGCATTACGGCCCGGCGACTGAGTGATTTCGTCTACCTAAGATCAAATGACAACGTGGGTAGGTTAGACTAGAAATCAAAGCAGTTACTTCGGTAACCAGACGTTGGAGGCGAGTGGGAACGATAAAACTGATGCCGAATCTAACCAGATTCCCATCCGAATCAGCCAAGTGTTAGAACGTCACATCTGGCGCCGCGACCAGTACCACATCATATTGATCGTCACAGGATAGCACGGAGGCAGAAGCCCAGGGTGACGTCACATAAATATTTTCTAAATCTTTTCACCAGTGGATAAGTTTTTACTGTATGTAATTTACGTTCATGTATTACTTAAGAATAGGTGGAATTATTAAATAAATATATTTACTTGTTTTCATTGAAGATGAAAATAAATAAATCTATTCAAGAAATCTTATGAAAGAAAATATATGTTTTCAGGCACGATTCGAACCTCTGTCTCTACTTTCAGGAAAACTTTCGTTAGATTCTAACCCCAGAAAGATTTATATTTATGAGGTATTATTCAACTTTGCTTGATTGGCGACGCACTTCTTATCCGAGTTGGTCTAAAATACATTGAATTTAACGATGCTTTCTCCTGCCACTGGTGATGCGGCATCGAATTATGCGGGATTTCTCGAATATTCATAGCGATAAACCGATAAGTATATTGTTTAACAAATAAACGGAGCATTTACTCTAAAATGGGTAATCATTACAAATAAAGCTTAATGATAAAATCAGGCGGTTTTATAATTAAAATACTTCCCTTCTTTATACACATAAACACACGGACAGACGGTCAAACACACACACACACACACACACTCTCACATACACATATGCACATGCATTACAGTTCAAAAGTTTGAAGTCACCATCACAATTAGCATCGGATAAACTTGACATAAGAGTGAAAAAGAAGGAAAAGAGCTATTTGAGTCATTGAAAAAAGTATCGACTTAATTATCAAACTTTGAGAAACTTTCGCAACGCATGTCAAAAATTTGTGCTGCAGTTATCAAGACTAAGGGAGGATATACTGATGAGAGCAAAATATATAATAATTTTTTCTTATTTAAAGTACAACTACTTTTGAGGCTGATTTTAAAACTCCCAGCAGTTTCCCCAAACTGTTGATCTGTATTGTACATCTTAAATACGGTTCGAACTTCGACAGTATGATAAGATAAACAATAAAGAATGGACGTTTATATTCTATTTATTTGGCTATAAAACTTTTAAATAAATTAAATCTCTAAAGCCACGATCTTTCCCCCTTTCGCCCAAGAAATAAGAAATATAATCAGAAAGAAAAAAATACAATTTAAATTCAGATGAAAGAGAAAAAGAATAAGAAAGAGAAAAAGAAAGCGAGAGAAAACACCTAACCTTACTCAGAAGTCAATGGCATTTGTACTTTATAATAATCACTTCGTCTCAATCAAGTCAATAAATCTACCGAGAAGCAAGGGTTTACTGAGTGCTAGAGAATACGAGAGAAAAGCTATTAAGATCAAACAATAAAAGAACAGGAATTAAGAAGACAGAAGATAAAGACTGAAATTTCATTTATATTTTTGAGGATGAAACTTGACTGAGAGTTCCACAAGCGAGTAGTGCGATAGAATAAACTGTTAGCGAAGAACTTCTGGTGATATCTAGCTATTTCAACGGTATAATTAGTAGACCTTGTTGCATCTCGTACTTTGCTTAAATTCGTAAATACCATAGTGGAAATTCATCAGTACTATTGCCATGAAACTATTTGTATAAAATATATAGCGAAACTATGTTGGTGAAATTAATATGTTTTAAAGAAATTGAATTCTAACAAAAAGTACGATTGATGGTCTCTCTCAGTGTATTTTCATTAATTTTTGTACCAAATTCTCCTTAATTATTGAAAGTATAGTCGCTAAATGTAATAATTCCATACTGAGAATACTTTTCAGTAATATAATGCCCGACGAAAGCGTATATTTCCATAGCTATTTCAGGCTTGTGTACTTTTCGTAAAATAATCAGCTCTTAGATGGGCGAGTAACAAATAAAATTAATGTGAGTTGTAAGAACCAACATCATATGAAAGATAATGCCCGCACCAAAAACCCCAAAAAAGAAGGAAATGTAAAGATAACGTTTCGCTGCCAACACGTGCAGAAATGGACGTTTTGATATCTAACATTATATATATATATATATATATATATATATATATATATATATATATATATATATATATATATATATATATAGATAGATAGATATGCAAGAAAGTTATTTGGCATTGCCTCAGGATGTTGTTGTTGACAAGACGCGGCAGACTGAAGCGAAGATAGCAACCGAGTGAAAATGATTTTTACATTCATGAGGTCATAAAACCAACTAAAGGCACTCATGTAAAATGAGAACAGTGTTGGGGAGAGAAAGAATTGATAGAGGAAAGAATTTAAATTAAAAGAAGATGACATTATATCACAGCATATACAGTGGCATAAAATATAATATGAGATAATTTGTCTGTTGATGGACAGAAAGTGAGAGAGAGAGAGAGAGAGAGAGAGAGAGAGAGAGAGAAGACTGGGAAGCTATGAGAACATATGAATATAAAATCATAGATTGCTTGACAGAGAAAATAATTATACATGCATAAGAATTCAAAACTCGAAAAGTTACACTGAATATATATATATATATATATATATATATATATATACATATATATATATATATATATATATATATATATATATATATATATATATATATTGAACGAGTTCACCCCAGGTATGTTTGGAAAGCCACTAAGACACAAAGGTTTCCTGGATATGGAAGAATTAGAAACAGAGACATTAATAATGAGTGAGAAGAAAAAGTGTGATTAGGAGGACAGTAGAGAGCGATTGATTTTGCATTTAAATTTTGGCATATTAATTTTTGCTAGAAAATATGGAACCGGAAGGGAGTTCCACAAGCAAAAAATACAGAAAAATAAGTTAGGAATTTACCAACTAATCTTATATATATATATATATATATATATATATATATATATATATATATATATATATATATATATCTTATTATCTTATATATATATATATATATATATATATATATATATATATATTTGATAACTGTATAGTTAGGGAGCAATCTTTCGTTTATGCATGCTCCCTTAACGACAGACTAGTTACCACGTTTAAGTTTTTTATTCAATTTTTCTTGTGTTGAAAAAATAGCTCTCTATTTTGAACAAAGATTGTGTAAATACTGTCCAAATGTTTTATAGTCCAGAAGGTTTTCGGCTATACCTTTAGCTTTATTCAAGGATGATTCAATTTTTCAGCTTAATTGAGTGTGTGCATTATGTGTATATTTTAGTGTGGTGTAGAGATGTTTTTAGTTTCCGAATACAGTTAGAACATTGTGGCTTTGTTCGTAGTTAATATTGTTAAGAGTTGGCTTTTTCTTTTTTAATATTAAAGCTTCCATTATTTTTAATCTTTTTTTACAAGTGAATGGATTTATTATATTTGTGTTTTCTATTAATATATTCCTAACGGAATCTGGTAAGTTTGTGTGTGTGTTTAAATGGGTTCTAATGGAGCTATGATCAGATAAATGTAACGTAAGGCGTCTGGATAAGCATGTAGTTGTGTGACCGATGTACACCCTCTTTCTCCAGAAAAGAACGCACTTGTTCGAACACAAGAAAAATTAAATAAAAACTTAACCGTAGTATCTTGTCTGTCGTTTTTGATGAAACATATATACATATATATATATATATATATATATATATATATATATATATATATATATATATATATATATATATATATAAAGGGAAGGGTTATAGTAGTTTTAACTAGAGAAAAATGTGGATATTAAAAAGGAAGAGAGAACTGCAAACGTTTTTGGTTGTAATATGGATTTTTTTTAAAAAAATATATTATTTTATTTTCCCTAATGTTGCTCTACGAGTTTCCGGTCTCGCGACCTTCATCAGGCAAAAAGTCGATGTTTTCACATATTATTTAAAGGAATTAATTTTTCTTATGTTTTTGGATGTTAAATATTCTCGATATTAAACATTTTCTTTTTAGTGTGTTAGTGACCCATATCCCTTCCGTGAACTGGCAGTTAAAAAAAGTTCTCCGTGAAAGGATATAAAATAATTAAGACTGGTCCGAGGAAGGGTCAGAAAAATATCTAGATTCTTATCTTTTAATGAACCCTGTATGTTCTTAGATTTATTTCCATTTGGTGTTTTTGTCAGCATGCATACGCATATATATATATATATATATATATATATATATATATATATATTACATTTTAAGAGTGTTAGGTACCAAAATTGCTGGTTCTTTTTCCATAGTTTACTGGTGGAAATGCATTTTAGGCAGACAGGTATATGCCATTAAAAGCTCGATATCAAAAGGTAAGGATAGAGCAAAAATATAATTAATCTGGAAACATTTGTCACATGAATGAGTGGTATTATTTCACTCATGCCGTCTTCGGAGCACATTGTTGCAATGTCTTTTCTCTGCATGGCTACTGGCTTCTTTGTTGGTACTTTTCAATTTTTTCGAATTTATGAAAAGTTTGGTATAATTTGATATCTTTGCTGTGTGAGCGTGTGATTTTTCATTTAAGTGAGAAAGTATACGCATACAGGTTTTACACAAAGAGACGCACACACACGTACTCTTATATCTCTCTTTCTCTCTGTCTCTCTCACTATATGTATATATATATATATATATATATATAGGTATGTATAGGTATGTATACATATTCTCAGTTCACACACTTATGCTTATATATATATATATATATATATATATATATATATATATATATATATATTCTCTGTCCACACACAGATGTTTATATGTTTATATATATATATATATATATATATATATATATATATATGTGTGTGTGTGTGTGTGTGTGTGCGCAGAGAAAATATCGCCGTTATACATTGCTTAAGTCTTACTGATGTGGATCAGCAATAGAGTTGATGGACAGGTTGAAACTAATTTGAAGGCTATTGAGTGGAAAGAGGAGATAATTGGGGATTAGAAAAGTGGTAATGTCCGTTCAGACAAACATTCACGTCATGAGTGTAGGCCAAGTAATAAATAATAGAAAAGCCGAGGTAAGAAGTCCATCAGTCTGAGTGTCGTCTAATGTAAATTTATGAACGCCATTTTTGCCTAAATGGAAAACACGAAAGTTTTTGACTTTGGAAGTTGTAAGAAGAGACGGGAAAATGAAAGATACCAACACTCGAAAAGAGTGACTAAAGAATTTAATGTTTAATTGTGAGTTATTAAAAAATAAATTATTTAAAATAAGTGAAATTATTTGAAAGAATTATAGTACGTAATACAATGAAAATGAGATGAGTGAAATAAAAGAAAGCGGAAATTTTGATTTAAAATTGTTTACCAAGAATTTAGTAGAGATTAGTAACCAAGGCAGTCTAAGGCATGATAGTATAAATAAGCATGAGTTAGGAACTGGTACCAATAATGGAAATGTTTTACGGAAGATATGGAAGAAGCAAGGAAGATTATTATTAGTAGTAGTAGTAGCATTAGTAGCAGTATCAACAAAGGCTGACATGTAAAAGAAGAATGAAATAAAGGTTAAAGGAAAATCTTGAAGGAAATGGCTGAATATATTAAATCAAGTAGTTAAAAAATTGGAAACAATGAAAAAAATCATGTGCGGCATATAAGGAAAAGAATAAGAAAAAAAGATCAAAATTTACCATAGCATCGTGTTGAACATATTGAAATGGAAACGATTAGAAAAAGGATTTTTCAAACCAAGATAAAGAAGCTGTAATATTAATCATAAAACTAAAAAATAGTACCCCTTGTTGCATTAATGGTAATATCTGTAGTCATAGAAGAAAAAGAAAAATGTTGAAATGAAAGGGATAAAGATAATAAAGTAGATCATTAAAGAACTGTGAAAATTGAAAAAAAGTATTTTAGAAAAGTTAGAAAACTAGAAGAAACCAGGGCAAAATGATTAAGAGCAACAGGCTAAATATTAAAGATTAGAAAATAATAAGTAAAGAGTTTTACAGGAGATGAATAATAATAATAATAATAATAATAATAATAATAATAATAATAATAATAATAATAATAATAATAATTTAATAAAATAATTGTTCTTACAAGTACAGGCCACACTTTACGAAGGGCTTTATCTGTGTCATTTTTTCTTTCTTTTTTCTTTGTCAGTAGAAAGTGTCATGATGCTATTTCTAACCTTAGGTCCCTGGGCGGGACCCGGAAAGAAATGTGTAAACGCCAGAAATCAAAGAAAATAATAATAATAATACCAGTAGCATTAGTAGTAGTACAGCGAGTTGTAGTAGTAGTAGTACTAGTAGAAAGAGAATAATAGAAAGAAGTGGGCTAAACTTAAATGATATTTAAGTTTTCTATATTACTAGTATCTTAACATAATTCGAGTGAAAGGAATCATAAGGCAACAAGAATTTTTCAAATCAACAAAAAAGTTAACAATTTAACGAAGAAAACGTGAAAAACAATGAATAAAATTTAGATCAAAGCATATATATATATATATATATATATATATATATATATATATATATATATATATATATATATGAAGAAATATCTATATTTATGGAATAAAGTGCTCAATATCAGAGATAATCAATTAAAAACTGTTCCCGCCAAAAAATAGTTAGAATAAACTACAACAATCAACCCTAAATTTTGAACAAATAGCTTTAATTAAATTCTCAAAGCAAAACAAAACTATTAAATAAGTCATATAAACTAATTTTTACTACGTTAAAAAAAAAAAAAACACCGATAAAATAAATAAATAAATATGAAACAAAAAATTAAAAAAATAACAAGGAATATAATTTTACCCAAATAAATAAACAATCGACTTCCGATAAAATAACCGCCATAATAGACTACCCACAATGCACCACTGACCCGTATATATATAAATAGCCGAGAAAAATAACAGCACATGTGGCCTGACGATTGCATATAGCATGAAACAGACTGTTGCCTCTAAGTGTTGACTTCTATTTTCACTTTTATATATAGAGAATGCTACAAAAAATTCGTTGTGACTGAGGGTGCTTTTAAATAGCTGTTGTTTAATCGATCTGGAGTCAAACGATATTTCTAAATGCTGATTTTAAAGGCAGGCGTTTCGTTCTCAGCTCACACAACCGTCGCGGGTTTAATTTTCAGAATTTTTCTGACGCCTTAATTAGTTAAATTTCGTAACTATCAGATGGAAAAAAATAACTCCATTAAATAAAACGATTCAAAAAGTACTTCAGAAAACAGATAAAGAGAATATTATCAAGTGAAACACTGAAAAAAAAATATAACAATAAAAAAATAATTAAAAATCATGTAGGTATCAAAAGGACCTTTAAAAAATATCTGGAAAAAAACTCAACATTTGTTAAAGTTTGTAACTATAACGGTTATTATAAATCTAATAATAGAGAGATTTCAGTCTGGAAATAACTTTAAGAGAGTTATTCACACGAATCTTTCGTCAGCTACAAGGAAAGTGCAAATGAAGACCGCTGTCTACAGTTCGCTGATCATATCTTCTATCATTAACTCTATCCTATTAACAGAACATACGTAATTAGTATTCCATCCGTGCCTCACTTCATATTTTTATCCATTCATCCCTTTTTCTCAGACGATACCAGTACAAGCGGCATCTCCCCTTTCTTGATTTAACTCTCATTCTTCTATTGCTACATTCAATTTACCATATACTGTAACCAGTTTCCCTAAATAAGCATTTGTTTTATTTCAGACGATAACTTCCATACTTTTTCTAAGATACTTCATTGAAATTATCACTTTCCCAAAATTATAGGTTATAATTATAGTTTAAGTATATGGAAATAATAACAAAGTATCCATTTAAATTGACTCCAGGAAAATAAGGGTGAAATTTCTTCCGGTTTTCCATTTTTTTTAAATACTTTGTGTATCTGGTTAAATTTCTGCTACTAATATTTTTTTATCCAGATATTCGTTAGGTAATATATTTTTATATTCTACATGTGCATTTACTGATCTGTATTATTTTATTTTAAGATATGTTCTTCTTTATAGTATCTGGTCTAACTCATACTCATGCCTCACTTTCATTCTTTGATTTATATATATATATATATATATATATATATATATATATATATATATATATATATATATATATAGAGAGAGAGAGAGAGAGAGAGAGAGAAAGAGAGATATGCGTGTGTGTGTGTCTATGAATGTATGTATATATGTATATTTAGGTTCCATATCTTCATCTAACATGATTCATTGAATAATATAGGCACATTATAGACTACTCATTTTTTTACCTGACCCTTTTCAATTCTCTAATCAGTTTATTGATGATAAAATGAAAGTTATAAAGGAGTACGTCATATTTCTTTCAAGCCAAGTACTTTCAAACTTTTTCAAGATCAACTAAACTATTCGAACTTTTCTAAGATTATCTGAACTATATATATATATATATATATATATATATATATATATATAGTTTAGATGATCTTAAAAAGTTGGAATAGTTTGGTTGATCTTATATATATATATATATATATATATATATATATATATATATATAGGGAAGAGGTTATAATTGCTCCAACGAGAAAAAGTCTATATTTTAAAATGAAGAAAATGGAAAATAAAGCATAATATATATTTTTTTTAAAAATCCACATTACAACCTAAAACTTTTGTAGTTTCTCTTTGCTTTTTAATACATACATATATATATATATATATATATATATATATATATATATATATATATATATATATATAATACACTTATCATTATTAAAAAGTAACTTATTTAGATGGAAAATACACAAAAGTGCCGCTCACTAATCTGATGATTTTTTAATATCTCCGTTTCTGAAAGAATTAATCCTTTCCTAAGCCAATATACATGACTATAAAATTGTTAATTTTTTTAAAAATATCTTTGAAGTCATGACCTACATAACCTACTTTTCTTTAAAATATATAATGCATAAATTCAATTATAAGTAATTTAAATATTAATTACTTTATGAAATTATATTTAAAAAAAAATCTAACATCATTTACACACTTTTGTTTATTAGGCATTAAATTATGTCAATTAACTTCCCCCAGAATTTACCTAGACTTTTCCGTTAGCTTGATAACATTTATGAGGTTTCTGAAATTTAAAAAAAATAGTGAAGTCCTGATAAAATTTTAAATTTTATTTAAAATACTTGTCATTAAAATGACATGAAATACATTTGCCTTCCTAACGAATACTGGAGGATGAAACACGTCGGCTAAGATAAGTTCTCCTTTTGTCTTTATTCATATTGAAATATATTTAAATCTGTTTTATCTATTTTAGCTTATCTATATTTTAATGCGAATTCCATTTGAATCCATTACATTCACTTACGTGCTACTACCTTTAGGGAAGTTATTAATTCTCTTCTCCCTCCATTCATATGTAAATAAAAGTACAGAGTGTCTACTACAGACCTGGATGGCAACTGGCCTAGGAGAAAGAATAATTCTGAATTCTAAACGCGCGGAGGGGCGTTTGGGGACCTTGTAGTACGTAGTGATCAGGTATCTATATACGGCCCTTCAAAAAGTGTGGTTGGTTCTGTACAAAGCCTTCACCACTATAATCAAATCATATATAAGTGCTGGTGTCTGGCTGTCGTTTCCTAAGAATTGAGCTGCTTGACCCTCAATCGTCTAATGCGACGGGTGAGTCCATCATATATATATATATATATATATTAAAGAAAAACAGACCGCTTTAAGGCTCCATTTTAATAGTTTATTTCAGCAAAGACCTTTTAAAGGACGCTGAATCATTAGGAATCACTTCCAAAAGGTAAAACGAAAAATGAAATGAAATTTTACACTTTTGACGGGTGGTATTATAGTTTATGTAATTTAACAGAGAGTTTAGCGAGGAGTGGTGTGAGAGACATGGTCGCGTTTAGAGAGGGTTTATGTTAATATTTCTTTCCATCATAATTAGTATTCGGAGAGGAGGGGCCATACATTGACCTATTTAATCGGTCAATTTAACGGAAATGATAAGTTGAAAGGGAAGGAGAGAAGAGAGAAAAAGAAGTTCCCCTTCTTTCTTTTTTCTTTTTCTCATATTTTATTCATAAAAAAGGATATAAAGTACCACAGCAATTAACAATTTAGGTACTTTTCGCCGACACATCTTCAGAATATATATATATATATATATATATATATATATATATATATATATATATATATATATATATTAGCTCTCTCTTTCATTCTCTCTCCTCTGTCACTTTATATTTAATGCTATTTAGTTTACCTTTTTTCTTCTTTTTTGGAAGGGATAGAGTTCACTTTATTAGTTTATATTTCTTTCTTCATAAATATCAATACTCTCTCACAAATTCCGCATTTCTTCATTGATTTTTCTTCCCACACCTTTTTTTTTCCTTGATCATTCTATCTCAATGGTACGCGGCACGATTTGTGTGTGATTCATCGAAAATTCTGAGAATGGGGTTTCTATTAAGCTGTGGATTAAACTAAAACCTTGTTGAAATATCAAACTTCATTCACTTAATATATTTTAAACAGTATTCACTACAAGAAAAAAAATCCAAGAAAATGCTGCTTCTTATTCACATTTAAGGAGGAAATATTCAAAGTAATTTCTTGTTATAAAGTCCAATGCTGGAGAGGATATAAAAACATCCTTATCGACATGCTGATATTGAATAATAGTTCCAGTAGATGATTAGTAGTTATTTTAATCTAGCAATATATGAATCATGACTTCGTTTCCTTCCAGAGACTCAATCATCAAGATTTGATCGCCTATTTGATTTTGTCCAACAAATATATGCTGCATCATTTCCAGACATAAAATGATAATTCTTACCTTGAAAGCGATATGCGAGAACAATCAAAAGATGTGCGATGACTGGCGGATGTTACACCACCAGTTAAACCATAGAATAAGTACCAAACCCTCAGCTGTGTATTCGCCACTGATTTCAGTTCTTTTTGCTTGAAATTATGTAAAAAAACAGAATTTTGAATAATAATTTTCAAGGCAGACACGCTTTGCCTCAAACGAGAAAATGTATAAGAATTAATTATTTTCATTGAGAACTTAAATTCAAATGTAGGATGTGAATTATTTACACTATTTATATTCGGACGATTTTACTCATATTTGCTGTTATTATCACAACTTTTCGACCGTAGTTACCTCCGGACATCTTCAGATGTACATCGGTCCGGATAACCTACTTTCCGAATATGAATAGTGTATATAATAACTTCTCATTTCAGAAATTCAAACAAAAATAGGGAATATAGTGGCACCAAGAGGAAATATAGATTGCAATTGACAGCACGGAGACAAATGCACACAGCAACAGACATCAAGCGATTTACTAATAAGAGATAATAATTGTGAAGAATACCAAAGACACGCGTGGATTTGGGAAAACATGTATTAAGATATCAAAATGATATTAACCCCTTGATCAGAAAATTAAGAGACGTTAAAATATACAGAATGTGATCACCTCTAAATAATATGGAATCTCAGAGTAATATTACAAAAATGAAAGAAGCCTTGAGCAGTGACTGAAATGTAATAGCCAACAAAAAAACTAGATATGCAAACAAACATAAGCTTTAGCAGTAAAATAAAATAGTAAGGCTTGAAATTGTTAAAGAAATGGAAGTGGATTGCAGTAAAATCATCCGAAACAATTATATGTTATGGAATCCTCCACATTTGCCTGTCACTCCTCTACGGAAAGATGCACTCTTCCTCAAATAAACCTTTAATCAATCATCATTTTACTTTTCCAAACGCAATCCCCCACAGGTTAAAATGACACTAAAATGTAGCAAAGTTGAGACAAACCTTTTTTCCCGCGCAGGTCTCTATTTTGGAAACTCGAAAATCTATAAAAAGAATCACTCGATTTAATTCAACTTAGTCAGACACTGAGTTTCGAGAGATACCAGCAGATCCGCACGCGTACCAACACACAGACTCAATAACCACTACAAACCTGTTAACAACTCAACACAACTCGAACAACTATTGCCGCGTGAAGAAACTTAACTTACACTTTACTAAAAAAGTGACATTATCACTACAAAACATTAATTGTACATTCAATCCAATTTAGCCTATCAGTTAAAGGCGAACAACTCTTCATAACTTAAGTCAACACTAGCAGTTGTCACAGACATATACACTATCACTGGAACTTACACAGTTGACAACTTTCCTTGCAGTTATCAAACTATTTTAATTCAATAAACAAACTTTAACTACCAACCTTTACTCACTAAATTTCTGCATGGACAATCTTTGTATCTTATCTCTCTTACCACATTTAACAAGCAACATATTATCACTTTGTGTGTATATATATATATATATATATATATATATATATATATATATATATATATATATATATATATATATATATATATATATATATATATATATATATATATATATATACATGAATCATTCATACAAAAAACAAATATAGAGGTTAATGATTTAAATGGCGAGAATACATCTTCGCAAACAATTTCAATAAGGTACACTAACCCCGAACCTCTATATGAATGATATGATCCCTGTTTATAAATTCCAGTTACATAAGGTCTTTTTTAGTTTTTACAAGCTTTCGTCTGTTCGTACAGACAACCTCAAATTGTTTGCGAAGATGTATTCTCGCCATTTACATCATTAACCTCTATATTTGTTTTTGTATGAATGATTCATGTAATTATAAATTGAACTACACCTATAATCGATATATATATATATATATATATATATATATTATTAAAGACATTTTTTTTGTGTGTGTGTTTAACGTTCTTTTTATAGATACAAGTATTTAAGTAAATGCTCTGTTTATAATAAACAGTATTAAATAACATTTACCGGCCTGAATGTCCGAGAAATTTTTTGGACAGGATTCGAACCTGCATCCTATACGGAACCGTCATTTACGCTGACGTGCCTAACCGATCGGCCACCAAGGATCGTTCGGTAGACAAGGTCGAATTTACTACTTATAAACTTCAATCTTCTATGAATCTCGTACATTCATAACTGCTAATTGGTGTATCGAATGTAAACAAATGACGTCATACATTACGAAATGGACAAAGTCCGACAATTTATTTATTAAAGACATTTTTTTTTTTTAATAAATAAATTGTCGGACTCTGTCCATTTTGTAATATATATATATATATATATAAAAATTCATGTTATTGTTGAAATTTCTAATTATGTTATTTTTAGTAATTTCTTGAAGTTGAATTGTCTATTTATTTTTGTTTGATTTATTTGTTGTAGATAAATGCATTACGATCACGCACATTCTTGGCCTTCTTAAAAACAAATCACCTTCTGATACATCTTACTCAGCAGAGATTCCACAACAATGCCAATGAAATACTTGAGCTACTGAAAGAGAAAAAGCAGGTAACATTATAGCGTATTTGGCAAAACAGAAAGAATAAAAATAAGTGACAGCGATCAAGAGGAGTGGTTTCATGAGAAATATACCGGAATGGAAAAAATGGCCGAGCTTAGAGCGAACAGATTTACCGAAGAGTTCAAAGAAATAAAAGCTGAGAAATGCCCTTGGAGAGGAGTTAGAATTTCTAAATAAGTAAACGATTACAATGTAAACATTAAAGGTAAAGCAGCGTTGAATGAATATATACTCGGGCTCATGCATCGCAACAGACAAGAAAAATCAACAATATGGAAAAGCACTAAAAGACCCGTGTCTCTTAGAAGAGTCCTGGTTAAGATGAAGAGGAGCACATAAGTAATAATAGATGTGATTGTAACATAGAGGCTGATGACAATGGCATTGATAACTTTACGAACAGATAAAAGAAATACATAACAACAAGGAAATATGGTAAGATTTCAATAGATCGATATCAACTGGTCTGCTATAATCATATTTGCGAAGATATACAATTCCGTCGAAAAATCCGTGTGATGAATCATATAAAAAAAAAAAAAAAACTTAATTTTTTTTGTTCTAATGAATGTAATAATATAATATTAATGTAATATAATTGTTCCGAGTATACAACAAAAACAATTTTAAGTGGATCTACTGAAGGGTATTGGGAACAGCAAGCACACATTATATGAGAAACGAGGACGATTTAAAGAAAAAAAAGATAATCCAAAGAAACTGTTTCTTACAATGAAAAAAATATGGACTCAATTGATGATTGAAAGCTCCAAGAATGTAACACACTCTTGACATATCGAATGGCAGCGAGGCAAAGGAAAGCCACGAGAAATATTATTGGCAACTTCACACAAACAGATAGCAAAAGAACGAGTCAAAGTAAAGCAAAGATCAGTAGTAAAAGTATCAAGATATTGTTGAAATCAGCACAATACAGGTTGTTGTGGGCGCTATGAACCCATACATCCCGAAGTGATATTTAGTAATAGAACGAAAATCTCCACTGGTTTAAGACTAGTCAAGCACAAAGAGAATTATTTATTTAATAATGTTAACGCATTTAACTATTCAAGAACCTGGGTAGTGAGTTTATGGATTGGATTGTTGCATGAACATAAGAGAATGGAAGGAAGTGCAGATTATCGAGATATGGAGGATAGATAACGATTGACAATAGACGAATCGGTTACAATTATGATTGAAGAGGGATCTTCCCGGTTGTCAATTACACAAAGTAGCGGTTCTTGGGAAAGAGCACTCTGAGTGGAACTTCCTTCTTACCAATGGAATATGAAGATAATTAATAGGATATGAGACTGAGTAGGAGCATTGCCTGTGTTAGCTGTAACCATTTGAACTGGAGGAACTAAGGATTGCAGCTCGTCTGAACATTTGTTCTGGAAATAACGTCGGAAAGTTGTTGAAGGCTCCAAATAATAATCTCCCGCAAATTTTGACTCTCTCAAGCCTGGATAGCGATACTTGGAGAACTGAAACAAAAAATATGGCATTAATATTTCTGTTTTGGTCTGCTCTGATCTGATAAAGATAAAATATGGTAGAAGGAATGCGGTACGTACTTAAGTGGTGAAGGAGCCGACCATTTTTCCAGCACCGGGTATATGTCCGATTTGAGGCGTGGGTGTACTTGAGTCCCAATAGACGGTAAAGAAACTAACTTCATGACGGTAGTAATTTCATGGTCTACTTGCGGATGATGAAACCTTATTAGCTTGATGTTGGAAGTATTGAAATTTACAAGCTAGTCCTTCATCCATTAATGGCTTACAGCCATATCACGTACAAACATCAGTTCTCTTGGGATCATGGAAGTTAAGCAAGCGCCTGGTCAGTAACTAGATATGTGATGGCTTGGGAATACCAGGTGCTCTAAGCTTGCATCTGCGAGCGGTGTAATAGATAACGAAGCGGAATTGGAAAACGGGGAGCCGAGATCTAACCCATGTCAGCTTCGTTTTATTTATTTACGCACGAATACCTTGGGAAAATTATGAATCCATATCCACCCACAATATTAGTGGGAATTGTAGCACTAAATGATTACTATCTCCAAAAATTAATCATAAAATCTAAAAATATTTGTGGCTTTAAATAGAGATCTGAAAAACCGTAAACAGCAAATCAATCAATCAATTAACGACTTATATTTAAATTAATTTGTTCTATCATTTTAATAAAAATATTCATTATCAGTAAGAAGCTTATATATAATTCTACGTCGAATATCTCTCTCATTTCGGTTGATACGTTGTTCACTTTTACTAAACGTATGCAATCCATACGGAAAGTTAAACCCACACTGAAATATGGCGTCCTGGGTAAAACCATAAACTACATCCGGCGTTCCGCGTAAGACGATAAACTACGTTCAACAGCAAGTCTCTGATCAGGAGGTTTTGAGGAGCGTGGAACCACATCTTAATTGCTGGTGTTTCCAGGTTCGCCGGGACCAGGTGTGGTAGCACCTGTTAGGGTCCCAACTATGGGCAAAAAATTAACTTCTGAACTGGAGTCAAAGCACTATGAATGTATAAAAATAGGTTTTAATACAGCAATAATTTTTTTGAAGGAAAAATTATTATAAATACTACATATCTGGAAAAAAATATTACCATCAATAGGTTTATGAAAATAGAAATTATCAATACATTTAAAAAAAAAAAAAAAAAAAAAGACCATAATATATTTTGAACAAAAAATATTACCAGCAAGAAAAAATCTTGCCGGTATTAAATAACCCAGTGAGGTTGATATGCCGTAAAACCAAACCAAACCAAACCAAACCTGAAATATATTTGCATATTCCATAATTTGAATATTCCATTTGGATATTCCATAATTAATCACACAATCATTACAAGATTTCGTTCTATGTTCTCTGAATTTCCTATAATTTTTGTTGTATCTGTTCTGTTTTTCTTATCAAATTCCTTAACGTCATTTGTCTTTATCTAATATAAGGGGTCATTGTCATTCGATTCTAAGGGCCTACTTTTCCCCATCGTTCAGATATTCTCGATTTTTCAAAGGCACTTTAGATGATTTGAAAAACTGATTTTTAATTCTTTATGAATTTTCATAGCATATAATATTTGCTTTTGCCATTCACCATAGTTTATCATTTACCTAGCTAATAAAACATGGTCTGCAACGGGAAAGACGGATCTAGGTTTCACTTTAAAGAGCAGTGTAGCGTAGTTGTTTGCGGCTTGAAGAATCAGGGAAACGACTTCAAATTCCAGTCGCGTTCATTAATTTTAATTTTTTATTTATTTCTTTTTCAGTTTTTAATTTATTTATCTATTTGGATTGATTATTTTTTTTACTTTTTTTTGCTTATGCTTATTTTTATATTTAGTAATTTATATTACTAAATAAACGATCTGAACTCATCTAAAAATGCAGACATGAAAACAAATTTTTACTACGTTACTTAAAAAATTAATACCCTTGAGAAACCTATGAATAATATTTCTCTCGCCCCCCCACTATGGGTAAATATTATTTATGGGTTCTATCTGTTTCTATATAAATGTATATAGTAAAAATTGCTTTAAAAACGTTAATTAAGTCGAGCTTCTAAAACACATAATATGTATAGTGTACGTGGTGGAGGGGCTCCGACATACAATATAAAATATATATGGTAGTTCCTTTTAGTGGTAGAGGACATATGCATAACTACCGGTTGGAACCGGTCAAGAAGAAGGAAGATTTTGAATTCAAAGCTGTATGTAGCCCTGCTAAAGCACATAATATGAAGCTAAGCAAAAGATCGTTCACATTGACGGGATGGTGGGTAGGTCAAGTTCAATACTGATACTGCAAAAGTATGGAAGGCTCGAGGAAGAAAAAATATTAAAATTATGAATCCAACTCTTCTCTCTCCAGCTATGGCTAAATAGTAGGGCAAACAGGGTTCTACAGCCTTGGGTGGCAACCATTCTAAGAGAAGTAAATCTCTGAATTCAAAACTGTATGTTGCCCTGACGAAATACATACTATACAGCAAAAATAATGGAACGTTCGCATTGGCGCGATGATTCCAACTATGAGTGACTCCTTTTTTTTGTAACAGAAAATTTTAAAAAGAATTCAATTACTGTAGAAAATAAGGAAATCAATATATGATATAAACCCTAGCCAATATTTTTGCAAATATTAGGTTGGTGCAAAAATAATGACGTAATAATGTCGTTTTTTGACGTATTTTTTAACGTCAAAAAACGACATTATTATCTTATTATTTTTGCACCAACCGAATAGATAGGTACGTAAAATAAAAGTACCACATAGAGAGTGATACCGAAGTTTAAAATCAAAGATTATATATTTTGTAAAAAATAAAAATATGAGTAAATTTAATTTACAGTTTCTTTTTTTAAAAATCATATTATTCTACTGGTAATATTATCTGTCTATATTTCTGAGATGAGGTATTATGTACATAATTTACATTATTCGGACTATTGTCCTCATCTTTCTCGCCATATCTATCACAACGTTTCGGCCGTTGTACGCTCCGGCCTTCGTCAGGTGGTTGGAATATCGAACTGAACCCTTTATTTCGCTAACTGGGGTAGACTGTTCTAGTTACACATGTTTGATCGATGTCAGTAATCAGTTATCTCCTCTTAATTTTCCTCTGAAAGTTCTCGACTGGGTATTGAACTGACTCTTTGGGTTCTGTCACTGGATCTAACCAACGCCTTTATCCACTGTGCCATGTGTCCCTGAGTTCAATTCGACATTCCAACCACCTTAAGAAGGCCGGATCGTACAACGATAAAATAGTTTCGCTATCATAGCCAGCCCTGATAATAACCAGACGCTCCTCTCAATGATATTCTGCATATAGACAAAGGCTTAATATTTCCTTCATGGTGGTCAGCGGACATTTTTGTTTTTCTCGGACAGTGCGTGCTTAATTAATTTTTATTTTTATCTCTTTAGAATTCTGCAGGAGGTCTCTTGTCCAACTTGAAAAAATCTTTTTTTATCATTGCCATGGGCAGATTGGATATATCTTACTCGCTGCCCCGTAACATAAATCAGATTAAATTCTGTGTTTTACCTTCTCGACAATGGAAATAAAAATCTTACCACTTTTCCTTGTCAGAAAAATAACACTGCTTAGTATCCTTTTCATGATGGCTTCTTATCACCTAAATTTAATTCTCGCCTTTCTTTTTTCTTCTTTCTTTCTAGCGTCGTAAATAGTGTCACATTTACATTCGTTGCGGAAAGCTAAACGCGGGAGACTACGGAACCTAAGCTCGGAACAGATCTTTCTTGTCTAAATTTGCCTCAATTACTGCGCACGAGGACTATTTACGCATACACGCTCAGCTTGCGCAATGATGCCTACACTGATAGCTATTCTGCAGCGAATGTATACAAACAATGCGAAGTAAGTGCGGGTGTTACACTGCAAATTAACCGCATTTGTTAAGTTGGCATTGTACGTTTTAAGGAAAACAACAGAATTAATCTCTTAGACAAAACTTTTTTGGCAACTATTAGGTTGGTGCAAAAATAATGACGTAATAATGTCGTTTTTTGACGTATTTTTAACGTCAAGAAACGACATTATTACGTCATTATTTTTGCACCAACCTAATATGAACTTCAGTTATTCTTGTTCATTGAGGGTATATAATTCTGACACCAATATCTTTTGGAGTGTGTATCTACAGAGGCACCTTGTGTGATGCCTCAGAGGTCGTCTCACCTGGTTTCTTTGAAGAATGCTAAGTGCAAAGTTTATTTGATCATCTGACGGGTTTTACATAATACAAATACTTTTTTATTTATTTTCATATTTTATTACGATAATTACAGTCTTATAAAACGTATATTATTTATTTCAGAAATAATAAAGTTCTTTCTTTTGTTTTGAACAATAAAGAACCTTCATTTATAGGACGGATATTATTAAAAGTATTTTGAGACTATTATTGTTCAATCAATTAGGAATTATATGTCAAAATAGTATAGACTCAAAATGTGATTCAGAAGCTTTTTAAGAGACTTTGTTAAAGTAGTAAATCAAAATAAGTTTTGTAGGTTAAAACAAACAAATTCAGAAATGTACTTTTAATCAATAAGTAATCATTAGTTTTAACGGACATACGAAAACAGTCAGTGGGTGTCTGGTATCTGGCGTGGTATAACTCAATTTATGGAGAAATGTAAAATCTTCATCCTTAGTTTTGCAATCTGTCTGGAGATAGTACCTCGTTGGCAACAAACATTAGCAGCCTGCCTACTCAAGCCGCTGTATCAGCCAAAATATGAAACTCTCAATGACTGAAATTGTGGAAGCCAGTATCGACTCTCAGGTACAATATTTAGAACTTCGTCGATGGCGCATTAGCAACTCTGTGTCAAAGTGACTTTGAAAAAAAGAGAAAGGATCAAGTTTACTTAATGAGAACAAAAAGGAAGTTATCAACTCTACCAATTATGACACACATTCCAAATTTGATAGAATAAAGAGCAAATCACTCTTTTCATATAAAAATTGATCAAAACATAGGACTCACAAAAGGACATTCTCTCCAAATTTCTGGGATGGGTAGTAATTATTGTGTACATTATATATATCCCGCTTAATATTCTCATCTCTAACCTCACTTTCATAACGTTTCAGTCATTGCCCATCACCCGTCTTCTTCAGATGTATGTCAGGGAATTTCAAACTGAAATCTTTATTCAATCTACAAGTTCCAACGTCGAATCTGCTCAATACCAAGATAGGTAACATAAGGGGGTTACCAGGTGTTGTAGGCTTGTATATGCATAAAGGATAAAGAGTGTGAATTGGTAATCAGAGAACGGAGTTCTAATATCAGTCGGGCTCGCTAAGTTCACTTACATCCAATTATATGTGGGAACACTATTACTATCTTTTTATCCGCAGTCATTGGATAAGTAGTTGGATTTGTATAAGTAAATCAATATTGAATCCCAAATTTCCTTACAATCTTAAAATATCATTTTTGGATTTAAATAAATTGCTAAAGTTTGATAATCCGTAAAAACAAATCGATATATTTTACCATTTAATTCTGCTCAGTGATTGCTAGTCCAGTTCCCATTAAAATTGAGTATATTGGCACTATCTGTCCCCAGGATAAGAAACATAATTACTCTTCCAACAAATTATCTAGGCTTGTATTCCGTGGGACAGTACTTAACTTGTTTCTGAGGTTTAATTCAAGGTTTTTCTTTCCGCTATTACTACAGTGTTATTTTAATATCAATCGACTCTATCCACCGCTGTTTCTCTGGATTTTTTGACTGGATTTTTTTTCTTACTCTAATCTTTTTGCAATGCCTCTGGCGCATAATGGATATTCTTTCTTAAACACAACTTTGTCTCTTGGGATATGTTTCTGATCAAATTAAAAATCCGATAGATTGTTTCATATAATTAAAATCACATAGATTGAAACATTTGGAAAAAAAACATATACGAGTTCGCAATCTGCCACAAGAAGAAAAAGTGTAAGGCTAAGGTTCCTTCACTGACTTCAAATGAGTTCACTTTGGTATGTAATCTCCATTTTCTATCTATTTGTAACGCAAACATACATGTGATACATTAATGCCTACATTACGTCCGTTCACTCTACGAGTGCCACTGTTACTATGTAGTACTATCTTGCATGGTTGGGTCAACGATGACTAAACAGGTTTCCTTATCAGAAATTTCTGGTAAGAAAGGTGCCTTGACAGACGGCAGAATTAAAAAAAGAAACCTGCCAAAGGGAAGATGAAATTTTCTGTAGTTCCAATTACCATCTAGCACAATGGAAGATACTGCGTTCCATACCTGTGGATATAGCTGTTGACGACAATGCATTGCTGGGAGGAGGGCTTCCTGGACTGAAATCAGCGTCCTGGTTGGGGAATGGAATCAAAAGCCCTGTCGCCATTTGGTCATATATAAACCATACATTCTCAGTGTTCAATAATAGGAAATTCAGAGAACAGAGAAAGAAAAATCATGTAGTGATTGTGTGATTAGTTATAGAATATTCATAGAACCCATACAAATATATTTCAGGTTTGGTTTGGTTTGGCATATCAACTTCACTGGGTTATTTAATGCCGGCAAGATTTTTCTTGCTGGGAATATTTTTTGTTAAAAAATATATTATGGGTAATTTAAAAAAAAAATTGTATTGCTGATATTTTTTTTTTCATAAACCTATTGATGGTAATATTTTTTTTCTAGAAATGTAGTGTTGATAATAATTTTTCCTTCAAAAAATGTATTGCTGTATTAAAACCTATATTTATAGTTCCATTTCTGTGCATATAGCTGTTGACGACAAAGCATCGCCGGGTGGAGGGCGTCCTGGACTGAAATCAGCGTCCTGGTTGGGAAATGGAATCAAAAGCCCTGTGGCCATTTGGTCAGATATGTAAACCATACATTCTCAATGTTCATTGTATAAGAGAATGGTCCCACTTCTCTAGGGCAGGTGTTTATATAAGTACCACTACCACAAAACATCCCACTACATGCAAACTATATACAGGTGTGAATCACGTCTTCCTGCATTCGTCAGCCATGACTAAGACGTGCTTTAAATTTGGAGATGATCGGCTGTAATTTGACTTGGAGAAAAGTGGGGTCAACCAGGTGTGCTGACACTAGACACGCTACGTTTTCAATTCAGATACGGTTAATGAACTATTCAGGTGCGCAGCGACTCTACGAACACGCTCACATATGGAACTGATGTGATGATGATGATGATGATGATGATGATGATGATGATACCGACCGAAGAAACAAATACTCTCACCAAATATTTTATCGTGGATATTTGTAAGATTCTTGACATTGCCAAGATAATTATTCGCTTTCATCAACATTCTTAATTCTTTTTAATAATTTCCTGCAGGACGTTGAATTTCTATCCCATTATTTTATTTCTATGCTTTTAATAATTTCACCCCAAGAAAGAGAATAAAACCACTAAGATGCAAGAGGGTACTGAGATTTTTGAAAGAATATGAGAGAAATGAAAAAAGCTATTAAGGAGAGAGATAAAAAAAAAAAAAGAATTAAGAAGATAAAAGATCACAATTGACATTACATTGAAACGTTCTGAAAATCAAAGTCTACTAGGAACCAAGATGCCTGAAGCGAGCTCCACGAGTGAGAAGTGCGAGAGAAGAAAATGTTAGCATAGAACTTAAGGTTACATCTAGCTATTTATACTGCAAAATAATGACTGCTTGGCGCCAATCTAGCACTGCACTTAAATTCATAAACATTTTGATAACATAGAGGAAATTTAATCAGAACTATTACCTTAGAAGTGCCATTAATCCTTAGGAATGTCATTAATTTCATACTGTGTGTGTATCGGAGTTCAGTCAATTACTGTTCTTTTTTCTCCTAAATTGGCTTGCAGCCAAAGCTAGAGACATCAATCTACCCTGTCTTTAATCATTAAATGAGATGTAGTTTAAAGATGGAGTTGGGTGTTTCCTAAAAGGATAATTTGAAAGTAAAGTTTTACTTTGCTATTTGCCGAGTCTAATTCCCGGTCCCAGATAAATGAACCTAACCATAAATGCCCTTGATACTCTCTAGTTCAATTATGAAGTAAGCAGTAATAGGAATGATCATATGATGTGTGCAATATAGAGTTTTTAATTAAGGAATTTTACGTGAAACGGATTTTTCGTGCTGATAGACAGTATTTCACGTTGCATTTGTCAGTAATTAATGCAGCTAATGCGCTAGGACCAAAGTAAAACTAAGCTTTCTGTGTGTTTTTTTTTGAGCCGGAAATGGCTTGTAAACTTTAATACCTCAAAAACGAAAATCATCTCATTTAGCCACCATAGGGAAAGCGCCCTGCCTCCTATCAGAATGGCTTATGCCCAACTCCACGTGAGCGCTTCTTTGAACTTGATTGGTCTCACGCTTTCAACTGGCCTGAGGTGGAACAACTACATTGAATCAATCGCTTCATCTGCTGCAAGAAAAGCTGGTTCTACGTGTCGGGCCTGAAGATTATTCTCGCCTGAGTCCATCCTACAAATCAACCATTCGACTTTGCCTTAATTACTGCTGCTATATATGATATGGTGTTCCCGGTGTTCATCTCGAGGTCCTCGAGACAAAAATCAGAGACGAATAAGCAATGTGATAGGTCCTGATCTGGCATCACATCTGCAGTCACTTTCTCACAGACGTTCTGTGGCTCCCATCTGTCCTTTCTACAAATATTTTCATAGCAACTGCTACTTTCAATTGTACCCAGACTGTATGAATTTAAGCGTGCTACTAGGTTAGCATATCGATCCACCCTTTCACTGAGAAAAGGTCAAATGTAGCTGTCTCTTTTACTCCTACAGCTTCTTATCTCGCACTTCACGACAGTGGAACTCCATTCGTCTTACTTGCTTCCCTGATAGCTTTAATCTTAAAATATTCAAATGTAATGTTAATCAACACTACCTGATTCCTTGATCTTGAGAGCTGCCCTTCTTTTTATCCTTTCCTCAAACAACCCTCTTTACTCTTGCTTTCACTCTTTGTAACCCCTTGCGTGATAGTAGAACTCCCGCCTTGCTCGGGACGATATGATTAAAAAAAAAGATATAATAGTACAAGGAGGTGCTGCCGATTTTCTTCGGTGTTATTTTGAATGGAAATCTTTGAAAATATTTTATATTATATTCTGATATCAAAAGGTTTTTTAACTATATGAGCCGTGTGTTCCTGAACAATGCTAACCCTTCTGTCCGAGATCCTGAGTCAAAAGTCTCAAATAATTGGTATGTGATATTTTACGTAGATATCAAAATAGTTACAAGTGTTTACCCACCGTTCAACCGGTGGCTAGGCATTGTTTTCTATCACTGTTCAACCGGTGGCTTGGCCTTAAGTCATTTTCTCTAGCACCGGTAAAGCGGTAGTCAGGGTTCAAAGGTTTAAACTATTCCTTTTTGTCAAACGTTTATTTCATTAGAAAAAGAAAACATTATCAAGATATATTTGGACATTATTATTAAGAAAATAAACAAAGAAACGCTTCCCCGTCCGGTAACGAAGACTCCCATAAGGAATTCATGGTTCTTTCAAGTCTCTTTTGGCTTCAACTCCGTTTAAGATAATGATACTCGATCTAAATCGTCACGCTAACATTACTTTAGTCTTTTGCATTGTGCTCTTGTCGAAAAGTACCTGATGCCAAAATATAACAAAAGAATATCCGTAAGTGTCTCTTTTTTCCTCTAGGAAGCCGAATTTATGAAGACAAAAGATCTAAAGTATCTAGAGCCCCTAGACAGAAAAGAAGATTACGGAAAAGCCAGACAAATTCTGCGAGAAAAATCTATTCGGCTTTGAAAATCAGACGATATCCAGCTATATATCGATTCTCCCAACAAGACTGAATTGAAAGTCAACAAGATATGAATTGTATATCCGAAGAAATATATATCTGGTTGATTAAGAATCTTAATTAAGATTGTACTAAACATGTAAAATGTCTGAGAATAGGTATATTCCGTGTCTATATGTATATCATAAACGTTTGTAAAAATGTCAACGATTCCGTGGATGTAAGAGTTTCATATCATTTATATTTAACTTCGAAGGAGCTGTATAACAGATGTATATCTGAAGAAAACCCTTTAAATTAACAATAATTTATTGACCAATGTTAAGGATCTAAATATATTCTGTGCAATAAAATGTTTTGGCAATAGAGTTAATTTTATTCATTGTGTGAAAAATCTGCATAGATTCTATTGTAGTTATTGTTCACCGGAAATTTATTGTTAATACATTTTGTGGGAAAATCTCAGTTGTATTTTCCTCATAATGTTTGATATGTCGCGTAAAGGGATATATTTGATCGAAGTAGCTAAGTGGTTTTGACTAATGTAACCAAGTAGTACACGGTAGCAGTAATCGACTGGTACTTGTCGTAGTCGCAGGTAATAGGCTTAGACCAATAGGATAGCCAATGGCGTAGTCCAATGGGCGTCGTCATAGACTTAAACACTGTCGGACCTACACGTCCGTCTGTATTTATGATGGACACCAGCCAATCATATTCCAATGAGGGAGAACACAGGTGTATGCATATTCCATTAATTCAGTGTTTCCAGTTACATAGTGTCTATATGGAGAAACAAAACAATCTGAAGATCGCTGGTGGCCTAAAAATAACAATCACAAATTAATATTGTATAATGAGATTAATAATAAGTATTACAATAACTTGTATTGCAAATTTAAATTAAAATGTGTAATTAATTATAAGTTTGATAATAGTGTTACCTCATCATTTTGTATAACGAACTGCTTCTAAAATAAACATGAAGGTCTATGAGCTGTCTAGTTAATATTAAGTTGGTACAAAAATAATGACGTAATAATGTCGTTTTTTGACGTTACGTCAAACAACGACATTATTACGTCATTATTTTTTCACCAACCTAATACTAAAATTGAAAAAGAGTGTTATTTTTTCGCTAGAAACACATGGAGTGAAAATATAGGGTAATAGCCTAAGACGAGCGTAGTCATTTACAAATAAGAATATTCTTGTTATATATACTTGTTTCTTCCTCGCATTCTTTTAATCATTTCATCCTAAGCTTTGTAATAAAGCTATTAGAACTGAAGAGGTTACTGAGTGCTAAAAAATATGAGAAAACTACAATTAAGGAAAGTGGACAATAAAAAATTAAAAAAAAAAATAAGAAAACAGAAGACGACGTTTCGCATTACATTTAAATTTTCAAACATCAATGTTAACTGGGAAGCAAGTATTCAAAACACGTAACGGCAGCAAACCAACGTGCATCTATTTATTTATATACCATCATATCATATGACACATATAACCTCTGGAGCTTACAAGTTGTTTATAAAAATGTTACAATGTAGTTTAGTGAATTGTATAAATATATGTTCTGTTATGCATATTTATATTTATTTAATAATGTTGCTGGAATGTATGATGAATGTTTATTATTTTTCATGCACGTAATAATTGGTGTATAATAGGCAAGTGTATTTTATATACATGAATTGTTATAAGAATGTACATCGAAAAATACAGAATTTACATACCCGCCTTAGCTCAAGAAATCATTGTGTAATTTTAATGAAAATCGACACTGCACTCAGCAGGTATTCAACGCCCAATATTCTCCTAAATTGGCGATGTTGGTGTTATGTAACTTTAACTGTATCTCGGGACCACGCGTACATACAACAGTAAAGTTTTAGTATCATATAAATAGTCAGCAAAGGTTACTAATAAAATTATCATTACACATTTACCTTGGGTTTCCATTTTTTGTATATATTTCATTTAATGATATACTATATAGAATTCAGAAATGTAGGTTTACTATTGTGTTTTTACAAATAATGGTAGTAGCAGCGGCTAACTTTATTTTTCTTCACATGTACTGATATTAATTGCAAGTTCGCTTTTTGCTCGGAGTTCCACCTTCAAAAGACTTACTTATTCCTTGCGAATTCACCAAGTGGAATTGGGTGAACTTTTTTTGGAATTACGTTCAGATTTGCGTGTTCACATTGCGTCGTTAGAGACAATTTGTAAAGGAGAAAAAAATCTGGTTACGAAATCTCAAACTAAACGGATCACCACACGTGTTAAGGCTGTTTTCATAGATAAATAACAACATTGCTTCCAAAAGATGTTGACGAAATTATATTTACATGTATATGGGTTTCTGAAAAAGAAAACATTTAGGTACATAGCCGTAGATGGTGTGTATTTGTCTTTGTGGTGTTAACCTTGTTTGCTTGAAATGAAGGAGCCGATTAGCCGAAGAAAAGAAATCTCGCCCGGAGGATACAAATTACGTCTTGGCGCTGTACATCATTAAGAAGAAAAAAAAAAAAGGCAATTAACCCTTTACTTTTATATTCCTCAACAGATAGGCATTTAGAGTGCGTCTTGTTAAACAAAGTCATGTAATACCAACAAATACAATAGAGTTAGGCATGGGCCAAGTAGAAAATATCTGTCGTCTCTCTAGCTAGAATGAAGATCTTTTAAATTCTTTCAATTATTTTAACTTATTACTTTTATTTTGTGATCCTGACTAAAATTTGTCTGCAATCATGTGACTTTCCTCGATGAAGCCTTCACTGTCTCTCATGTGAGATAAGTAGTATTGTATGACATAGTACCTGTAGACAGTGACAAATACTCGATACGGTAAATTCTACAGTACCTACAAGTAATAAGCATTCAGAATGTACTGACTTGAACATGTAATTTCAAAATACTCCCCGAGAAATAATCTCTTTCAAACACTGGTTCCAGACATTGCTCAAAAGCTTACAGATTAAAGAGGGATAGAAATCAGTTCCTTGCACGATGCATAACTTCTAAATTTATTCGAATGATTACAGAAATACAATTACACCAACTTGATCAAGCTCTGCTTGGATAGTCTATTTCTTTTTCTTGCGTACAATGATAAGGAAGTAAAGAGAAAAGGCATCCATCTGAGAATGTTATATTTCATTTGTTCTTTTTTATTTCTTTCTTTTCACAGCCTAATCAGCCAGTCAAAGTAATTAGGCTGGCTTACCGGTGAGCTTCAGTTTGTTATCATCGATCGGCAACACTTTCCTTTCAATCCAGCACAAGACATTTATTATTTATGTCTCATGCCTCAAGGGAGAAAATAGTTTATACTTTTATTTACTTTTGACGACTATATTTTGCCTGAAATTACTTTCTTTCTCTCTTAACATCTATCTATCTATCTATCTATCTATCTATCTATCTATCTATCTATCTATCTATCTATCTCTCTCTATATATATATACACACACACAACTACACACACACACACACATATATATATATATATATATATATATATATATATATATATATAGAGAGAGAGAGAGAGAGAGATAGAGAGATATCTATATATATCTCCCTCTCTCTATATATGTTTGTGTGTGTATATATATATATATATATATATATATATATATATATATATATATATATATATGCACATGTCTGTATGTATATATGTATAAGTTCTTTCCATTTTTATATCTATTTTCGTTCTTTCCATCTTTCTTTTTTTCCCTTATTTCTTTCATTCAATTTTCCCTTTTTTTTTCCACCTTTCTTTCTTTCTTTCTTTCCTTTCCCCTTCTTTCTTTTTCTTTCTTCCTTTTCATTTTCCTTCTCTCCTCTTTCTCGCTTTCTATTTCTATTACTTCCATCTTTCTTACATTCCATTTTCTCTCTATTTTCTTTCTTTCAATCTTTTTACTTTAGATATTCCTTATTCTCATCTCTCTTTACTCCTTTCTTTTTCTTTCTTTCTTTCCTTACTTCTATTTGCATTCTTTCCATCTTTCTTTGTTTTCATTTTCGTTATTCCATCTTTCCTCCCTTCTTGCTATTTTCCATCTTTCCATCTTTCTATCCTTCTTTCCATTTTCGTTATCTCTTTCTTTCTTTCTTTTCGTTTTCATTATTTCCAGCTTTCTTTCTTTCTTTCTTTCTTTTCGTTTTCATTATTTCCAGCTTTCTTGCCTTCTTTCTTTCTTTCTTTCTTTTTCATTATTTCTAGCTTTCTTTCTTTCTTTCTTTATTTTCATTATTTCCAGCTTTCTTTCTTTCTTTTTTTCTTTCTTTCTTTTTTTCTTTCTTTCTTTCTATTAGGTTGGTGCAAAAATAATTTCGTTTTCTTACATAGTAACATATGTGAGAAAACGACATTATTTTTGCACCAACCTAATATTGTTGTTCCTTCCGTCATTCTTCCTTTCCATTTTCGTACTTTCTCTTTTTCTTTCTTTCCATTTTCGATATTTATTTTCCTTTCTTCTTTCTATTTCTTTCTTTCTGTATTTACTTATTTCTAAAGGAACATTTACATTTCTTCATATAATTTAAGAGTCAATTTCGAATCAAAATATTTCCTGTAATTCATTTATTATTTTCTTTTCATTCATCAGAGTCTCTTTTCTTTCATGTTGTTTCCTTATTTGTTCTTTATTATTATTTCTGTAAATCCTGCACAACGCAACAATCAATTCAAATTTGACTCAATCAGGAGAGTAAAAGAACAGATTAAAACTTCTATACTATAGTGAAAAGTACTGTTTATATGTATTTATAATTTAATATAAGTATCGGACACATCAAATGTTACGAGTGAAAAATGACATTGTATAAGAGACTAAGGACTGAATCCACATTCGAAATTTATGAATTTTCTCACTTGATAACGCAATGTCATATCTTGTGACGATACATTACGAGTCTTGTGACACATTAGGCTCGTAGGCGTACCATCTTCACAGCATTGCAGTAGTCGTGATGTCTTGGGCAACATGAAGCCGTAACACTTTTTAATCTGGTTTTAAATTCAGTTTTTTTTTTTACTTTTAGAATAGCTATGAGTGTATTCTTTTATTTAACCCATATCTAGAAAGGACCGAGTCACGCCTTTCCCATATGCATTACCGCGAATAAAACGAAACAGAATTACCAAGAATTCAACCCGCTATTAATTTAATATTAATGTTAATATTTTAACTATGATGTTAACCTGAAGGTAGTGACTTATCTTCCTTTCTTGAATGAATATTTCTAGCTAACATGATGATTTTCTAAGCTTTGGTTAGATGAGGCACAAAGACGAAAGTACTGAAATCACTACTCAGTCATAATTTTTCTAACAACGCAAACTGACCATTACACTACGTTGATTTGACCAATTTCCCCCTTAATATGGCATAAATTGAATTTATTGAATCAGTTGCCCGATCTGCTATAAGTAATTTTCGCTGTATCATGCTAGAAAATTACCAGAATCTATTTTACATATTTATAATTCTACCATTGGCCTATGCTTTTAATATTGCTACTATATCTAGTCTGGTTCCCCAGTTATATTGTAGAAAATTCGGTCAATGTAATTGGCAGGAATGGCCAACAAACAATAAACAATAACAAAATAAGGAAAAGAACGGAGTAATATTAATAGCGAGGAAACAATATATGCAAGACAAAAGTAAACAAAAGAAGAGTAATGCAGCAGAAAAGTAACAAAATAAGAATAGTGTTATGACACAAAGGGGATACAGACAAGTAATCGCAGCATTCTGATTCAAGACAATATGGCGCATGAAACCGAGAAAGTTAGGAAGGTATTTCCGTATGCATCTGTATGCTTGGTCTATGAATTTAGGGAGGTGGATGATTTTGCAGTCATTCCTACTTAGATTAGAACTAACATATAGATTTAGAAAATTTTGATAAAATTCAAAGGAGTATATGCAATTTCATTGGTCCTAACCTAGCATCTTGGCTCCAGTCATTGCCCAAACACTGCTTCCCGCTAATTTTTTTTACAAATACTTTCATGGCAATTCTTCTAATGAACGTTTCCTTATGATAGCTAGATTTTATTAATTTGAGCGCTGTAGTATATTAGCGTCAAGGTCTTATGATTTTACTGTAGATATGGTCAGATATAACCATAAGTTCTATGCTAACAGTTTATACCAGGGGTCGGCAACCTTTTGCAAACTATGTGCCGGCTTAAGTTTTAAAATCATTCAGTTTGCCAACAGCATACGTATTTTCTATACAAGTCAAGTTCAATACACCTGTTCTATAACATATGTTATATAGTATTATCTAGTGTATATACTATAATAGATAATAAAATTGAAACAGGTAAGTATATTCTTAGCGTTGTATTAGGTTGGTGCAAAAATAATGACGTAATAATGTCGTTTTTTGACGTTTACAAGTACGTCAAAAAACGACATTATTACATCATTATTTTTGTACCAACTTAATAGTTATTGGCTCGGACTTCGTGATGTCCTTTGCGGATGCGTGCCATTAGAATTTGCTTGGCGTGCCACATTTTGCGCACGTGCCGTTCTCTGGTTTATTCTATCGAACTTCTCGCTTGTAGAAGACTCTTCTGACTTCTTGCTTTCCAGTTACCTTTGATCTTCAAATAAGTAAATGTAATGTCAATCTTTATATTCTCTCTTCTTAATCACTATCCTTTTATTGTTCTCTCTCATTATTAGTGTTTTTTGTTTCATATTCTCTAACACTAAGTAAAGTCTTGCATCTTAGTGGATTTATTGCCTTGATTGGGGGGAAATAATAGTAATATGGAGTTTTCTATTAGTTTTTCTAATAATGCTTTACGCAATATATTTCAAGTCAACAATGTATTATATTTTTATTCTGGATTAACATTAACGTAGTATTTTAAAGATAAAAATCTACACGTACTTTTAAAGAAAACCTCTAAATTTTTCGTCTTGTCTTGAATAAATTTAGCATATTTTCAAAGGAATTATATAGAACATAATATATCTTCGCTTGAAATCATTGAATTATATAGAAAACATCATATCTTTGCTAGAAATAATAGAATTATGTAGAAAACATAATATCTTTGCTAGAAATCATAGAATTATATAGAAAACATTATATTTTTGATAGAAATAACAGAATTATATAGAAAACATTATATCTTTGCTAGAAATCATAGAATTATATAGAAAAGATTATATCTTTGCTAGAAATAACAGAATTATGTAGAAAGTATTATATATTTGCTAGAAATCATAGAATTATATAGAAAACATTATATATCTGTACTACAAATCATAGAATTATATAGAAAACATTATACCTTTGCTAGAAATCATAGAATTATATAGAAAACATTATATCTTTGCTAGAAATCCTAGAATTATATAGAAAACATTATATATTTGCTAGAAATCATAGAATTATATAGAAAACATTATATCTTTGCTAGAAATGATAGAATTATATAGAAAACATTATATGTGTGCTAGAAATCATAGAATTATATTGAAAACATTATATGTTTGCTAGAAATCATAGAATTATATAGAAAACATATTTTTGCTAGAAATCACAGAATTATATAGAAAACATTACATTTTTGCTATAAATCATAGAATTATATAGAAAACATTATATCTTTGCTAGAAATCACAGAATTATATAGAAAGTATTATATATTTTCTAGAAATCATAGAATTATATAGAAAACATTATATATTTGCTAGAAATCATAGAATTATATAGAAAACATTATATCTTTGCTAGAAATCATAGAATTATAAAGAAAACATTATATTTTTGCTAGAAATCACAGAATTATATAGAGAACATTATATTTTTGCTAGAAATCATAGAATTATATAGAAAACATTATATCTTTTCTAGAAATCACAGAATTATATAGAAAGTATTATATATTTGCTAGAAATCATAGAATTATATAGAAAACATTATATCTGTGCTACAAATCATAGAATTATATAGAAAACATTATGTCTTAGCTAGAAATCACAGAATTATATAGAATACATTATATCTTTGCGAGAAATCATAGAATTATATAGGAAACATTATATATTTGCTAGAAATCATAGATTTATATAGAAACATTATATCTTTGCTAGAAATCATAGAATTATATAGAAAAGATTATAAGTTTGCTAGAAATCATAGAATTATATTGAAAACATTATATCTTTGCTAGAAATCATAGAATTATATAGAAAACATTATATTTTTGCTAGAAATCATAGAATTATATAGAAAACATTATATGTTTGCTACAAATCATAGAATTATATAGAAAACATTATATCTTTGCTAGAAATCATAGAATTATATAGAAAACACTATATTTTTGCTGGAAATCACAGAATTATATAGAAAACATTATATTTTTGCTAGAAATCATAGAATTATATAGAAAACATAATATCTTTGCTAGAAATCATAGAATTATATAGAAAACATTATATTTTTGCTAGAAATCACAGAATTATATAGAAAAACATTATATTTTTGCTAGAAATCATAGAATTATATAGAAAACATTATATCTTTGCTAGAAATCACAGAATTATATAGAAAACATTAAATCTTAGCTAGAAATCACATAATTATATATAATACATTATATCTTTGCGAGAAATCATAGAATTATATAGGAAACATTATATTTTTGCTAGAAATCATAGAATTATATAGATAACATTATATCTGTGCTAGAAATCATAGAATTATATAGAAAACATTATATCTTTGCTAGAAATAATAGAATTATATAGAAAACATTATATCTTTGCTAGAAATCACAGAATTATATAGAAAACATTATATCTTTGCTAGAAATCATAGAATTATATAGAAAACATTATATTTTTGCTAGAAATCATAGAATTATATAGAAAACATACTTTTGCTAGAAATCAGAGAATTATATAGAAAACATTATGTCTTTGCTAGAAATCACAGAATTATATAGAAAGTATTATATATTTGCTAGAAATCATAGAATTATATAGAAAACATTATACATCTGTGCTAGAAATCATAGAATTATATAGAAACATTATACCTTTGCTAGAAATTATAGAATTATATAGAAAAAAATTATATCTTTGCTAGAAATCCCAGAATTATATAGGAAACATTATATATTTGCTAGAAATCATAGAATTATATAGAAAACATTATATATTTGCTAGAAATCATAGAATTATATAGAAAACATTATATGTCTGTACTAGAAATCATAGAATTATATAGAAAACATTATACCTTTGCTAGAAATCATAGAATTATATAGAAAACATTATATCTTTGCTAGAAATCCTAGAATTATATAGAAAACATTATATATTTGCTAGAAATCATAGAATTATATAGAAAACATTATATCTTTGCTAGAAATGATAGAATTATATAGAAAACATTATATGTGTGCTAGAAATAATAGAATTATATTGAAAACATTATATGTTTGCTAGAAATCATAGAATTATATAGAAAACATATTTTTGCTAGAAATCACAGAATTATATAGAAAACATTACATTTTTGCTAGAAATCATAGAATTATATAGAAAACATTATATCTTTGCTAGAAATCACAGAATTATATAGAAAGTATTATATATTTGCTAGAAATCATAGAATTATATAGAAAACATTATATATTTGCTAGAAATCATAGAATTATATAGAAAACATTATATTTTTGCTAGAAATCATAGAATTATATAGAGAACATTATATTTTTGCTAGAAATCATAGAATTATATAGAAAACATTATATCTTTTCTAGAAATCACAGAATTATATAGAAAGTATTATATATTTGCTAGAAATCATAGAATTATATAGAAAACATTATATCTGTGCTACAAATCATAGAATTATATAGAAAACATTATGTCTTAGCTAGAAATCACAGAATTATATAGAATACATTATATCTTTGCGAGAAATCATAGAATTATATAGGAAACATTATATATTTGCTAGAAATCATAGATTTATATAGAAACATTATATCTTTGCTAGAAATCATAGAATTATATAGAAAAGATTATAAGTTTGCTAGAAATCATAGAATTATATTGAAAACATTATATCTTTGCTAGAAATCATAGAATTATATAGAAAACATTATATTTTTGCTAGAAATCATAGAATTATATAGAAAACATTATATTTTTGCTAGAAATCATAGAATAATATAGAAAACATACTTTTGCTAGAAATCAGAGAATTATATAGAAAACATTATGTCTTTGCTAGAAATCACAGAATTATATAGAGAACATTATATTTTTGCTAGAAATCATAGAATTATATAGAAAATATTATATCTTTTCTAGAAATCACAGAATTATATAGAAAGTATTATATATTTGCTAGAAATCATAGAATTATATAGAAAACATTATATCTGTGCTACAAATCATAGAATTATATAGAAAACATTATGTCTTAGCTAGAAATCACAGAATTATATAGAATACATTATATCTTTGCGAGAAATCATAGAATTATATAGGAAACATTATATATTTGCTAGAAATCATAGATTTATATAGAAACATTATATCTTTGCTAGAAATCATAGAATTATATAGAAAAGATTATAAGTTTGCTAGAAATCATAGAATTATATTGAAAACATTATATCTTTGCTAGAAATCATAGAATTATATAGAAAACATTATATTTTTGCTAGAAATCATAGAATTATATAGAAAACATTATATGTTTGCTACAAATCATAGAATTATATAGAAAACATTATATCTTTGCTAGAAATCATAGAATTATATAGAAAACACTATATTTTTGCTGGAAATCACAGAATTATATAGAAAACATTATATTTTTGCTAGAAATCATAGAATTATATAGAAAACATAATATCTTTGCTAGAAATCATAGAATTATATAGAAAACATTATATTTTTGCTAGAAATCACAGAATTATATAGAAAAACATTATATTTTTGCTAGAAATCATAGAATTATATAGAAAACATTATATCTTTGCTAGAAATCACAGAATTATATAGAAAACATTAAATCTTAGCTAGAAATCACATAATTATATATAATACATTATATCTTTGCGAGAAATCATAGAATTATATAGGAAACATTATATTTTTGCTAGAAATCATAGAATTATATAGATAACATTATATCTGTGCTAGAAATCATAGAATTATATAGAAAACATTATATCTTTGCTAGAAATAATAGAATTATATAGAAAACATTATATCTTTGCTAGAAATCACAGAATTATATAGAAAACATTATATCTTTGCTAGAAATCATAGAATTATATAGAAAACATTATATTTTTGCTAGAAATCATAGAATTATATAGAAAACATACTTTTGCTAGAAATCAGAGAATTATATAGAAAACATTATGTCTTTGCTAGAAATCACAGAATTATATAGAAAGTATTATATATTTGCTAGAAATCATAGAATTATATAGAAAACATTATACATCTGTGCTAGAAATCATAGAATTATATAGAAACATTATACCTTTGCTAGAAATTATAGAATTATATAGAAAAAAATTATATCTTTGCTAGAAATCCCAGAATTATATAGGAAACATTATATATTTGCTAGAAATCATAGAATTATATAGAAAACATTATATATTTGCTAGAAATCATAGAATTATATAGAAAACATTATATGTCTGTACTAGAAATCATAGAATTATATAGAAAACATTATACCTTTGCTAGAAATCATAGAATTATATAGAAAACATTATATCTTTGCTAGAAATCCTAGAATTATATAGAAAACATTATATATTTGCTAGAAATCATAGAATTATATAGAAAACATTATATCTTTGCTAGAAATGATAGAATTATATAGAAAACATTATATGTGTGCTAGAAATAATAGAATTATATTGAAAACATTATATGTTTGCTAGAAATCATAGAATTATATAGAAAACATATTTTTGCTAGAAATCACAGAATTATATAGAAAACATTACATTTTTGCTAGAAATCATAGAATTATATAGAAAACATTATATCTTTGCTAGAAATCACAGAATTATATAGAAAGTATTATATATTTGCTAGAAATCATAGAATTATATAGAAAACATTATATATTTGCTAGAAATCATAGAATTATATAGAAAACATTATATTTTTGCTAGAAATCATAGAATTATATAGAGAACATTATATTTTTGCTAGAAATCATAGAATTATATAGAAAACATTATATCTTTTCTAGAAATCACAGAATTATATAGAAAGTATTATATATTTGCTAGAAATCATAGAATTATATAGAAAACATTATATCTGTGCTACAAATCATAGAATTATATAGAAAACATTATGTCTTAGCTAGAAATCACAGAATTATATAGAATACATTATATCTTTGCGAGAAATCATAGAATTATATAGGAAACATTATATATTTGCTAGAAATCATAGATTTATATAGAAACATTATATCTTTGCTAGAAATCATAGAATTATATAGAAAAGATTATAAGTTTGCTAGAAATCATAGAATTATATTGAAAACATTATATCTTTGCTAGAAATCATAGAATTATATAGAAAACATTATATTTTTGCTAGAAATCATAGAATTATATAGAAAACATTATATTTTTGCTAGAAATCATAGAATAATATAGAAAACATACTTTTGCTAGAAATCAGAGAATTATATAGAAAACATTATGTCTTTGCTAGAAATCACAGAATTATATAGAGAACATTATATTTTTGCTAGAAATCATAGAATTATATAGAAAATATTATATCTTTTCTAGAAATCACAGAATTATATAGAAAGTATTATATATTTGCTAGAAATCATAGAATTATATAGAAAACATTATATCTGTGCTACAAATCATAGAATTATATAGAAAACATTATGTCTTAGCTAGAAATCACAGAATTATATAGAATACATTATATCTTTGCGAGAAATCATAGAATTATATAGGAAACATTATATATTTGCTAGAAATCATAGATTTATATAGAAACATTATATCTTTGCTAGAAATCATAGAATTATATAGAAAAGATTATAAGTTTGCTAGAAATCATAGAATTATATTGAAAACATTATATCTTTGCTAGAAATCATAGAATTATATAGAAAACATTATATTTTTGCTAGAAATCATAGAATTATATAGAAAACATTATATGTTTGCTACAAATCATAGAATTATATAGAAAACATTATATCTTTGCTAGAAATCATAGAATTATATAGAAAACACTATATTTTTGCTGGAAATCACAGAATTATATAGAAAACATTATATTTTTGCTAGAAATCATAGAATTATATAGAAAACATAATATCTTTGCTAGAAATCATAGAATTATATAGAAAACATTATATTTTTGCTAGAAATCACAGAATTATATAGAAAAACATTATATTTTTGCTAGAAATCATAGAATTATATAGAAAACATTATATCTTTGCTAGAAATCACAGAATTATATAGAAAACATTAAATCTTAGCTAGAAATCACATAATTATATATAATACATTATATCTTTGCGAGAAATCATAGAATTATATAGGAAACATTATATTTTTGCTAGAAATCATAGAATTATATAGATAACATTATATCTGTGCTAGAAATCATAGAATTATATAGAAAACATTATATCTTTGCTAGAAATAATAGAATTATATAGAAAACATTATATCTTTGCTAGAAATCACAGAATTATATAGAAAACATTATATCTTTGCTAGAAATCATAGAATTATATAGAAAACATTATATTTTTGCTAGAAATCATAGAATTATATAGAAAACATACTTTTGCTAGAAATCAGAGAATTATATAGAAAACATTATGTCTTTGCTAGAAATCACAGAATTATATAGAAAGTATTATATATTTGCTAGAAATCATAGAATTATATAGAAAACATTATACATCTGTGCTAGAAATCATAGAATTATATAGAAACATTATACCTTTGCTAGAAATTATAGAATTATATAGAAAAAAATTATATCTTTGCTAGAAATCCCAGAATTATATAGGAAACATTATATATTTGCTAGAAATCATAGAATTATATAGAAAACATTATATATTTGCTAGAAATCATAGAATTATATAGAAAACATTATATGTCTGTACTAGAAATCATAGAATTATATAGAAAACATTATACCTTTGCTAGAAATCATAGAATTATATAGAAAACATTATATCTTTGCTAGAAATCCTACAATTATATAGAAAACTTTATATATTTGCTAGAAATCATAGAATTATATAGAAAACATTATATCTTTGCTAGAAATGATAGAATTATATAGAAAACATTATATGTGTGCTAGAAATAATAGAATTATATTGAAAACATTATATGTTTGCTAGAAATCATAGAATTATATAGAAAACATATTTTTGCTAGAAATCACAGAATTATATAGAAAACATTACATTTTTGCTAGAAATCATAGAATTATATAGAAAACATTATATCTTTGCTAGAAATCACAGAATTATATAGAAAGTATTATATATTTGCTAGAAATCATAGAATTATATAGAAAACATTATATATTTGCTAGAAATCATAGAATTATATAGAAAACATTATATCTTTGCTAGAAATCATAGAATTATAAAGAAAACATTATATTTTTGCTAGAAATCACAGAATTATATAGAGAACATTATATTTTTGCTAGAAATCATAGAATTATATAGAAAACATTATATCTTTTCTAGAAATCACAGAATTATATAGAAAGTATTATATATTTGCTAGAAATCATAGAATTATATAGAAAACATTATATCTGTGCTACAAATCATAGAATTATATAGAAAACATTATGTCTTAGCTAGAAATCACAGAATTATATAGAATACATTATATCTTTGCGAGAAATCATAGAATTATATAGGAAACATTATATATTTGCTAGAAATCATAGATTTATATAGAAACATTATATCTTTGCTAGAAATCATAGAATTATATAGAAAAGATTATAAGTTTGCTAGAAATCATAGAATTATATTGAAAACATTATATCTTTGCTAGAAATCATAGAATTATATAGAAAACATTATATTTTTGCTAGAAATCATAGAATTATATAGAAAACATTATATGTTTGCTACAAATCATAGAATTATATAGAAAACATTATATCTTTGCTAGAAATCATAGAATTATATAGAAAACACTATATTTTTGCTGGAAATCACAGAATTATATAGAAAACATTATATTTTTGCTAGAAATCATAGAATTATATAGAAAACATAATATCTTTGCTAGAAATCATAGAATTATATAGAAAACATTATATTTTTGCTAGAAATCACAGAATTATATAGAAAAGCATTATATTTTTGCTAGAAATCATAGAATTATATAGAAAACATTATATCTTTGCTAGAAATCACAGAATTATATAGACAACATTAAATCTTAGCTAGAAATCACATAATTATATATAATACATTATATCTTTGCGAGAAATCATAGAATTATATAGGAAACATTATATTTTTGCTAGAAATCATAGAATTATATAGATAACATTATATCTGTGCTAGAAATCATAGAATTATATAGAAAACATTATATCTTTGCTAGAAATAATAGAATTATATAGAAAACATTATATCTTTGCTAGAAATGACAGAATTATATAGAAAACATTATATCTTTGCTAGAAATCATAGAATTATATAGAAAACATTATATTTTTGCTAGAAATCATAGAATTATATAGAAAACATATTTTTGCTAGAAATCAGAGAATTATATAGAAAACATTATGTCTTTGCTAGAAATCACAGAATTATATAGAAAGTATTATATATTTGCTAGAAATCATAGAATTATATAGAAAAAATTATACATCTGTGCTAGAAATCATAGAATTATATAGAAACATTATACCTTTGCTAGAAATTATAGAATTATATAGAAAAAAATTATATCTTTGCTAGAAATCCCAGAATTATATAGGAAACATTACATATTTGCTAGAAATCATAGAATTATATAGAAAACATTATATCTTTGCTAGAAATCATAGAATTATATAGAAAACATTATATGTTTGCTACAAATCATAGAATTATATAGAAAACATTATATCTTTGCTAGAAATCATAGAATTATATAGAAAACACTATATTTTTGCTGGAAATCACAGAATTATATAGAAAATATTATATTTTTGCTAGAAATCATAGAATTATATAGAAAAAATTATATATTTGCTAGAAATCATAGAATTATATAGAAAACATTATATTTTTGCTAGAAATCACAGAATTATATAGAAAACATTATATTTTTGCTAGAAATCACAGAATTATATAGAAAACATTAAATCTTAGCTAGAAATCACATAATTATATAGAATACATTATATCTTTGCGAGAAATCATAGAATTATATAGGAAACATTATATATTTGCTAGAAATCATAGAATTATATAGAAAACATTATATCTGTGCTAGAAATCATAGAATTATATAGAAAACATTATATCTTAGCAAGAAATCACAGAATTATATAGAATACTTTATATCTTTGCGAGAAATCATACAATTATATTGGAAACATTATATATTTGCTAGAAATCATAGAATTATATAGATACATTGTATCTTTGCTAGAAATCATAGAATTATATAGAAAACATTATATATCTGTACTAGAAATCATAGAATTATATAGAAAACATTATACCTTGGCTAGAAATCATAGAATTATATAGAAAATATTATATCTTTGCTAGAAATCCTACAATTATATAGGAAACATTATATATTTGCTAGAAATCATAGAATTATATAGAAAAGATTATATGTTTGCTAGAAATCATAGAATTATATTGAAAACATTATATTTTTGCTAGAATTCACAGAATTATAGAGAAAACATTATATTTTTGCTAGAAATCATAGAATTATATAGGAAACATTATATCTTTTCTAGAAATCACAGAATTATATAGAAAGTATTATATATTTGCTAGAAATCATAGAATTATATAGAAAACATTATATTTTTGCTAGAAATCATAGAATTATATAGAAAACATTATATCTTAGCTAGAAATTACAGAATTATATAGAAACATTATATTTTGCTAGAAATCATAGAATTATATAAAAAACATTATATCATTGCTAGAAATCACAGAATTATATAGAAAGTATTATATATTTGCTAGAAATCATAGAATTATATAGAAAACATTATATCTTTGCTAGAAATCATAGAATTATATAGAAAACATTATATCTTAGCTAGAAATCATAGAATTATATAGAAAACATTATATTTTTGCTAGAATTCACAGAATTATATAGAAAACATTATATTTTTGCTAGAAATCATAGAATTATATAGAAAACATTATATATTTTCTAGAAATCACAGAATTATTTAGAAAGTATTATATATTTGCTAGAAATCATAGAATTATATAGAAAACATTATATTTTTGCTAGAAATCATAGATTTATATAGAAAACATTATATCTTAGCTAGAAATCACAGAATTATATAGAATACATTATATCTTTGCGAGAAATCATAGAATTATATAGGAAACATTATATATTTGCTAGAAATCATAGAATTATATAGAAAACATTATATCTTTGCTAGAAATCATAGAATTATATAGAAAACATTATATATTTGCTAGAAATAATAGAATTATATAGAAAACATTATATCTTTGCTAGAAATCACAGAATTATATAGAAAACATTATATCTTTGCTAGAAATCATAGAATTATATAGAAAACATTATATTTTTGCTAGAAATCATAGAATTATATAGAAAACATATTTTTGCTAGAAATCAGAGAATTATATAGAAAACATTATATATCTGTGCTAGAAATCTTAGAATTATATAGAAAACATTATACCTTTGCTAGAAATTATAGAATTATATAGAAAACATTATATCTTTGCTAGAAATCCCAGAATTATATAGGAAACATTATATATTTGCTAGAAATCATAGAATTATATAGAAAACATTATATCTTTGCTAGAAATCATAGAATTATATAGAAAACATTATATGTTTGCTACAAATCATAGAATTATTTAGAAAACATTATATCTTTGCTAGAAATCATAGAATTATATAGATAACATTATATCTGTGCTAGAAATCATAGAATTATATAGAAAACATTATATCTTAGCAAGAAATCACAGAATTATATAGAATACAGTATATCTTTGCGAGAAATCATAGAATTATATTGGAAACATTATATATTTGCTAGAAATCATAGAATTATATAGAAAACATTATATCTTTGCTAGAAATCCCAGAATTATATAGGAAACATTATATATTTGCTAGAAATCATAGAATTATATAGAAAACATTATATCTTTGCTAGAAATCATAGAATTATATAGAAAACATTATATCTGTGCTAGAAATCATAGAATTATCTAGAAAACATTATATCTTTGCTAGAAATCACAGAATTATATAGAAAGTATTATATATTTGCTAGAAATCATAGAATTATATAGAAAACATTATATCTGTGCTAGAAATCATAGAATTATATAGAAAACATTATATCTTAGCTAGAAATCACAGAATTATATAGAATACATTATATCTTTGCGAGAAATCATAGAATTATATAGAAAACATCATATGTTTGCTAGAAATCAATCTGACAAGTGAGATTTTCTCTATTATTCCTAATATCAGAATTATATATGTTTAATAAAATTCCTAAGTATAAAAAGTATCGACTGTAAATTTCAATTTTCTACTTGTAGTTTTTTTTATTTTTTTATCTTGAGAATAAATCAGTAATAAATCAAATGGAAACTAATTCGATTATTAAAATAAAAAGACACACTTTAAAAACTAAGAAATTGCATGCGGAATGATGTCAAAATATTCCCACCAAATGTCATTTTCATTTTATAAAAATATGTAAACAATCTTACGCTACTATTTTGGAATGACATGTTTCAAAATTATGTCGAAGAATAGAAAATGGCATGGCGCCTTATTTGATTCTTTAGAGTGTTGACATTTTTTGATTGATTTAGTTATGTACGTGCCTGCAAGTGTTTTCATATCGGCATGCATAATTCCGAAATCAGGTTGACTCTGGAAATCGAGAGGGAAAAAAAGACACGTGGAAGAATTATACGTTTGATTGCCATCTAGTGTGTTAAGAAAACGTAATGGTTCGCATATTGGAAAAGTTCACACACACACACAAACACGCACACATACTTGCATAAATACAGGCGGGAATGAAATGATGTCTCAATCAACTATCAGATTTTTTTTGGAATAACTTATCTTCCGTGAGTGTCGGTGTGGAATAATCACGATAGATTGAAACTGGACTAAAGACTCACACAGAACCACATAGGCGTACTGTGTTCAATGAAGACATGTTGACCTTCAGACAATATGTGTATTTATTGTTTAATCATTTCACTCTAAACAAAGCCACTAAGTCATAACGCATTGCTTATTGTGAGAGAATATGAGAAAGAATTATTAGAGATAGAGAACAATAAAAGAACAGGAATTAAGAAGAGAAACATACATTGCATTTCAATTAGTGAAGATCAAAGTTGACTGGAAATCAACATGACGGAGTGTGAAGGTGGGAAACACATCCGTTCGAGATAAAAAAAAAAAAAAAAATTAAATAGCTGTATACTCACAACTGTACTAAGAAAAAAAGAAATAAACAAAAATAGTTCGCTGGTCGGCAAAAAAGCGCTAAATGCCACATGGAAAATTGGACTACCTTAAAGCAGCCTAATACTTTCAAACAAAATATGTCGTCAACAGAACCGGACCACCAATGACATACATGCCTGAGCTTTCTAATATTAATAGAAATAAGCAGCTCTTAGAATGCATCTGCTATGGATGCACACTGAAATGGAAAAAGTTATCCATGTCATGTTTAGAATTTTTTAAATCTCTTCCGAATGGGTGCTTTCTACCCTCTCCAGCTGAATTTGGCTGGTGCGTGATTAATATGCACGTAGCGGATATTTTTTCCATCTCAGACTTACCTGGGGGAATAAAAGTTCTCATTTTCGCACTACAGCTATCGACCACCTGAAAGTGACTGCAACGTCGGGTCAATGTACGCCAGAAATGTAATTCATAATTTAGTAAAGTGCTGATATTTTATATGGCGCGGTCACTTTTTCTTTCCGGTGGTATCCACAGCAGACCCACTTTAAGAACTGCTTATTTCTATTGATGTATATCTATCTTGACTGCTATCACCATGTTGAGTAAGACAAATCATACTAAAACTCAGTTTTACCTGCAACTGATATGAAAGTTTACAAAGTAAAAGCATTCTAAAATCACTGTTACATAATTCGCAGCCCATATATTTTTGTTATCATTACATTTATTATTGCGAGTGAAAAATCTCGTGGCTTAGTTATTCCAAATAACGCTTGATGATGAAACGATCATCCAACGGTTAAGTTTTAATATTGAAATGGAACTTGAATACAGATGACCAATTTCGAAACAGTAATTTTTCTGTCGCGATGGAATTATATATATTATATATATATATATATATATATATATATATATATATATATATATATATATATATATATATATATATATATATATATATATATATATATAGTAAAGATAATTAGTATGTTAGTATATAGTCCAAGTGAATCCTCATAATATAAAAATATTAAAACTGATCCGCATCCTTGACTCCCCACTTGTGCTTTTCGACTGACTGAAACATTGAAATGGATAAACTCTGTATTAGTTTTTCGAATTTTTTTGTTTGTTTTAGCTTATACAGTTAAATTTCTATTTCCGATATGAACTCACTCTATACCGGGCCTGAACAAGGCTGACGAATTATATTTTCGTCGGTTGAAATAAGCTTATGTGGGGATTCTGAATTTTATTGTGTATTAATATATATATATATATGTGTGTGTGTGTGTGTTTTGTGTGTGTGTGTGTGTATATAATCGAAGGAAATTTATTGATTGACGGTTTGTTTTTAACGGTCTATCAACTCTTTTATGGGCCATTTATAACTGAAATATCTTCTGGATTGTGAGACTAATTATTTATTCATTACTTTGTGAGTGAATATTGCATTTTTTCCCCCCAGGAGAGAATAATGATTTTTTTTTCAGATGCAATAATTACTTAGCCCATAGCTGGTGGAAAAGTAATATAACAAACTCGACTGAGATTCAAATTCAGTACTCTGATTTTTCATTTCCAGCCTACACATTATACCGCCCACACATCCGTAAAAGGAGATGATGAACGCTTCTGGTTTACGAACCATTTCTCAGAATCTCTAAAACACAACCAAATATTTTTGCATGAGATTCTTCGTAGAACCGATTACTGTTCTGTAATCATTGTCCAAACAGAAAAAAATAAAAAAAATAATCGAATTTATCATTCAGCCTTTGTTTTCATTAAGTTTCACTTTTCTCATTTGTTTAATATTTAAGTTATTATATTTTTGACGAAAATATTTGTTATTGAAATATTCTTTTATACTTTATTTTTATTTCGTTTTTACTGTGTTTTAGTTCAAACTGTGGAATGTCATGTTCCAATAATTCATGTTTTTCTCTCGCAAAAGCAAATACTTACGCAAAAAATAAACGTCCATCCTTAATTTCATATACACCACTTCGACTGCAAGAAAAGGCAAGCACTCTCTTAATGTACTTAAAATTTCCAGATTTTTTAATACAAATTCTCACGCATGCGTGCATATCGGTAGAAATATATGTTGATACAACAATTAAAATACATTAACATGTTTCTAATAAATCAATGTAATATTTGGTTACACACTGTAAAAAATACCCACTGCTTTTCAAATACAAGTATCATTTGCAAAAGGTGAGCGACACCAAATATTAAAACAGATTTACTAAAGTTATCGTTTTTGTCTGTAATAATGTTAAATAAAAAAAAACCGTAAAAAAGTTATCACTAGAAAAAGAAAATATTTTAATCAAGGAAGGTAACTCTACACGTAAAACTTGTAATTTCCAAGGAAAATTTTTGTTTGAAGAAATTTTTTATTTTATTTTTGTATTCAATAGAAATATTTTGATATTTTTTTATATTATATTAAAAATTATACATATATTATAATATTATATATTATAAGCTATATATATATATATATATATATATATATATATATATATATATATATATATATATATATATATATATATATATATATATATATATATATATAGGATAGAATAAAGAAAGTAAGAAAACAGATTTCAATCTAACATTTTTGCAATTTAATGGTATGTCGTGTTTGGTTATTTTCGCATTGTTATGTGTAATATTTCAACAGATAGTATTCAAATATGCGTGAGTAATTGTTTAAAAGTTAGTAGTATGCATCAAGATATTTTTTTAAAAATTGCTTTTTTTATTTTTTGTTTACACCAATCTTCCCATCACGGAATGCCTTAATATACTAAGAAATCGCCTCAATAAATCCAAGGATTAGCTTCTTCTACTCGTCCACAAAATCATAAAGATATTTAAATTAATCACTAACTACTTTCAATAACATATTCTAGAAAGATTCGGTTTACCCATGAGGTCTCCTATCAGTGGTATTCACATGTGCCTTTTTCTAGAATTTATAGAATCTATCTCATTTAAACATATTATATCTAACAGCTCTACTTATCTAAGATACATTGATGATATCTTATTTTGTCTCCAAGATACCAACCTTTTAAATATAATAGCTAAACTCAATAAGGTTGGACCAGCCATCGAGTTCACACACGAATTTGAAACAAATAGCTCTCTACCTTTCCTTCATATCCTATTATTACATAATGATAATAAATTAAATTTTAAAGTTTACCGACAACCCACTAACAAATATGAACTTATCATTTTCTATTCCCACGAAAACCGGAGAATAAAATCTGGAATAATTATAAAATTTTACCTCGCCGCCCATAAGTTATGTGGCCCTGAATACATTGGCGCAGAAGAGGATTGTATTAAGAACACATTCAAAATTCTACACAAGAGGTCGGTGATATGCAGCACGCGTGCCATACGTGGCACGCCAAGCAATTTTCAATGGCACGCAATCACAAATGACATCACAAAATCCGAACCAATAAACACTACAACGCTAAGATATTTAGCTGTTTCAAAACTGCTCACTCAATGGACTTGCATTAATAATAAAAACTTAAGAAAAAACTTTTAAAAACAAATTATTTCTATTAATGTGGTTTACATAAGTTTGTATATATTGCTGTATAAAATAAATTGTAGGACAGGCATATTGACTAGTATAAAAATACGTATGCTATTGGCACACTGAATGATTTTAAAACCCAAAGCCGGTCCATAGAGAGCAAATGGTTGCCGACCACAGCTCTATACCACACATAACATTTCATCGAGCGTACAAAATCTGTAAAACCAAAAAGGTAAAATACTTACAAAAAAAATTATACAATGCATTAACCTACTCTCAAACAATTCAACTTCTAATCGCAAAAGAATTCGCCATCCCTGACAAGAGGGTCGTTACCATCACCTCTAAGACTATCAGAAATATAATCAGGATAAAAATTTAAAAAAAAAAAAAAACAAAAAGAAAAAAACATTCAAATGACGGAGTTTATCAAAATAAATGTCTACTGTGCAATAAAATCTATATTGGGGAGACATGAGGCGATTTAAAAACCCGCATCCAGAAGCACAAAGGAGATTTTCGATTAGATACACATTCAAATTCTCTCGATTTAAACGGCAATGACGTGGGACGTAACTTTAATGCGAGCTTTATTACAAAAGAACATAACCATTGAAAGAGAAAATATTATGAATCATTATTTAGAGCAATACTATCAACAATCAACGCAGATTTAAAAACTACATGACTTCACCATTTTTTACAGAGAAATTATTCATGAAATTAACTTATCTTTTTGTAATACATAAAATCAATGAAGATATATAAAAAATACCCTCAAGATATTCATTAATGAAAAATGAAAAAAAAACAAACATTTTTAAAACATCCTGCTGCGTCTCAATAACTTTTACACACTTTAGAATCCAGAATCTTTCTCACACATATTTAAATATTATCAGTTACTTCATGACATGTGACACGTGTCTAACCAATAAGAAATAAGCAAACACAACATACCATTAATATGCGTCTCTTTACTTTTAATATCTATATTGATCTCTGACGAAACTTTAATAAAATGAAGTATGCTAGACTGAAATCTGTTTCCTAATTGTTCTTTATCCTATCAGTTTGTTGGATTTCTATCCATTCTATATATATATATATATATATATATATATATATATATATATATATATATATATATATATCCATCCCAACTTGAAACGATCGGACATCTAGCCACACTGAAGAGCTAAAATACAACGAAACAGTCTGTCTGTGCATTACAATATATATTCTCCCGGGATATCCAGTTGAGCTCTCTTGAAAAAAGGGTGATTTAAAAAACAAAAAAACAAAACAAAACAATGGCTCCAATTGCTACTAACGCAATGATCTTCAACTGAATTCAGCTATTGCCGTATTTTGTATAGAAAAAATTTTAAATTTCCATTTCTCTCTGCCGTGCAAATATAGCCTAGGGGTAGGATATCTGCCTGATGCCAAATCGATCGGGTTTCGATCTCGACTTGAAACTATCAGACCCTTAACCATATTGAAGTGCTGTGATACAGCGAAACTGTCTGTGAATAACAAAATATTATTTTACGCATTATACTTTAAATCTGTTAGGTATTTTAAACACTTTCTTAACGGATTAATATTTTTAATTTTAAAATATAAATATATATTTAAGAAAGGGAAAATAAACTGCCAATAAAAAAACTTTGTATTATTGCTCTTAAGCAGAGTACTTTTGGTGGATTTTTTTATCTGTAGGTTAGACGTATCGAAGATTTTATATAAAAAATAGGTTAATAACTATGTGAAAAGCTATGGAGATATTTATTCTCCCTGATATGTTGAAGTTTGCATATATGAATTTGTGGTATTTGCTAGCTGTGTGATAGTGCACGTTAGCCTTTTTTATATGTGTATGTTGCGCATATATTAACAGAATAAGAACGGGATACAAAGAGACAAGACTATGTGTACGTAAGAAAAAGTTTCATGTAGGGTCTATAAAATGTTTTAGATATTTTTCCATATAAAAAATAAAATTCGATTCCCCCATTGAAATACATGGAAATAATACTGAAATGAGTTCATGTTAAAATATGAGTCAACGTTTGCGGGTAAAAAAAGTGAAAAAAACTTTTCATACGCGTCACAGTCAGCAAGAAAGGAAATAAAAGATTTTTCAAATAAATGAAGATTGGATCGATTCGCGCAAAAATGTTTCTTCAACCTGCCGGCTATATTCCTCCTTCTTACGTTTATATATATATATATATATATATATATATATATATATATATATATATATATATATATATATATATATATATATATATATATATATATATATATACTGATCAGACATTGCTTATTTTTATTATTTGCTTCTTACTTTTCTTTATAAAATCTGTTCTGGATTTCTGAAACGAAGCTTGAATCTGCTGTGCGAAAGAGAGATAGTTGGATGGAAAGTAAGCAAGAGAGAAAAAAATAAAATATAAAAAGAAGAAAGTATTTGAAATGTATATAAGAAATGTAGTAATTTCTTTAAACAAATGACCATCGCAACAGATCATTGTGGATATGTCTTTTTAAATCAAAACTTTGAGAATTCTGGCACGATGTTTGTAAACATGAAGCATATATATTTTGTTTTGCAATTAGTTTTATTTTTGTGAGAATTTGAGGGAAAAACCAGGCCACCAGTTGACTTGCACACGTTTCTACAGGTGTGACATTCATTTCTAATTTTTCATTTCATAGCTGATTGGTTCTCTGGTATTACAAATTCGCATATGATTCGAATTCCTTGCTTTGCACGCACGCACACGCAAACAAACTATATATCTCTCAGGAAAATGCAAAAAAGAAATAATGAGAAATAAAATAAAGAAGGAAAGAAAGAACAAGAAGGAAAGAAAGAAGGAAGGAAAAATGAAAGAAAGAATGTAGGAAAGAAAGTATGAAAGAGCGAGAGAAAGAACAAAAGAAAATGAAAAAAAGAAAGAAAGAAATAAAGAAGTTAAGAAACAAAAACGAAAGAAAGCAAAAAAGAATGAAAGAAAGAACGAAAGAAAGAAAGTACGAAAGAAAGATGAATATAGCCGTAAGTAATAAGACGATATAAAAGAAGATATTTGAAATGTACATGAAAATATGGCATTTTATAAAAAGAAATTGATATTAGGAAGACAAAAACGAATGAACGAAAAAACATTTAGAGGCTAAAAGGAGAAAAATAAATAGATAAATACATTCCGCTTATAAAAATTATTTCCAAACGGAAAGGAGACAAAAAAAGAGGATAATGGTCGGAAATCAAAAATAGAATAAACTGAAAAACAAAAAGCAATGAAACAGAAAATATTCCAGAAAGGAGAATGAATAGACGAAATCAAAAGGAAAACGAAAGAACCAATAATATCCAAACAACAATAAAAAACGGAATATTAAAGAAAAAGGTAGAGAAAACAATAATTAAAGTGTTTAGAGGAATTATAGAGAAAATGGATTGATAGGTATCGCGTCAAACATCAAATTCTATTCCACTGCGGAGGAACAGGAATTAGAAAACTAAGTAAATACATATCATAACCTGTTAGAGTAAAAGTTAAATTATAGTACGATATTCTTTTCTTTTTTTTTTTTTTTACAGTAAGGTTCACCTTGTACAATCCCGTGGGCCACTCAGGTTAGAAAGGTAAGTTAAAAGGCATTTTATACAGAGACGAATTGAACATGTTAAGATTGTAGTTATTGAGAAACATATTCTTGGGAGTCTGTTAAACAGGGCAGTGGTTCGCAGGAAGAAGCTATTGAGTGGAACTTTCTTCTGGCCGATGGAAAACGGAGGTAATGTTGGTGGTTGCTTACTATAAGTTACAAGGCGGGTCCTAGACATGAAAGTTAGACCACACCACGTATTGACACTAGATTGTGAGTGAAACTGGGTAGACGAAACTATTTGGAAACCATCGATGGTTTTGCTAGCATGAACTCACCTGTCATCGTGACCAAGGTTTTGAGCGGAGTGACCTTGTTCAGACAGATTATGAGCTCCCTTCCAGAAACTCTAACTAACGACCGCTCAACGTATTCACAATATGGACAATATATATATATATATATATATATATATATATATATATATATATATGTGTGTGTGTGTGTGTGTGTGTGTGTATGTGTGTGTGAGTGTGTGTTATGTATATATTTACAAGTGTTATATATATATATATATATATATATATATATATATATATATATATATATAAAGAAAAACAGACCACTTTCAGGTCCCATTATAATAATTTATTTCACCAGAGCACTTTCAAAGGACGCCGAATCATCAGATGGTAATTCCAAACGATGAAACGAAAGGAAAATTGATGGGTTGTGTAAGTTTTTGTAATTTAACAGAGATGGTAATAAGGAGGGGTTAGAGAGACATGGTAGTTTAGAGAGGGTTTAATTTAATATTTCTCTCAATCATAATTCGTATTGGGGAGAAGGAGTGACCAGACCTGGACCTATTTAAACGGTTAACTTAACGGAAGTGATATATATATATATATATATATATATATATATACAAGTGTTGAAACAAAATGGCTATTATTGTGGTGATTTTATAACATATTTATGTTATGATCTTCGAATAAATAATTATATATGTATATATATATATATAATTATATATTTATGTGTGTATGTATATATATATATATATATATATATATATATATATATATATATATATGTGTGTGTGTGTGTGCGTGTGTGTGTGTGTGTGTGTGTGTGTGACAGGTGGATCTGCTTTTAATTTTTTCATTCATGCAGACCATGGGCATTCTTTTTGCTTTAAGTAGTTTTATTTAAATTTTCAACTGTTCGGTTCGATCACTGTTCTTTGATTTGGGAAATATTTGAACATTATTTTTCCAGTATCTTATGAGATATTTCGAAGTCTGAACATGGGTCATAACCTAACCTACTCTAACCTCCCCCAGTTTCTTTTTCTTCCCCATTTTTCATCCCGACTACGTCATCTTTTGATTTTCCGCTTTTCGTCATTTATTCTTACTCTTTCCATTCCATGAGTGAGTGTGCTTCTTGTTTGTGTCCATCGATAGAACATAGAGCCTATTCTTATTAGTTTTAAGGAATGGACAGGTACTATTAATACAGTGTAACCCGGATATATGATACCCGAATATATATATATATATATATATATATATATATATATATATATACAGTGTAACCCGGATATAAGAAACCCGGATAAGAGAAACCCGGATATAAGAGATATTTTCTCTGGTCCCAAATTAGAGCCATACTTACCGAAACAAAATAGACCAAACCCGGATATAAGAGAAACCCGGATATAAGAGACTTCTTCTCCGGTCCCGATAACTCACTTATATCCGGGTTACACTGTACTGTTTTATTTTAGTTTTATCTTCGTATTTTTCTTTAACTTATTTTCTTGTTTCATCCTCTTATCCCATCATTTAAGAAATCATGAACTTTTCATATAAAACTTTATAGACAATAAAACGAAATTTATACATTATGGGATGCTCTGTAGGTCCGCTGCGAATATGCGGTATTATGCTATATGCACGAGTGAGTGGTGATGAATGAGTTCTTTTGGTGAACGTGCAAATTTTAATGAATTAAATGCGTCGTGATTATGTTTAACTAGGACTAGGATAGCTAATAAAGACCAGCCCCTCCCAATTTTCGATTCGGCCTTATGCCACAATTTTGTATTTTTTCTAAATAAATATATCGTCTGAGCTGTTTAGGCTTTCATACACCGTTATCATTTTTGAATTGACAGGTTTGTTTCAATGTGTTTTCATTTTCGAGAGTCGCTTTTTCACGCGTTAGTGGATGTCATGACGGCGTTTTTTGAAGTATCGCGTTGTCACGTGTCGGATAACGGATGACGGGTTGATAACGAAAAGACAGAACGAAAGAAGATATGTTTGACGAGCTTTAAGGATGAAAAAAAAATATAATGATATAAAACTTAAAAATATTGGCTATGACACAAAGTTAGGCGTAGACATTATCTAAAATATAATAAATATTAAACAACATAAAAAATATACAAATTATGGATAGAGAAAGATATTCCGTGTCATCGAAGAACGCAAGGAAAGAAAGTCGAGACGAATGACTGAAAACATACAAGAGAAAGTGTGTGAAAATTAGATTGCAAGTCATTGAATAACAGATATTTCCCTCCGGCTGTTATTTGAAACCCACCAGACCATCTACGGTTTTTTAGTTTGCTTATTCCGATACTTGGCCAAATATTTATTCTTAAGTTATTCATTTGATATTTGCTAACAGCATTATAGGAATTAGGTCATCGTTTCACCAACACAATTTCCTATTTCCAGAAACTGATGAAAAAACAAAGACAATTGATATAAATATTGTTGAACGTGCAAAATGATACAAAAAACCAACAAGAATCTAAACAGAATCTAGAGTAATAGGCGCCACTATTTAAAAAGGATAATCTAAAAAATATGAACTAAATTAATGTTATTATTGGATTCAATTCTGTGTTAGTCACCATAGGTGTTTTGTTAGGCCCAAATTTTCAAATATATGTAAGTTCTAATTAGCATCTTAGTTTACTCCCACCCACTACTCTTCTGAGGGTGTGTAGCACTCAGTGCGGCTTAGTTGTAGCTCAAGTGTCGTGGGTGACAGGCCTCGTTTTGAGTACTTCGGGGTAACCTCTCGCTCTACATGACTGAAGAAGGTAATTTTTCATGACTATATTTTTTGTATATTATATATATATATATATATGTATTATATAATATACTGAATATAACAGAGAATTATCCAAATCATGTTAGAGTATAATTACCCATCCCACAAAATGTTTAATATCTAAAAAAAAAAACAAAAAAAAACACGAAATTAATTGAGTTTCGATTTTCAGGTTTTTAGATAAAACGTTTAGACATCTTGATAACATTTGTCGTAAGAATCGCTGAAAATCCGGTTCATTTATTCAACCAGAAACAGAACAGGTGAAAAACGTTTTGTGTCATTTCCACTCTTTTCTCAACTGAGCAATTGTGAGAGCAAAAAGATCATTCAGACCTTCAGTAATGGTACCAACATTCAAACTCCAGCTTCCATCTTAAAATCTATTCAAGAACCATCAAGAGAACGGTAAATAAGTTTAAAAAAGAAGGAACGGTAGAAAGGAATACTGGATCAGGTGGTCACAGCAGGGGGAGGATCATCATTTCAACTTGGAGTTAAGGTAATCTATTAGAAAAGATCCAACTCAATTCACAAGTCATTTGGCACATGTGTGAGGTGTTTCATCTATGACAGTCCAAAGAGCAGTGAAAAAGACTTCAAAATGAAATTGTATGTGAAACGTGTTAGGCATCTTGCTACTCCAAGACAGAAAGTTAGAAGTTTAGAGAGGGCGAAGATAACCTTGAATAATGAAAATACAATTGAAAAATGAACCTGGAATATATACACACACACACACACACACACACACACACACACACACACATATATATATATATATATATATATATATATATATATATAAATCATGCCATATTCGTTTCTGTTAATCTTGGAGATTAATTATACATTCTTATTACTCAAAGTAGAGTCCAAGTGTGCTATGAAAGCCTCGGATAATTCCAGTAAGATTATCTCTAATCATTTCTAAGATACAACGGATCAGAGCTTAATCTAACAATTGACCACTTTTGCTTTAACACGATTTGGTCAATTTTGTTGACACAGGTATATATTTATTTGATGAACTGTTTTTCCCACTGAATATTTACTAGAAAAATTGAAACACATCAATTAAAACCTCCCAAAATAATCGTTAGAATAATACAGTATACTACTCACAATGCATCAAGAGCCTTTATATATAAATAGTCGAGCAACATATATAGCATATATAGCCTGGTGATTGGGTTTAGCATAAAACAGAATGTCACTTGTGGGTGTTGACTTCAATGTCCACTATCTATCTATCTATCTATATATATATATATATATATATATATATATATATATATATATATATATATATATATATATATATATCTTCTTCTTATTATTATTATTCTTCTATGTGCTGTGTCACTTCAGGACTTGGGCTATCATTGCTTTCCACAAATTTATGTCTTAAATATTGTGTATTCGCGATCTTCGTAATCCCTATGCAATCAAACATTTACACAACCCCTATTAGGTAGGTTATACGCGTCTTTCCTCCGTCCCCTATGCCTTCAATATGTCGTTCTAGTGTTAAATTTTCCAAGTCCTCTTTCTTCATTAAATACACTAGAAATTTTAAATCACACAGTCACTCAAGTCGCTGCTGCTAATATTTTAGGCATATCCATATCTTTCCATAATTAATACAGCAATTGATGTTCAAAATACACGACCACGATATCCAGGTTCGAATTTCACCACTGTCGATTTCTCACAGAAATTAACCTAATTATTACGGCCTGATAATCTTAGCGCACGTTTGTAAACTATACTATGGGATTGGGCGAAGCCTTTTCAGATACTGAGGACACTGCTGGGAAGCCATCGAGAAAATAGTCGTAGGTCAACCTGACAGCTGGTTTGAGTTTCGCAAACGTTCTATGATCATCCGATAACCTCATAAACAGTAACTAACATCTGATCAGCATAGTTATAGTACAAAACTAAATTTCACAGTCATTTTGTATGTATCTGAATAGGTTTCTACACCATGAATTAAATAGATTTAATAACATTCGGCAATCTTCGGAACAAAAGTGAAAGTAGTCCTTACATATTTAGTTAATTATATCCATATAATAATATAGACACTTGTTTTCATTATTTTCTTTATATACACCCCTGTGCAAATTAATTGACAAATTAATTGACACAGCTGCTTCAGTTTTTCACCATACGGTCAGTTTCAGAGCGACTGGAGTGACAGGGTGTAATTGATTTCTATTTACTGCTCAGATTAGGTCATTTGCACTGGTGTGCAGTAATAGGAATATATTTTTTGGGTGTATGATATAATTTCTCTGGTTTTGAAATATATCAGTGATTGCATCAGATTTTCTTCACGCCCAGACACGATTATCCCAACTGTCGATTAGATGTCGTATGGGCATTTTTTCCGAAGGTCTTTACATCAAGGAAGCGTACGAAAATTTGTAACGCTGCACGAACACACTAGCAAGCCTTACCAGTGAGCAAATGAAAGTACTATACCGGAAACTCTCCTGGTTTAAATCCAGTCGAGAATCAGTTGCCATTCTCCAAGGAGCGATTTCATGGACTGGACATACGAAGTAATAACATGTGCATTGGGTCATGTTTCATTGGAAAAATACAAAAAAGTAAATAAAAACGGAATTATTAGTTTTGTTTCAATTAATTTGTACAAGGGTGTACATTTAAATGTTGATATGGATAGTAAAAACTGAATGATCACATTTTTCTTTATTTTTGGGGAGTCATTCGTTCTTGATATGTATTTTTTTAACCATTTCACCCCAAGCAAGTGGAGTGCCACTAGCACGCAAGGGGTTACAGAGAGTGAAAGTAAGAGTAAAGAGGGGTGTTTGAGGAAAGGGTAAAGTGAAGGACAGGGATCAAGATCAAATCATCAGAAGATGTCGATTGACATTACATTTAATTTTTTCAAGATTATAGTTATCAGGGAAGCAAGTAAACGGAAAGGAGTTCCACTGTTGGGAGGTTTGAGTGAATAAGCAGGTGGAGTAGAAGAGACTGTTACATTTAACTGTTTCGACAGTAAAAGGATGGGACCGAGATGTCAACCTAGTAGTACGCTTAAATTCATGCATTTGGGACACCAGTGAAAATAGATCATCAGAGGAGTTGTCATGAAAATATTTGTAGAAAAGACAGAGGGAAGCCACATCACATCTGTGAGAAAGGGACTGAAGTCGATATGCCAGGTCAGGAGATATCATATTGCATATCCATCTTTGGATTTTGTCGAGAACCTCGGGATGAACAGCGGAGACACCAGACCAAATATGTCAAGAGTATTCAATTCAAGGACGAATGGTAGATTTGTAGATCTGAAAGATGGACTAAGACGAGAAAAAACCTCCCGATGCGACAAAATGAATCAACTTTCCTTGCGGTAGATGTCGGTACTGATTCAATGTAGTTGTCTCATCTCAGGTCTGTGGAAAACCTGCGAGTAAGAAGGCGCACTTGTCACGAAGCTGATCATCTGCCATTCTGATTTGGGGCAGGTATGTTTCTCTATTGTGAGTAAATGAGAATAGCTTCACGTTAGAAACATTAAAGTTTACAGGCCATTTTATGCCCCAGTCAGACAAAGATTGGAGGTCCTTAGCGAGACCAAAGGCCAGGTTAACTTCCGCTTTTACTATTGAGACATAATTAAATGGTAGTGTCGTCATCTGCGTAGATGCTTATATCTATTAACGCTTTCCTTGAAAGCCTAAATGCTTCATTTTTCTTATTCTTTGTACTCTATCATCTGGTTCCTTCTGCGTAAAAATGTCGATGTTGTTCAGGTGCACAACAATCTTAAAATTAATTTGACTATCTTTCGTAATATCTTCGAGGTTCCAATATATCGGGACTTTTGCTATGCTAATGGAACTAAAATACGTGTGAAGCCGCTTGGAGCAGATTGGCTTTCAACTCTGTCGCGTGTACACACTAAGTTATAACGTTCTCCCTCACTGCCTTTGTTTATAGCCGTGCTTGGAAGGAAGGTATGTAGAGTGTGCTTGTCACACAAAACCGCAGTAGCTTCATCAGTGACTATGGCTTGTGAATTAGTTTTGACCCAGAATCGTAATCCACAGGGCCGACACTATTCGCCCCTTGTGATTTTTCCACTCTCAAAAATCAAATCTCCAGTGAAAGGAACAATACTTCAAAAGTCCATGAAATCCAATAGATAAAAGACAGCTGCTTGTTATCCCATAAAGCAATTCCATGATTGCTTCCATCAATGGAAACGTCGCTGGATATATTATGCCTCAGAGCATAAATACTTAATTAGTGTTTTTTTTTTTTTTTTTTTTTTTTTTATAACGGCAGTCCAGTATCTTTTTGATCAGGCTTCGTATGTTTCGTGTCATATCAGGAAGTAGGCGAACGTAATTCTCCACATTCAGCCATATGAATTTCAACTCTCTATTTATGATGTTATGCATATATTTCCTTTTTATTTCTTTTCCCCTAAAACTTTGTCTTTGCTCACATGTATTCTCAGCATCCTTCAGTAGAAACACATTTCTGTTGCTTCAAGTCTCTTAATCATTTGTGAGGAGATTGTTCATAATATTATGTAACATTTCTTTTCTTTGATTATAAATAGTTTTTTTTTCTCATTTTTTTTTTATATTTTGCTTAGCTTTTGAAATTTTGCTATCTCGATACGTTTTTCGATTTCAGTTTGGATCATTCCGTCCTATGTTACAACGCTTTCCAGATATTTCCATTGTTGTATTTCTTTGGTTTTTGTTATCGCCATTTTGTAGTTTGCATGTTCAGCTGTTCCGTTTGCTGACACACGAATTTTCTGTGCCTCCTATAAACACTGTGTCATCTGCATATTTTATTTCATTATGTCTCTTGTCTCCAATAACAAATCCTGGTAGGACTTCTAATTCTCTCAGAATTGCTCAACTGTACCGGTTGAATAATCCGGTGAGAAAACACATTCTTGTCTTACATCCCTTCCTGTTTTTGTATATCCAGTATCGTATGCAAATTAGATAGACAAGTATAAATAGAGAACAACTGGCGAACATAGGGAGTCTCTGCTAGCAAACCTGGTTGTTATTCAGGACACGGAGAACTGTATTACGGCTACTACTACGCAAAGAGATATGCAAAACATAACAGTAAGTTTACTGATTTCATTTTCTCTCATTATGTAGGTGGTTTGAGCTAAGTGTAGACTCTGGATTATTCTAATATTTTTTTCAAATATATAACGTTTACCTAGTAGTTCCACCAGTTCTTTCAACTCCTCAGAAAAAGAAATGTTAAATCTCTCACCATAAAGCTAAATATTCAACAGTTCGAGCAATGTTCATATACCTATTCATCTTCTAAACACACCATGTAATCAAATGTCTTCAATGTTGAGGTGTAATAATCGCGCTGTCCAGCGCAAACTGCCAAATTCCTAATGTCTAACTCATCGCTATTTGAACAACAGACAGATTTTGCCAGATACATTATAAATACAATACCTCCAATATTACCCATTTTTAATCACGACTAGAGCATAGTTCGACACTTATAAGGACAACGCAAATAACGAGAGACCGGATGAAGTGACCGGGCATTTCGTCTTCTTCATAACGTTAAGCGAATTGCCATCACTAAACAGATTTATTCATGAAGCAGACCATTAAGAAAAGGCATTGCCCTGTCACTCAAGATCACCGTAGCAGCTGTTTAACTAATCAAGGCCTTTTGCCTGGGACAGGTGAATTTAATCACGCACAAGTGAGATTTTCTGAAAGCATGTAACGTTAGAAGTATGAGTAGACATTAATTCGACCGTGGAATTAGTATTAGAACTTATTATTATCAGTTTTTTTGAATCAATCTTCTAGAATAGATTCAAGTTGTTAATTAGAATTACTTTCGGAAGCAAATGGAACTGTAGACTCGTAGGTATCGTTGTATTAAACATTTCCGAAAAAATAATACTTCATAAAAAAAAAATGCTTGATTTTTTTGTTCTCAATTGGTATTAATTTTTTTCATTCGTGTTCTTTGTTTTAGCGGCATATCAAACGCTATGGGTTATTTAATGCCCAAATCTAGATATTTTGAAAGCAATTGTATGCCTTCAACTAAAGAAAAATGTATTGTTGGTTATTCTACTATAAACTGTTTTGTTGGTTTATGCTTTAAATATACTGTTGATAATTTTACAGCCATTGTTGGCGTACTGATAAATCATTAGTTACCTCCCCTTAAGGTATAGGATGTAGGAAAAGAACCCTGTAAATCCGTCTGTAGCCAGAGTAAAGTGCAGTAAAGCTTTGCTATAAGTTTATTCACTAGTTCTGTTTTTACTATAGTGGGTAATATTAACATAAAAATGTATTACTGGTGTTTTTACTATGAAATATGTTTATTTACTATAAAATATATTTTTATACTTTCATAGTGTTTTTTTTTTGTTCTTTTTCGGTGGGCGAGTTAACTATTTTCCTATAGCTGGGACCCTAACAGGTGCTACCACTCCGGGACAGGGTGGAACTGGGAACAACAGCAACTGAGAGGTGTTTCAACTCATCTGAATACCACCAATCACCCGATCAGCGGCCTTGCTGTAGAATGTATTCGATCGTTATATACAGTACTATATTCAAGTTATTTATATTTTTAACCCAGCGTTAGTTCAATGGGGTGAGTTTTTACCCAACATTTTTTAAAAAGTAGTCTTAATTCCTTGCTGGCAACTTGATTCTTTTGCTCTATCCTACTATTCCCATGACTCAGTGAACACGCAGCTTGGTTCAGTTGTAGCTCAATTGAAGTGAGAATCAGACGCCAGGGGACTATCCATTTTCGGATTAACGCAAGGTTAAATAAGTTTTTCACCTTAAGAACGCAGGAGATGAGAATTTTCCGCAAATTGCTTTTCTTTATTATCTGGCAATTGCCAAGCGTTCGTGGGAAAGATAGAGGAGTGTTTTCCAGCTGTTTTCATCACATTTTGCAATTCAGAAATGTTCTTCTCTGAAACGAGTTGCTACAGAAATGTAAAAAGACTAGCCTACGCTTCTATTTAATCCATAGCTATTGGGATAATCGGATTCCTGCCTTTCCCATAGGTATCATTACAAAAAGAATTGCGACAGGCTAGAATCTGCAAGGGGATTTGAAATCGTCTCCTCATTCACAGTTCACGGACCGATATCATTTAAATTACCCGCACGCACGTCGCACTTGATTACTTTATAAACAAACTTTTATTCTGGAAACTTGAAATCGATTCATGCTATACTTCTTAGCTATCTTCTTTTCTTTTATGTGCTGTGTACCTTCAGAACGTAGGCATTCAAGGCTCTCCACTTCTCCCTATCGCTTGTAGCTCTCAATAATTATGTTCCTTTGCTACTTCCTCCAGACTTTGTTCCACCATCCATTATTAATGATATGCGTTGCTTTCCTTTGTGTCTTTTTCCCTCTCTTCGACCTCTGAGTATCAGATTCTCCAAGACTTCCTTTCTCATTACGTGCCCCAGAAATTTCAGCTGTCTCTTCTTGATGTTAAGTATAAGCTTCCTCCTTGTTTGCATCCTATCTAAGACATCATTGTTCCTCATAGACTCTGTTCATGTTATCCTTAGCATCCTTCTCCGTTGCTTCGAGTCTTTTCTTCAACTTTGAGGAGACCGTCCAACATTTGCTGCCGTAAAGGAAGACAGAAATCACGTAGCATTTCATAACTGTTTTCTTTTTTACCAAAGAAATCGTCCTGTCTCGTAATAATCTGCCTAGCTTTTAGAATACGTCCTTGGCCATCCCAATACGTCTTCCCGTCTCAGTGTCGCACGTACCGTATGTCAACCACTTCCAAGATATTTAAATTTCAGCATCTGCTTGATTTTAGTGTCCCCAACCTAGATTCCTTTATTTTGGTTCAAACTATGGGTATCATGATTAATATGAATCACTGCATTAGATAAGGAAGCCACACCTTTTTAAGGATTACTCTAAATTAGGCAGCCTCCCGTTAAGGCATAAATTGAGATATTTGTTGGGAGTTGGTAATATTTTCTTTACTGGAAACTTTGGAATAAAACGAAATGTAGTGAAGGGTATATATGTTTATTCTTATTTAGAGTGATGAGCCCTTATGTATTTGGTGCAGTAAAATGTTCCTTTATAAGCTGTATATTGATAACAGTCTGGAGAAGGTCTAGTTGTTTAGTTTTAAAGTCAGACCATGATAGGGGGTAGTAGTAATATTAGAAATAGGACATTAATAATCTGCTGTGTTTTTCTCGACCCTAAGCTACTTCTTCACGCGTCACACTTGGCTGGTTTCTCTTCATTGGTTTTTTCTTTTTTTTTTTTTTTTGGTGTTTTTTTTTTCGTCCTCCCCCGCCATCTTCTTCTATTACAGAGGTGTCAGTGTATATCCTTTTAACCAGGCTTCCGTTTTAGGAAACATCAACAGTCTCTTTGTGTTAATTGTTTTTGATAGGCCAAAATTATTTTTTTCAGGCGTTCCTTTCTTTTTCATTTTTTTAACGGAGGTTAATCATGGAGGCCCCTTATTTTTTGTTAGTTTTTCAGTCTTAAAATAGTACGCTCTGTTCCAGCGAACTTCCGGTGTTTTTCTAGTGTATATAGTGTAAAGTTTAGAGAGATGGGGAAATAAAGAAATCAGGTTTTTAAAGTAAAGTGCGAATGCCTTATTTTAATTAGAATTCTTTTTATTTTTGTTTATATATTTTACTTAATATATCAGTACTCAGTACATACTCTTCGTAATCTCAAGAGGAAGATCATATTAAATCATTCACTAGTCCGAATAACTAATCTACAATATCTTTAACTCAGAACTGATTTTTACGATAACTCCACTGTGAAATATCTTTATTTTTTAGTAACGTGTTTGTTGACATTTTAAATGACGTTACGTATCAATAGTATGGTGTATTTCAAATATTAAATCCACATCATTGGGCGCCTAATAATTTCTCTGCTTTTATTTTAAACGTTTCACCCTCATGCAAAGCAGTAAGGTCACAAAGAAACAAAGGGTGTGTGAAGTATAAGAAAAAATAAAGAAAACAATATTACGGAACGAAGACAAAAGAAGAAAGTAGATAACGACTAACTTTGTAGTTAATTTTTATTTAAAGATCAAAGATGCCTGGAAACTATGGATCCGGAAGAGAAATATGCAACTCAGAAGTGCGAGAAAATAAACTGTTAACATAGAACAATAATCATGATGGTATTTATAGAAAAGGCAGAAGGAAGCAACATAACGGCGGTAGGAAATAACTGAAGCCTCAACGCCACGTCAGGACTAATAATTCTTGCTTATTCTTCTTTGGATTTTATCAAGAACTTTTTAAATATGGAGCAGGAGCACACAGCAATATATGTTTGAAGGATTCGAAACAAGAACGAATGGTAGACTTATAAATATATAAGATAGGTTCTACAGAGAAAAATGATCTAACACGATACTATGAATAAACTTTCTTAGAATCAGACTTACCAATGGATTCAATGTAATCTTTCTACTTCATGTCAGCCAATAATGCTAACCCGAAATGGCTCAATGACTCACTTTCACCCGAGGTTAGCATCAGCCATACAGATAGGAGGCATAGTGCTCTTCGGATGATTACCATATAGAAGTTTCGTTTTAAGCGCGTTTAATTAGTAAGACACTCTTTGTCTCATTAAAAACTGAGTGCAGGTCAGTTTTTAAAGTCAGCTGACAATTTCACCTCATCGGACTTTCTGTCATGATAGGAGTAAATACTTGTTTTATCAGCATAGATACCGAATTGAAAATTGATGGCTTTGAAAAGGGCATTTATTAAAATTAAGAACAACTTAGGTCCAAGCATAAAAATCTCAGGAACACCTGCATTAATGTAAACATATCTACAAGAGTGGCTATTAAAAGATAAGATTATTTTTGCAATTAGATAAGAAAGCATGAATCAGTTCCAAAGTTCTTCCAGAAATACCGTAACCTTTCAAATTCTAAAGATGACAAGTCTGTTGAACACTGATAAATTCCTTCAAGGTATCCAAAAGGTGTTAAAATTAACACGACAATTCATGATCTCAGGTAACAACAGATTGTTGGTATGTTTTTAGATCAGCTGCAAATTTGATATAATCGAAATAGTCAAACGTACGATCAAGACAAAGTAAATCGTTATGTCATCAGTATAAATACCAAGTTGAGAACTTATATCTTCAGATAAATTGACGGATCAAAATTAGAAACAAAGACAGTCCACGTGGAGGACATTTGTATTAGTACGAAAAGATAGAGCTGAGTGGTCGTCCAAGATAATTTTCATTTGTTTTCGAATAATTGATAAGTGGAATACAAAAATAAAATAAATACTAATTAATTTAATTACAATTAAGATAATTATTTATTTTATAACACTTGTGAAAAGTATCAAAGATAAGATATTCTTATATGAAAATAAAACGTAATAGTTTTGGAAATAATAAATTCCTCATTAACATTGTAATTATTTATTATTTTTTGACCAAAAAGTCACTGCTATTATCGTTTGAAATGTATAAAAACCTTCACATTGAAACGGTTTTTCAGGAAATAGGTTTCTAAAAATTCAGGTGAAATAACGTTTTCCGGAATTGATTGACACAGACGATTATAATCCTTCATTCTTGGATGTGCAAGTCGTGTAAATGATAGCGACTCAAGTTTATTATATTCACTTACGCCTACTTACCCATCGGAAATAGTGGGATACCTCTTTTCTCCAGGCTGTTATGTGCGAAATAGTATGGTAGACTATGCGTTTTAGCCATGGTTGACAAACAGACTAGAAGTAAAACATCAGAATTCAAATCTTTTAGACATATGTCTAACAATTTCAGCCTGTAAAAACTACTATACGCTATGGAAGCGGGCAGATCGATGTGGTCCTATACTCCTCAGGCGTCTTCAGGGCATGACTGCAAATGAGTATCGTAGTTGGCCAATTTCTCGTGATATAATAATACCGCTATTGCTAACATTAGCCGATTGCCTATAGGGGGACATTTGGCATACACTGACCGAGCAGGCATTAATGTTATCGGATGAAATTTATTAAAATTTAATCCTAAAATACATTTGAGGACAATAAGTCTCTCAAGTCTATTATCTGTTATCGTTCTTTTTAGTATTGATAGGGGTTTCTATTTGAAGTAGTGTTGAATGTCAACATCTTGATTATGTTATTTTCTTATCGAGTCACATGTGCTATCCATTTTCGTTGTTGCTGCTGTTGGTAGTGTTTAAGTGACGTGAATTCTATTAATTGGTATGTTTTTTTTTTGTTCTTGATTTTGTATCGTCAGTTCACAATATTCAAAGCAGGATGATCATTACCAAGACGCTGAGGATTCACTCGCTCAAACACATTTATATTAATTGATCTTAGAATGCGGTTGTATAAAACTGACAGTTTAGATATTTTGAGCGGATTTAGCACCATTCATGATTTCCACATGAAAGCCTCGATCCTATGAGGCTATTTAAGAACATGAAAAGTGTTCAGCTGGTCATACAAACTATTAGTGATGTCTTCCATCTTCACGGAGTGCACCATAATTGTAGCTCAAGCTAATATTTCATCATACTTTTTGTCGTTAGATATTAAGTCTTGTCTTTTTCAAATTATCTTTGTTTTTTTTTCTTTATTTTTGTTTGTTAACTGTATATAAACGCACTGGGGGATTTAATACCGAAAAATAAGTTAATGCGGAGATTTGAAGTTGTAAAATTATGGCATATGTTATTCTGCTTCCACGATTGAATACATCGTAGAGGATACTCAGTCTTTTGTGAATATACATGTTTGTGTGGACATAATTACTGGAGGTAGAGATTAATGTGTTTTACTTTGTATTTTTTTCAAGTTATGTTGATGTTATATCTTGGAATACCTTTGATTTCTTTTAAAAAAGTAAGGATCAGTGTGGCTAAACCAATTGCTTCAAGCAAGATTACTTTCTACCCTTCGGCTATTAGCGCACGTCAGAGGGAAAGGGAATTCTAGCATATTATTTTTTATGAATATAGACAAACGCCAGACAGCCATAGTGCTCGAATCCTTTTTAATGAAGAGCGTTGCGTCAGCGAAGATGGCTGCTGATTAGAATTATCCGCTCTCTCAATAGTGATCAAACGAAATTTTTCGTGAGCACAATACATATATATATATATATATATATATATATATATATATATATAATATGAAATATGCATATTTAAATTTTTGATATAATTATGTTGTTTAATTACATTGCTAAGTGTTTAAGGTATATGAATTGATGACATAAAATATTTCTTTCATGTTGGTTGTCTGAATTTTTAGCGTCACAATGGGTTAGTTAATGATGGAATCTAAATATTTTGAACAATCTTATGGCTTCAACTACTGATAAAATGTATTTCTGGTCACATTGCTATAAAAGTGGAATACTGATTATATTGTTATAAAAACGTATTGCTGCTTTTTTTACCATAAAAATATATTGTTCCTCCTTTTACAACAAATATGTATTCCTACAGTTTTGTTTCTTTGGAGATTCCTATTTGCCCATAGCTGGGAACCTACGAAGTGCTACAACATCAGTTAAGGGGTGGTTCAACGCTCCTCGAATCATCCAATCTTAGAATCAGACGCCTTGCTGGTGGTTGGAGTTTATCGCCATACCCAGGATTAACGTTTCTTTTGTCACGTTGCAGCTCTCTCCGAAAGATACTGTTTAAAATAATGTGAAATATTCATGTGTAAATGCCAGAATATTTTATCAGGAAGCTAATTTGCTAATATCTTTCTAAATTGGAGATGGACTGCATTCTGTAACCATATCAAATCAATGTTGTTTATGTTTTTAACGAATTTTTCTGATGAAATTCCATATTAATATAATTTTCCCTGAATAGGATAAGGTAAAAACTGTTTTCCTATTCATATAATATATTTGGAAGATGTTATTTATTATGTGAAAAATAGATCATTCACAATTTGGAAAGATAGATACAGCCCTACTTTAGAATTAAAAATATTTTGTTTAGCGTCAAATGTGTAGATGTTAGAAATATAAAAATATCATGTATTGAATTTTATCACAAAACGTAACCAAATTTAATATCTATCAGAAATCAGTTCAGAGAAATTTACTCGATATTTTTTTAATTTATCTGTCTGCTTTTTTTTCATTTACTGTTGGAAGAAATTACTGCATCTTGACAGATCCGTATCTCCACTATCTTCTCTGTTCAATCGATTTTACTGGTCGAATTGCGCCGCCATCTTGTTTATCACTTCATTTGCAGTTGTTATGGTATATACGATATTTTTATTCAAATAGAGAATTCCCTACAGACTTTAGCTTCTTCACTAATGTTCTAGTTTTTACGCTTGTTCCATATGCAGAAAATAATTAGACGCCAGGAATCATTTACCAAATAAGTTGGCGTTAAATTGGGATTTATGTCAAACTAAATAATACATTTGATTAATCAAACATTATAAATAGCATACGGTGGTTTATTGCAGACATTAGCAATGTAATGAAAACAACATAAATTATATCAAAAATGTAATTATAAAAGTTTCAAATTTATATACATTATATATATATATATATATATATATATATATATATATATATATATATATATATATATATATTCATAAACACACACACACACACACATATATATATCCTTGTCGTAACACTCAATTGTATATATCTGTATTAATGTCTTCTGTCTCCTCTCTCTTTTCCATTTTTCCTTCCCTTTCACCCCACTACCCTCCTATCTCTATATATCATTTCCGTGAAGTTAACCATCTAAATAGGTCAAGGTCCGGTCACTCCTCCTACCCCAATATAACGCACACTTAAGAGAGATATGAAATTAACCCCTCCCTATACTCTACCTTGTCTCTTTAACTACAACCCTCAACCCCCCCCCTGTTAAATTACAAATATTACACTACCCATCGATTTTTAATCTCACTTTTCCTTTCATTTCGATGTTGGAAGTGTTACCTGATGATCCGGAGTCCTTTAAAAGGATTTTGGTGAAATAAATTATTGTAATGGTACTTTAAAGTGGTCTGTTTTTCATTAAATATATATATATATATATATATATATATATATATATATATATATATATATATATATATATATTATACTTACGAAAAAATTCGTTTGAGCACTGTTGAGAGAGAGGAAAATTCTAAACAGCAGCAGTCTCCGCTGATGCAACGCTCTTCATTAAAAATGAATCGAGCACTATGGGTGTCTGGCGTTTGTTTATATTCGTAAAAAATAATATCCTAGAATTACCCTTTGCCGTCCGCTGATAGTTCAGGGTTAAAAAGTAATCTTCCTTGGAGCAATTGGTTTAGCCCCACTGATACAGTGAAACAGGCCTGTACGTGGCTGATATTGTATATATATATATATATATATATATATATATATATATATATATATATATATATATATATAGATAGATAGATATATATAGATAGATATATAGATAGATATTAAGACTTAAGATGTGTTATATTTATGGGATAAATTGCTCAATATCAGAGATAGAGCGTGTGAAAGTAATAAAATGAACATAGAAGTCAACACTTAGAGGCAACTGTCTGTTTCATGCTAGACGCAATCGTCAAGCCACGAGTGCTGTTATTTTTCTCGGCTATTTATATATACGGGTCAGTGGTGCATTGTGGGTAGTCTATTTTGGTGGTTATTTTGCCGGAAGTCTTTTATTTGTTTATTTATTTATTTGGGTTAAGTTATTTTGCTTGTTTTCATTTATTTTTATCTTTTATTTTTATTTTTCATTTCTTTACTTATTTATTTTTTTATTTTTATTAGTCTGTGTTTTTTTTAACATAGTAAAACTTTGTTTATATCGCTTATTTAACTGTTTTGTCTTGGTTTGGGAAGATAAAGCTATTTATTCATTTTTTGGGTTGATTATTCATGTTTATTCTATTATTTTGGCGGGAGCAGTTTTTAATATGCTTATTACTTCATGTATTTATTTGGATTGATTATCATTATTCGTTTTTTCTAGTCGTTACTATGTCGGGATCGGTTCGTTATTTTATTTATTTATTTTGATGAATTTAGATTAGTTTATTTTACTTTTTTTTTACCATTTATGTATTATACTGTTATCGAAGGACAGAGTCTCATGTCGGGAAACAGCCACCCAACCCCGTTTTATACGGGTCCTTCTGTGAATTTTAGACCTAGCCTACGGACTCGAATACCCCACATTATATTCGGCCCTGTGCCCCATTTGATCGCGTGGGGAGGCTGGTAGATATCCTGAAGCTAGCGATTCGAGACGAATCTCCAGCTTCGAGAAATCTCCAGCGGTACTGGTCAAACTCTCTGCCACCGGGCAGAGAGGATCCTCAGACGAGGTTATGTCGAAGTGCAGAGTCTCGTCTAGGGAAAAACTACCTAATCCCTTTTTATACGAGGTCTACGAGGAATTTTTGGGCGAGCCTTCAGACTCGGATACCCGACATTAAATTCATCCTAGTGCCACATCTGATCGCGTGTACTGGTTGGCGAATATCCTGCAGTTGGAGATTCATTGTGGAATTAACTTGAATCACTTCTAGCAGTTGAATTTCTTCTACGCGACGATGGCGAAATTTATGTGTTGTTCTAGCCCTAAGTATCAGCGTTCATTACCAACCTTCATTTGATTATTCTATTCAGTAACCTTGCCTAAGTTAAAAAAAAAAAAAAAAAAAAAAAAATTAAAGACATTAATTCGTTAGAAATCATTTTGTTTATGCTTCGGATACGAAAATATAAACCGAATCGATATGGAGTCGATATTTGCGCATATGTGTTTGTGGTAACTTATGTGAGACATTGAAGTAGTTCATTCATGCATAACAGCATGTAATGGCTCTTGATTAATGTTGTTCGATGTCCATACATGATTAAGTATACACACACAAGCAATGGAGTAATTATATATATATATATATATATATATATATATATATATATATATATATATATATATATATATATATATATATCCTTATATATTCCTGTCATGTAAAGTACATCTAAAAGAAGAAATATCGGAAAAATATAATGCAATAGTTTGACAGTTACTTACACACTCGTGATAAATATATATATATATATATATATATATATATATATATATATATATATATATATATATATATATATATAATAAAACCGGCGAATTCAGAAACATTCCTGGAAATATGGTGCAAACAACAATTGAAACAAGTTATCATATAAATGATTTGTTAAGTTACGTATAATATTGACCGCACATTGATATAAACATGAAATATTATATATATATATATATATATATATATATATATATATATATATATATATATATATATATATATATATATCGAATGATTCCTAACGAGCGAGGCAAACCTACCTGAACGTATCTTTAGGGTAGACTGGCCAGTATACCCTGAAGATACGTTTAGGTGAAACCTAGGTAGATTTTCCCGGCTC
>OZ010583.1:105092801-105132801 GCA_963932145.1 Acanthosepion lycidas
TATTGCAAATAATCATAATATCTCATTTCAGAGATATAGACAGATACGGTAACATGTTCTTAAAGTGTTATGATTACAGGAGATTACATGCACTGAACCATATATATGTGCCGAGCAAAAGATTTGTTGAATATATACAAGTGTCACAGGCTGAATATGTAGAAATGATGGTAAAGTTGTCGAATATTGCATGCAGTGATTCCAGCACTTCTTATTAATAACAGCATTGATCCTTCCAGATAGACTAACATATAACTGTTTATTCTGTTGTTCAAACAAGTCAACAGCAACTATGGCCTCATCACCACTGAACAATGTTTCTTCATTTTGTTGAACAGATGATATCAAATTCAGAAGAATAGTGTAATTGATCAACCAGTTCAAAGAAACAGTCGCGCACAGAATCTATTGAAACAAAGGGTTTCTGTTCTGGAGCCATGTCCTGATCACACATACATCTCTCGTGAATTTTTCTTTGGCGTTTATTTTTGATAGCCTTTCGTAACTACCTCAAGAAATTGAACTCCTGTCTCGATAGTAAGGCAGTTTTTCTTCGGCGTTTAATTTTTATAGTCTTTAGTAACAGCCTTGGTATGGTTTTCTCCATTGATGATTTTCCCCTTTTGTAGATAGCGAATAAATACAATACCTTTGCATCCCAAACAATTGAGGCTATCATTTTCCCTGCAGATGAAACGACCATAGCTCTCTTTTGAGAATTTTAAGAAGGGGTGTTTTCATTGTAGGGATTGTCTCATTGTCTCTGGCTTAAAGTGATAAACGCAACACTCATCTTGGGTTAGGAAAAGTTCAAGTTAACTAGGCGGATCTTCCTCAACGAATGTCCGATTTTTCTTTCATGTATCATACAGTGCGCTTCTAATCATTTGCTCGAAAATATGGAACCCACGAAGCAGAAACCTTCGTCATTTCAAGTTCACTGGACAGAATATTCTCAACTCTAACATCATCTGCTATTTGATTTATAGTCAATCGTATGTCAACCGTCACTATATGGTGAACACGATCTATGTTTCCTCTGTGGTGCCAGGCCAGACTTTGGATCATCATCAAGTCTATCCCTATCTCTCATAAACTGAGCTGCCCACTTTTACACTGCTGAAAAAGATGTAGTAATCATATTAGCATGAATGTCTTTGAGGTCTAAACCCTTTTTTCAGGTACTTGATAGAACAACGATGACAAATTTTGCCCATTTTCAAGAGAAGTTTCTACTTGTTACATTTGAAACCTTCTTTGAACAGACAAATGTCAGTTTACCTGGAAATAAATAATACAGTTATAACTATATGTCGAAATCAATGCATGATTTCACAGTATCAATCTTTCATATTTAGCGGATGAAATTTTAAGCCTATACTTCTATTTAAATTCAAAGAAATAACTTATTCTTATTATATAAATTTCATATTTATATTTACACTTGATATATTAATACGTTATATAATATTTATTTTCTTATTTCAATATGAGTTTTTATTTTTATTTTGCGTGAATTAATACAGATATTCTCCACAGTCTGAAAAGTTAGGGTGTCTCCAGACATTTTTTTGAATTGATCGAGTATTTCTTATTAAATCGTGAAATGAAAGATATCCTGAACAGCCACCCTTCTAGATCCATTCGTGGTAATGAGGGTGTCCCCACCCAGAGGGTTCTATACGCGATCCTATATTGTTTTTGATTTTCTTTAATGACATTCCCGATGGTATTATATCTTAACTTGGCGTCTACACTAATGACACAACCCTTTACACATGTCTTGATAGTAAGACTCATCAGTTCGCCAATATCAAAATGGAAGCCGATGTTCAAAACGACCTCAAGCCCGTAGTTAACTTGAACAGAAATGTCTTTTTAATTTTAATGCATTCAAAGGAAAAATTATCTCCATTAATCATCTGAATGACTCAACCCTGCCTTCCATTAGAATGGCTGATGATAACCTCCAGGAAAGTGACTCGTTGCTCATTATCAGGCTAACGTTCTCAGCTGACATGACGTGGAAAGATTACATTGATTCTATTGCTAGATCAGCTGCCAAGAAACACTGTTCACTCTGTCGGGTGAGACAATTTTCCCCCCAGAATTAATCATTGCTTTCAAATATATCCCTGCTATTTACCTTGAGATCCTCGCTAAAATACAAAAGAGAATCATCAATATTATCGGTCCTGATCTGGCATATCGTCTTCAGTCGCTCCCTCACATCCGTAAGCTTGCATCTCTGTGTATTTTCTATAACTCATTTCATGGTAACTGTTCCATAAGCTATTCGCTATGATACATAACCTTACTTACCTATTTATCTATCTCTATATTGCTCTATCTATCTACATAATTATATAACTAGTGTGTATTAAGAATTAACAAAAAGTTCAAGAAATTTGACAAGCGTTCACTATAGTATTTTGACATTAGATTTAGTGACCAATAGTCATTATATACCAATGTGAAATGACCAAATTCTGATAGAAATGATGATTAATGGTAAATATTTCCACAGTCAATGTTCCTAAAATCCAGGACAGCACCACGCATCTCTTTTTTTTTTCGTCTATTTAAATAATTCCAACTGAAAGCTTATATCTTTTTCGATATAATGGATTACACAAGAAACACTTAAAGATATATGTACATAGATTTATTTGGCATTATTCTTTTTAGACCATGACTTTTCAGGCCTAGGAGATCTCAGCTATCAGCAATTCCCTGTGTTTTGTTTTGCTCTAAATAACTTTACACTTTTATCATATCTTGTGGTCTTTCTCTTGCTACCACAAACTTATTGAAAATATTAATCAAATTTTTCTCATTTTTCTTATTGTCAATATATCCAATAAGTTTTAAATTTCCCGGGCCCTCTTCCACAATATATGTTGCCGAAATGTCAGTTATTTCTTCCCAATTGTATGCATATGTTTCCTTTTAGTTAATATTTTCTATAAAATCTCCTCGTTTCTCAGATGTTTGTTTGCATGGTATTCTTGGCATTTTTCGCTAGAACCACATATTTGTCGATTCAAGTTCCTTCTTTACCTGTAAATTGATTGTCCATTTTTCATTGTCCTATACGATTGATTGATTTGCTTTGTTCTCGGCCTATCAATTCTTTATGGACTGCCTAAAACCGAATCATATATGGAAGAGGTCGCTTACATGCCGTATAAGTGATTAGATATTAAATATTTCAGCAGTTTTTTTTTCTTGTTTCTCAGGGCATTTTTAAATATTTTAATACGTTGTATTTTTTTGTTTGTTTGTTTTTTTTCGTATGCACATTCGAATCTTTCGCCAACTATTTCTTTCGTTTTACTTTGATACACAAAGTGTTAAATATTGCTTCGTTCTTAATTTTGAAATCCACGTAATGTAGCTCCCCTTTTGGACGGTCTCATTTTCTACAAAACACATTTCGTTTTCTTACAGTCAACAATTAGTCTTGCTTTCCTTCATTATACGATCTATTTTTTCTTTTTGTAAGACAACAAAGGTTAAGCAACGTCGAAACTAGTCAGTGCCTAGATGGGTGGCCGCTTGGAAAGGTTAAGCAACGTCGAAACTAGTCAGTGCCAAGATGGGTGACCGCTTGGGAATATCAGGTGCTGTAAGATTGAATGTGTGCGTGATGTAATGGAGATAAGGCTAGGGAATTAGAAATCAGAGAGCCAAGCTCCATTTCCAGTTTGGTTCATTGTATTCACCTCCGTTCAAATAACCTTAGGAACATTTTTGTTATGGTCCAGGTTAGAACCAAGGAAGAACAACACGAACACAAGAGTAGAAGGTATATTACACGAAATAATAATACAAGATGTGGAAGGTGTTAGTATGACTCTCAGTCTAGTTTGGAGTGAACTAGTATCTATTCGACCCTCTCTCTTGAGAGGCGTAGTATATATAGTGTTAGGAAGAGTTCCTTCTGTAGTTATAGGTAAGGACCCATGGCAGTTTTGAATTCACCTTTACTTTCTTCAGTTAGGAGGCGGACTTGTATCAGTAAATTATTATTATATCCAAAGTTTTTTTTACAATCCAAAAATATTTTAAACTTTAAATAACCTGGAAACGGTTGATAAACCGGAAAAAGAAACAACTATTAGGTTGGTGCAAAAATAATGTCGTTTTCTAACATGTTACTGTGTGAGAAAACGACATTATTTTTGCACCAACCTAATATAGCGATCAAACCATCTAATAACAGATTTATAATTATATCCTTCAAAGAAGCACATTTCATACATTTATAGATAAAACTACCTTAAAAAAAAACCCATAAACATTCTTGTCTTATTTTTACAGGTCTTTATCTGCGTCCATGCGAGATCCTTCCTTCGAGGAAGTGGTCTACCATCGTACCGGCGATGATAATTAAAATGAATTGGAGAGAAACGAGAACAGAACTTTCACGGGAAGGCAGGTGTTGGCCCTAATGGCAATGTTATTAAGATTTATCGCCTTTTGTAATTACTTACATAAATCATTGGCCGATGTCCTCGCCCAATACATAAAATCAGAACTACTCTGCATTCGCGCACTCATCGCACGATCTAACTGCATATATTACCAGAGACTTTTTTTTTTCGGAGACATTCAACCAGATCACGTTTCCAAAGTTCAGGCTTAAAATAATTGAGCATTGATATCAATAAATATCTCACCTAGTACAAGTTGGGGGTCAATACTATTGAAACAAAAAGAGATATTACTGAACTCGATAGCTTGACGTTCGAAATGGTTTCTAGCAATATTGATGAAGATGAGGTGATTCCTGGAATTTGGAAGATGATTTTAATCAATGTTTTATTCCTTTGCAAAATATCCACCTTATTCTCAATAAGAATATCAGTAACCCCCGTGTGCAATACTGATTTTCTAAGCGTGGCTTAGATGTTGTACCAGGCCGAAAGTATGGGGCACCCAGTGTGGATCGCACACACTCTCCAGTCGTAACTGTTTTAGCGTGACAAGCTTACTAAACATTACCCCACGACGAGGTGCCCTGATAATTATTTTCTAACCACGACTTAGACGTGGCACAAGGTCCAAGGTATGGGGCACCCAGTGATGATTGAACTCACCACTACGTCGTAATTGATCTAGCATGACAAGCTTTGTAACTATCGCACCACATCGAGTTACCCAATCCCCGTGTACAATAATTCATAGACAACTTTTTATCATTCCTGTATTGAATATGAACCTTCAAAAGAAAAAAAAAAGGAAAATTAACTTGTAGTCCATAAGTTTAGGTTAAAAATTGCGCACCCATTTGAGGTAATTTCTGTTTTTTGGGACAACTGAGACGCCGGTTAATGAGCCTAAACTCACGCCCCGAATGAGAGGTATTGCCTGGCGTGAACTGACCCTAATGGTTGAACATTAAACTAATGACATTTCCCGGCAGTTCATTAAGTGAAGAAAACTAAAATGAAACATGGCACAAGGTCAAGTTTAAAGTGGAATGGCAGGCACAATGGTAAACAAATTAGTAACAAATTTTCCTCAAGTTCTCCCGATATATACTTGTTTGGAAACGCCTCGGTGGTTACATAATGAAATTTTATCTCTCCCCTGAAGGGGAGATATTACTGTACTCCGGGTATTGAATAAATTATATTGAAATTCTTATTGCCATTTCGATAATTGAACTTGTATTATATTTTAATTACAGAACATGCAAATAAACTCACTATTAAATTAGCCTGGCAACATTACTGTCGGTTTCCTTAGTTACAATATATGTATTTTATTAATTTATTTTAAATTTTGTCTGTTCTAACAACGATCTAGTATTAAATTGATTTACACAGCAACACATTGCAACCAATATTCAATTTAAAAATAACATTTCGACATATGTGTCTTTCATGTGAAGGATTTTTTAGTATTTTTATAATTTTACAACCAGCTGTCGTGTAACCAAATAGGAGACAACATCTTAAAAAATCTAAAATTAAATAACATTTGGTCCATTATTATTATTATTATTATTATTATTATTATTATTAGCACTAGTAGTAGTTTGTTTATTTAGTAGCATATCAACACCTTATAGATCATTTAATGCTGAAATTTAATTTTCTTGGGAGTATTAGTAATTTCTTTTAAAAAATATATTGCTGGCAATGTTTTTTCTTTACAGAAATGTATTGCAGGTAATTATTTATTTTTATACAAAACCGTATTGGTGGTAAATTTTTGTAATATGAAGATGTATTGATGGTACTTTTACTATAAATTTTTTATGCTTACATAATGTTTTGGCGCCAAGTTGAGGTTTAAATTTTTGCCTATAGCTGGGATTCTAAAAGTAGCTACCGCCCAGTACGTGAAAACAACAACAATTACGAGGTGGTTCCACGCTCCTCAATAACTATTTCCCTTACAGCCGGATGTAGTCTGACATCATACACAGGACGTAGCGGGAGCAGTAGTAGTAGTATTATCTTCCTTTGATCGATCAATCATGTTGGCGAGTTCCTTATTTTTTAAAAGGGAGTTGAAAATATTTGTGTTTTAAATTTCCAGATCTTGTTTCCTTTTTCCTTTAATCTTTTTTTGCTTTCCATACTTTTTCATCATTCTTTTTATATTCTTCGCTTTACTTTAATTTTTATCCCTTTTTATACCCGCCATCATTATTTTTCAACTTTTGATCATTGAAAAAAAAATGGAAGCCTTCCTTGTTTTCATTCTTCTTCTTCAATCATCTCTCAATATTTTCTTTTCATTAATTGGTTCTAATTCTTCTCTCTACAATGCATCTGTCTGGATTTTAACCTTTCCGACCCTTTTTGTCTTGTTTACCCTGTCGGCTGGGGCTGTAGAATACACCGACTGCCCTTCTGCAGAGGGGTAAAACCCCGGAAAAGAAGCGTCCTGGGTATGACGATAAACTACATCCGCGTCAAGGCTAAGACAATAAACTGCGTCCAACAGCAAGGCATCTGATAAGGTTTTGAGGAGCGTGAAACCACCTCTTAATTGCTGGTGTTCCCAGGTCCAACCTGACTCGGGGTGGTAACACTTTTAGGGCCCCAGCTATGGGCAAATATTTAACCCCGAATCTGAAGTAAAAAAGCATTATAAAAGCATAAAAATAGGTTTTAATACCAGAAATAATTTGAAAAATATTATTACCAGAAATTAAATTTTGAAAAAAATATTACCAGCAATACGTTTTTGAAAAATAAAATTACCAGTAATACATATGATTGTACTCAAAAATATGAGTAATTGAAAAATGGTTCAGATATATATTTACGCATATACATCTTTTATTTACCAAACTATCGCTATGTATCTATTTCAAAAAAACTGTTGGCATTAAATGACCGACTGAGGTTGATATGCCATAAAACTAAACAACCAAAGAACCAACGTTTTTGCCTTTTATTGCCTATCTTTTTTTCCTTGTCTTTTTCTTATTCCCTACATTTTGTAACATCACTTTATCTTCTTCCTTCATTTTACAATTACTTCTTATTGCCTCTCTCACAACCAACTGCTTTTTTTTTCTGTAATTCTTCCGATTAATTTTCCAATTTCTTTAATCTCTTTCTTTGTGTAATTTTCTCCTCCCACCTTCGCAAGTCATTTCCACACGCATTCATTTCGTACTCTCATCTTTATTCTTTTAACATATCTTCTGATTTGACTTAAATCTTTTATCTTATCCTCTTCTCTAATATTTTCTTTCTCCATTTTTTTCTTTCGTTCCGTCCACGCCGTTTTATTCTTGACAATCTTAACAGCCAGACTCGGTATAAAGTGTCTTTGACTTTTATATATAGAAGTAACCTTCATAATGCCTAATTTGATTTGAGACTGTTTATTTTTCTTCAGCGAATTCTTAGGAACGGACTCTTGTTTATTCTTAACTCTCCAATTGACGACATCAGACACGAAATGCAAATAGTTTTTTTTTTAAAGATTAAATCGACATTATCGTAGGTTACTTCGATAACCGATTTAGTCAGAAGAAATAATAAATATACTATATTTTATTAAATTAGTTGTGCATATAAAAATGTTCCTCAAAAATCTCAGTCACCTTCTCATGTGTTAACAGTTATTGTTAAAAGAGTTTGTCATTCGTTAGCTAAGAATGGTAAAACGTGCGCTGTTTCTTTGGATATTATCGATGGCATTCGATAAGGCTTGACTTGCTAATCAAATTCCTAATATGTTAAACAATATATGTATGTGTGTGTGAGTGTGTTGATAATGTATGTTTCGACAGCAAAATTTATTTAAACATGTCTCGTTGAATATGGGAGACAAGGACAAAAAAGCCAGCATTCGATAACATCAACTATGAACACAGCCACAATGTGCTGACCGTGTTTGGAAAATAAAACATCTCTCGAACCATAGATGCGTGCATTAAATACATGCATTAAGTTAAAAATAAAATTCGACCTTTTAATGGCTAAAAGAATAGCTGAAAAGGATCGGATATGCAGAATATTTCGACAATTTTACGCAATTTATATCCAGAAAAGAGAACACTTGTACGAATATAAGAAATATTAGATAAAAAAAGCTAAGTCGCAGTAACTTGTCGGTCTGCTTTTATGAAATATATATATATATATATATATATATATATATATATATATATATATATATATATATATATAGAGAGAGAGAGAGAGAGAGAGAGATAGATATATATAGATATAGATATAGCTAGATAGATATACTTACAAATTTCATAAAAGACGACTGACAAGTTATTGTGATTAAGCTTTTTTATTTAATTTTTCTTATATCCGTATATATATATATATATGTGTGTGTGTGTGTGTGTGTGTGTGTGTGTGTGAGTTGAGATAAAATACAGATAAATTATGGATCCAAATCCGGCAGAATGATAAGATAAATAACAAATAAGAAACGTTTATCAATCTAATATATTTCACTGTCATTAAAGATTCATCAGAAAATGATATATTGAGAAAGAGAGAAAAAAAAACACATTCTGATATTTCAAGTATAACATCTGAATCCACACATTCGTGGCAAACCAGAATTACAATACACTTACATAAATAGAGCAATATTTAATGTTTTTCAGTTAGGCTTCGAATATGTTAATTTTTGGAAACTTTGAATGGAAGAGTTGTCTCTCCTTGAATTCGAAACGCCACAATTTATAGTAACAATTTTTTACCAAGTCGAATGCATGTGAAACATGTGCATCTATATATATATATATATATAAAGATGTAGCCTGTGTCTATCTGTTTGTTATCGAACACTTCTTAGGGTGTTGAAGATAGTCCCCCATAACACTATTTATTCTGAAACTTCATTACCTAGGGTACATGGATTAGTATATTTCCTTTCAATTCAAGGGGGTACCAGGGAGGTACAAACACATTACTGTTTTTTTTTGCTTTTGATTTGAATTAAATTTAAATTTATGAATCCTATCTAAAATATAGAGGGAGAAAGCCAGAAGATGGAGGTCACATCGACAAGAACAAAATGAGACACTATGGACCTGAAGTTGAAAAAGAAAATAAACAATTAATGGGAATGCCTTACAATACATATCTGTTGCGACAAGTCAACTGTCATATCAATGTTGATTTCTGCTCATCAGTTCATCGAACTTCTACTAGGATTTTGGAGATAGACCCCCCCCCCATAACAAAATATATTCTGAAACTATATTATCCAGGGTTCACATTTATTTCGACAATTCAACTCTCATATCAATGATGAAATCTGCTCATCAATTCATTCAATGAAGTATTGCATAAAATACATATCAAAGGAGTCAGATCAAGCTGTTTATGCACCCCGCCACTGGAAATAGTTTTCCCATTTGATTTAAATTAAATTTAAACATAGGAATGAATACTATCCAAAAATATCGAAGGAGAATGCCAGAAGATGGAGATCACATCGAGAATTATTGAAATGCATCATTTTTATCCACAAATTACAACAATTATTTAAAATCAATCGTCATTTTCTTGCAAAACAAATACGTGTCACGCAGCAAGCCATGTGTAATCCGGCTCGTATATATGATAATATGTCTTCTGTCTATAGTTCTGAGATGAGGTATTATGTACACTATTTATATTATTCGGACTACTGTCCTCATCTTTGTCGCCATAAGGGCACGTGGCGCAGTGGATAAATGCGTTAGTTAGATCCAGTGACAGGACCCAATGTGAGTTCAATGCCCGGTTAAGGTAGTGGAGAACTTGGAGTGGGGAATTAACAGGCGATAACTGATAACTGACATACATTAAACATGGCTCGTGGAACGAAGTCTACCCCAGCGAGCGAAATAAAGGGTTCAGTTCTATATTCCAACCACCTGAAGAAGGCCGGAGCGTACAACGGCCGAAACGTTGTAGTAAATATAGCGACAAAGATGAGGACAATAGTACGAATAATTTAAATAGTGTATAAAATGTCTTATATGGAATATCTACACAACGTACTCAAGATAAAATTTGTTATTCTGTAGACAACGTTTCGTTAATAAGATAATCAGAAACCTGTCATTAATTTGGAATATTTCTGAAAACACAAAAAATTAAAAACATAAATATATTTGGACAAACGAAAATGACTTATACATTTTTTCATTGTTATAAGTTTGGGATAAGACCTCACCTGCATCATTTAGAAGAGGAAAGCTCAGAGCGGACATTGGTTACGAAAACTATTCCATTGTTCTTAGATAAATTCTCTTAAATCTCAAATTATGCCCGTTGTCCGCAACTGAAAACGAAATCAAAAATACCATGATGAATTGAGGACCATCTATTGTATTTTAACCAGAGTAGACAACGTTCAAATTCTAATCTCATTTTCGTAAACATACGAGTTTATTTTCGTTTTTATGATTACCCTGAACAACAGCAAATGTCACAACAACGAACATTAATTCAAAGGAAAATATTCAAAAGAAAAAAATGAAATCAATTCGACAAAAAAAAGTGAGTAAAAGAAAATACAGGAAACGAGATACAATATCAAATTATATGTTTTACATCATATTTTCGAGTCATAAATTATATGGTGTTATAAATTAAAGGTTTTTACGTTATATTTTCCTTGTTTTTCGCCATATTATCACGTTGTAGATTTTGTTTTGACGTCATATAAATTTATGACGTCATAAATAATGTTTTACGTCATATTTTCGACGTGTAAAAATATCATAAGTTGTTGATTTTTGTCTGTTTATTTCTTTTTGATTTTATGCTATTGCTTACTGCATCTTCAGACGTTTTGTTTTTCACTCAACATAGCCTTAAATAATATACAATTGAAAACACATATAAGACGACAGAAAATTATTAAAATGAAACGAGCAATTTAGAATGTTATCTCTAGAGTCATGGTACTAGTTTTATACAAGCAGTCACTATATTTCAAATGAAATAATAATAATAATAATAATAATAATAATAATAATAATAATAATAATAATAATAATAATAACGCTGGTAAATAATCCCAATATAATCCCAATAAAATCCCGGAATGGGTTACTGAAGGTATTACATACCTCATACCAAAAACAACTGAAACAGACGACCCGAAAAATTATAGACCGATAACATGTCTTTCCACAACGTATAAGTTGATCACGTCTGTACTGACGAACCGTACTTACTCCTTCTTCGAAACAAAGAGCATTCTCCCGCTGGAACAGAAGGGATGCAGTAGAGGTTCATATGGCTGCAAAGATCAACTTCTGATAAATAAAATGATCCTGGAAAATTGCAGGAGACGACGCAGAAATCTCAGTGCAGCGTGGATTGATTATCGTAAAGCCTTTGATAGTGTTCCACATTCTTGGATCCTTAAGGCTTTGGAAATGTACAAAGTCTCCCCTGTGGTATTAAACTTTCTTAAGCACAGCATGGGGATGTGGAACACAAAACTATACCTTAGGGACACCGGGGGCACTGCCATATCCAACCGTCTGAATATCCGACGTGGAATTTTTCAAGGAGACTCTCTGTCACCCCTTCTGTTTTGTTTATCCTTAACCCCTCTTACACATGAACTGAACAACAGTAGCTATGGTTACAAAATAAATAAGAAAATTTTCAATCACCTACTATCCATGGATGATCTCAAACTCTTTGCCAAAGACGACAATGAGTTGAAAGGCCTCCTCAATATTGTAAAATACTTTAGTGACGACATAGGTATGGACTTCGGATTAGATAAATGTGCAAAAGTAACATTCAAGAAAGGTAGAATTACAGGAACACCCTCAATAGATTTAGATTTTGTCACAAAGATTAGGGAATTGGAGCATGAAGAAGCTTATAAGTACCTAGGAATTAGCGAAGGAGATGCCATACAACACCCCCAAATGAAAGAAAAAATAAGAAAAGAGTACTACAGGCGTGTACGTCTGATACTAAATACTGAACTAAACTCAAAAAATAGAATATCAGCTATAAACTCATTGGCTGTCTCAGTGGTGCATTACAGCTTTAATGTCCTTAACTGGACCATAGCTGAAATTAAGCGAATGGACGCCAAAACGAGGAAGCTTCTCACTTGCTATCGCATGCATCATCCCAAAGCTGATGTTGATCGTCTGTATGTGCCCAGATCCGAAGGAGGCAGAGGATTAGTTCAACTAGAACTGTCCTACAAAACTACAACAATTGGCCTCCAAAAATACTTGGAAACTACAGAAGACTGGATGATGGTATGCGTCAAGGAACATGAAAGTAGTAAGCGTCTTTACTCCGTAATGAAAGAAGCCAACAAATTCAAACTGGAGCTTCAAATGGGCGTAGAGATGCAACTACAGCACAATACACCGGCTGAAACTGCAAAATACTTGAAAAAGACAGCAAAGACGAATGCAACCGACCAGATACAGAAGCGATGGCAAGATAAACCGCTTCATGGCCAATACTCTGCCCGTATCAAACAAGCTGATGTAGACAAAACGCATACCCATCAGTGGCTACGCAGTGCAGGGTTGAAAGCGGAAACTGAAGGTTTTATCCTTGCTGCGCAGGACCAATGCTTGCTAACTAGGAATTATCAAGCACATATACTAAAATATTGTGTCAGCCAAAAATGCAGATTCTGTGATAAATATCCAGAAACGATTGATCATCTTGTATCAGGTTGCACGATGTTGGCACCCACTGAATATAAAACCCGACATGACAGAGTGGGCCAATATCTGCACTGGAAAATCTGCAACTTCTACGGGAAGGAAACTGAAAGAAACTGGTACCAACACCACCCAGACCCAGTTACGGAGATAGGACCTGTTACAATTCTATGGGACTACACAATTCACACTGACAGAACAATCAAGGCCAACCGCCCAGATATTGTTATTAAAGACCACAAACAAGAACGGTGCCTCCTTATTGATATGGCAGTCCCTGCTGACTGCAATGTATCTTTGAAGATATTCAAAAAGCTGTCAAAATACAAGGACCTTCAAATAGAGGTCTCGAAAATGTGGCATATGGGAACATCAACAATCCCTGTTGTAGTTGGAGCCCTAGGACTGGTTGGAAAAGATTGCAGTAGACTAATTGCAGGGATTCCTGGAAGCCCATGCCTCAAGGAGATACAAAAAATTGTTCTGACAAGTACACCGCACACTTTACGAATGGCTCTATCTATGTAATTATTTTATTTTATTTTTTTTTTTGTCAGTGAAAAGTGTCATGATGCCATTTCTAACCTTAGGTCCCTGGGTGGGACCCGGAAAGAAATCTGTAAACGCCAGAAAGCAAAGAAAATAAAAATAATAATAATAATAATAGCATTATATACACATGGCAAAAGTTGCAGCAGAAAAAAAATAACAAGAGATACGAATAATGGCAATGAAAATGCTGATAAAGAAAAAGATATTTATATGAAGAATGTCATATATATATATATATTTATATGAAGAATGTCATATATATATATATATATATATATATATATATATATATATATATATATATATACTCTTACCTAAAGTGTATAAAAATAGAATGGTAGTATAACAAACAAACAGCCCCCAGACTCATTGCAACAATCCAAATAATAGTATTTATATATTTTCCTAATGTGAGCAAAATCTACTATGATGGATAAAAGGATACTATTAATGATCTGCAAGGATGCTCTGCACTCCAGGGACGAAAGCGACTAACTATTCGAAAGAAAGATGGGTGGACGTGAAGGATTTATGAGTGACCAGATAACTGAAATAGGATTTGAAAATTAGGCACAGCAATGCCGAGAAACTAACATAAAAATCGATCGGTAATGTAGATCACGAAATAAATGAAAAACACGGGAATAGTGAGGAAAGCAACAAGATAAAAAGCATTTTAAATCGTACAAAAAGTAGATTAGTAAAGTTAATGATATAAAATGGCGAAATCTCTTTGCAAACAAAATTTTAAAATAGCATTAACCTAGGAACTACTCGATGAATGTTATTATCCTTGTTTTTAATAACTACAAGCTGTATAAGTTTTTTTTTAATCTGCTAGTAATTTCAACTGTACGTACAGTCATCCTCAGGCATGGAAACTATTTTGTTCTAAGTAAATCAAGGTAGTATCAAAGACGAAAGATTAAATTCAAATCGAAATACGTTATTTTAGAACGGCTAAAAACTTTTGGAGCGTGCAGTTGCAAAACTAAGGTTGAATTGTTTGGAAAATTTAAGAGTGCGTTTTTAACTAATATGGTAATTTGATTTTTTTTTGTTGTAGGCGTTTATCAGTAAATGTGGCATGAACTAAATTGTTCAATAGAGTAATGTTTCAGCTGTTATTCCGAAAATTTGCACATCGGATCAGTTCTTTTAAATCAAATATGTGGTGCTCTTCAATTGATATTACAATGAATCATTCATACAAATATATATATATATATATATATATATATATATATATATATATATATATATATATATATATATGTATGTATGTATGTATGTGTGCGTGCGTGTGTGTGTGTTTGTAGAGAGAGAGAGAGAGTGTGTTAAAGGTCTATAAATATTTTCAGGGCAGTTGTGCTGATGTACATTTTCTCTTGGTACCTTGACTTTAAGCGCAGTATTAGATTTATTATTAAAATTGCTGGAGGTAATCGTCAGTTCTATGCTAACGGTTTCCTTCTCGCATGTTGAACTCTCATCCGGTTTATTGCCTTCAAGCCAACGTTGATCTTCAAAGATTTAAATGCAATATCAATCGTCATTTTTTGTTGCCTTAATTCCTGTTTTTTTTTATAGTCATCTCTCCTGAAAAGAAATGTTTTTTTTTTCTCTCTTATTCTTTACATTCAGTAACGCATTACTTTGAAATAAATTTAATATAATAAAATGTATTGATGATGATGATGATCATGATCATGATCATGATGATCATGATGATGATCATCATCATCATCACAAAAAGTGTGTGTGTTACATTACAGATGGCAGATAAGGTACTAAGATTAAGTTTTTTATTTCATTTTTTGTGCTTGAACAAGTATTTTCTTTTTTAGACACAGAGTGCGTAGAAACTGTCCAAATGTTCTGTAATTCTGAGAGCTTTCCCGTATACTGTTATTCGGAAAATAAAAGATTCCTATAACTCTACAAACATACACACAGCCCATCCCCACCAATTAAAAAGCAAAAATAGAATCATCCTCCATAATAACAAATAATAATAAATGCAGTAATTGCATTTTAGTGAGAAACATACACTGCGATCTGTACAAGCGTTGTGAGAATAACAGAATGGTACCAAAAATACGCATTGACCCATTTAGAAGTGAAATTAAAGAAAGTAATCCTGGACTTTTAAGATCGATATTCTCAAACAAGATTGCCATTATACAGTAAACATTAAACGATTGCCTCCAATATTTTTGGACGATATCTATGTCAGCTGAAGGTAGTTATAAATAAAAGGAGACAAAAAATTTATAAAAAAATTTTCAGTAACTTGAAAATACTAAGTGAAGTGTCGAACATCAAAATTAGGTGTGGCCTTTTAATATTTAGAACTTAATTTTAAATCCATTAATAACTTATGCCATTCACTAGATATTATAAAATATTTAAGCTGATTGAGTATATATCGTCTGCACTTGTGAGGAAACGCAGACGCTGTTTTGGGCTCCAGTTTAAAAGTATTGACTTTCAAAAATTATTTTGCGTACTTAACAATTTTTTTTTTAAATAGAGGCTTGTGATTTATTCCGGTACCACCCAGAGGGGTTCGCTCCAAATCTCGACACACAATCTGAAGCCGGTTTTGACATATAAAAAAAAAAGAATTCGATTGGAAAGAAGAGGAGATAAGACATCATCAATTAATGGTTGAATCCAGGTCACTCCAGCCAAGGACAAAGACAGAAGTAATTTGGTAACGCTAGCCGGGGATTCAAGCAAATCAAGTCTTCCCCTTCATATAATTAAAATTTAACCACTGGTTTTGTATCTTTTCTTCATTGTTACAAAGAAAGGTCGCTACGGACATTGTAACTACTACATGGAAATAATTCAGAGTAGAGCCTTTCACTTTTTTATTTGTTATAATGTCGTTTGACTTTCTGGAAACATCATGCAGCATATTTTATATTTTTATTATAAAACAGCATACTTTGAAGTATATCGTTTAATGTATAAGGTATATTATATATCCTTTATTGTAAAATAGGCATATTTATTTGCACTATATATTTTTCTATTTGCATATACATGTTACTGGCCATTATTGGCACACAAAGCATTTTATTTGCGTAATTTTCCTATCATTTTGTGTCTTCATTAAATTTAACGCATTTCTCTTTTTTAAAAATTCGTCTAATGTCGTCTGTCTTTGTTGAGCGCTTTGACTTTAACATCAACGTTACTACAAACATTTGTTTGTACTACGATATAGTTTTTTTTTTAATACGATTCAATTTTTTCGTAGTTGTTTTTCTTTAACTTATACAAATCCAATAATATTTAATTACTAGAAAAAATCAATCTTTGTCGCCATATTTATTACAACGTTTCGGACGTTGTAGGCTCCGGCCTTCTTCCGTTGGTTGGAATGTCGAAATGAACCGTTTATTTCGCTCACTTGGGTAGACTGTTCTAGTTCAACGTGCCATATTTAATCAGTTATCTCTTGTTAATTCCATTCTCCAAGTTCTCCACTGCCTTAACCGGGTATTGAACTCACACACGTTGGGACCTATCACTGGATATAACCAACGCCTTTACCCTTGAGGACATCTGTGTATGAATTTCTGGGTATTATAAACCTAATGCCGTCAGCAACCATTTTTCTTTTACCTGTGCTCATATTGCAATTTTTAAACATGGCCCGTGGATCTAGAACAGTCTACTCCAGTGAGCGAAAACGTTGTAATAAATATGGCGACAAAGATGAGGAGAATAGTCCGAATAATATAAATAGTGTACATAATACCTCACCTCAGAAATATAGACAGATGCTGAAGGGCCGAAACGTTGTAATATATATGGCGACAAAGATGAGGACAATAGTCCGAATAATGTAAATAGTGTACATAATACCTTATGTCATAAATATAGACAGATACTGAAAAGCCGAAACGATGTAATAAATATGGCGACAAAGATGAGGACAATAGTCTGAATAATATATATATAGTTTACATAATACCTCATCTCAGAAATATAGTAAGATACAGAAAAATTCAAATTGGTCACTTGGTGTATTTATTGATTTTTGTATTACTACCATTTGAACCATTTTAATTCTTTATCGGATTTCCAATTTAAGTCTTTTTTGGCAACACGTTTCAGGACAACTTAATATTTTTGTCCTGACTTTTTGCACAAAGTATGCAGATTCCTGCTTTTCAATCATGCCTATTATCTTACCAGGATCATAATAAATATTTTATGAACAGATACCCTCATCGTATTAACACTATTACTAATAATATTTACGATGTTATTTGACTGCAAGTTGTGCTTTGAAAGTCCAGCGTAAAGATTATGATATTTTCGCACAGTATGAGCGTATTCTGTTCTTACCATTATGCTTATCATTTTGTCACAATCATATTTAATATTTTATGAACAGACTCACTCGGCGAAGCCGCACTATAAATGTTATTTGACTGTAGATACTGCTTTGGAAATGATGAAAAATTAATATTAACTGTTTGCGAGACATTTTTCCTTTTCGAAATGGACTCGAGATGAAACTTTTACAGTCCAGTTGGACATGTTTGTCAGAATCGAGAGTGTAATGTCATTTTTATCTAAATTGCCACCCATAATTTAACAAGAATATATTGCGAGTATAATTTTAAAATTATATTAACGTATATCATTGCATTAACATCTAGCAAAAATACTGTTGTCGCACGAAAAAGCAATTTTCTGTTTTACAGAACAATGCTTCGTTCTAAATAAAAGAATGTACAATTCTGTTTTAGGGAACCGCCATAATATCTTGGAATTCCCTGAACTGAACTTACGCTGACTGCACACAATCTACAGTGAAATCTGAATATCAGTTTACATTTTGGATTGGAACGATGGATAATAAATTGAAAATGACCTATTTTAACCTGGGTAAAATATATAAAGGCTATTATAGAGTAGATAGTTTTATAAAATGTTGAAATTTTACTTATATTTGGAGACTTAATAAGATACATAGTGTTATGGGGTCCACACTTTTCTGATATAAATGGACTCGTCCTGCTCCCATAAAATAGCCACAGTCAGTCAGAGATGAAAGGGTAGAAGAACAGTGTTGAGGAACAGGGTGGAGAAACAGCGTGGAAAGTACATAGACACTGTGATTGAGTTGTCCTTAGGGTTGGGAAGATGCAACAAATTTAAGGCCAAAATAGAATTAAAAGAAAACATTCAACCAATTTTCAGAAAGAAGCGAAATGTACCGTTTGCTACTATAGAAAAAATAGACAAAGAATTGGAGAGACTTGAACAAACTGGGATTTTATCTAAAACAGAGTTTAGCGATTGGGCTGCGCCGGTGGTTTACGTAAAAAAGAATTCAGGAGAAATTCGCGTATGCGCAGATTTTTAGACGGGACTCAACTAGGCAATAAAGGACCGCTATTACCCACTATCGAGCCCAGAGGAGATATTTACAAAGCTCAACGGCGGTAAGATATTTTCAAAAATAGATCTTAGTGAGGCTTATCTACAAATTCCAGTACAAGAAGAGAGTTCGAAAATCCTTTGCATTAATATGCACAAAGGGTTGTACAAGTTCAACAGAGTACCATTCGGAATAAAAGTTGCTCCTGCAATTTTTCAACAAACAATGGACACAATATTAACTCCCCCCAAAAAGGGATCTAAGGAAGGGGGTACTTATAGGATTCACCCTTTTTTGATATAAATGGACTCGCCCTGCTGCCATAAAATAGCCACAGTCAGAGATGAAATGGGAGAGGAACAGTGTGGAGGAACAGTGTGGAGAAACTGAGTGGAAAGTACATAGACACTGTGATTGAGTTGTCGTTAGAAGTCAGTTACAAAGACGCCCGACTCTAAGGGTGTTTACTTTGAGACTGTATAGAGCGATCTTTGATTAATACTAACCGGCGTTCCTGGATTTTACTAACAGCATTACCTTTTGTATTTTGTCTAAATACATTTAATTTCTTAGCTTAAATACTTGCGTTTGTCATTTATTGGAGACCGATTTTTCACGCGGAATCCACAACACATAGGAGCATATTGTCTTAGTCTGAACATAAGAAGGAGGTGATGCATAACAAGTTATACTTCAATGTCTTGAAAGAATTCAGTGTAATTAGGCGCAATGATATGGAGGACCTCACAAGTTAATTTTGTTTAAATAAAACCGTAATAAATGGCGGGTTATTGGCATTTTTAGGATAGAGGCTTGCGGCAGTATCTTGTTAAAGCACCGGTCCTCATGCGATCACCAAAGTTAAGTAATGTAGAATCTTGACATTATATAAATGAATGACCTTTTGTGAATACCAAGTAAGGTAAGGTTGGATGTGCAGGTGGTGTAATCGATAACGGCTCGGTTTCATTTATACGTAGATACCATTGAAAAAGATAGGAGACTTGCTTATTATCCTTTCAGTTATAAGTTAATTAGTGGGACTTGTATCAGTAAATCATTATTATCTCCGTAACATTATTACAATCTAAAATTATTTTCTGATTTTAGATAACCAGCCAGAAGGTTGATAAGCCGTAAAAAAGAAATTGATCAGTCAATCATTTCACTGGTGCTTCTATGTTGTCAACGGTGTTTGAATAAATATTTTCATACTCGTCGATCAAGTTTAAAGAGCAAGGTTGTACAAAACTTTCTCAAAGTCAATGCAACAGAAGAGCGACAGTGCTATATTATCTGTATAGATATTCCAGTAGCATGGCTATACATACTTTTCTGACTTGTATACTTGCAGAAAGAATATGAGCAAACACTAGCAAAACATCATCATTGCTGCCATATCTGGACCTCGACGTCGTGTAATGGTTAGAAAGCTTGTCATGCTAGATCAATTACGACTGACACAATTTACATTATTCGGAATATTGTTCTCATCTTTGTCGCCATATTTATTACAACTTTTCGGCCGTTGTTCGCTCAGGCCTTCTTCAGGTGGTTGGAATATCGAACTGAACCCTTTATTTTGCTCACTGGGGTAGACTATTCTAGTTCCACGTGCCATGTTCAAGTTATGAGTTATCTCCTGTTAATTCCCCTGTACAAGTTCTCCACTGCCTTAAGTCACACTCTATGGCACGTGGAACTATAACAGTCTACCCCAGTGAGCAAAATAAAGTGTTCATTTCGATATTCCAACTACCTGAAGAAGGCTGTAGCGTACAACAGCCGAAATGTTGTAGTAAATATGGCGACAAAGATGAAGACAATAGTCTGAATAATGTAGATAGAGTACATAATACCTCATCTCAGAAATATAGACAATTATGAATGAGTAGTGAGTTCGATCCTCACTGGGTTCGCCATACTTTCAGCCTTGTGCCACATCTAAGCTGTGCTTAGAAAATCACTATCTGGACTTGAGATAACCAGTCATTACTTCCCTGCCTTGATAGATTTCAAAACCGTCTACGCGGACTCGTGGGTGATGAATTATTTTCCACTCTACAACTCATTTCAAGAGGCGAAGCGTCGCGACCTTCTCTCTGCTGTATTGCTATTTCCATGGCTTGTGTTCGGATGAGATACATTTCTTATTCCCACCACCCTAACCTTTACAGCTGGGGTCCACCATGCCGCGTACGCAAGGGTGAACCATCCCTGTTCCCTTCGTATTTCACTATTAAGAAATAAAAACGATTCTGTCTGCTTCTTTCCAAGTAATACTGCTTTTGAAACATATTCCTGACAGGATATTTTTTCCAATCACTACAATCTTGACTTTTTCAAGTTTAGTGTCAATTGGTTTATTTTGTTTAGCGGCATATCAACAACTCTATGGGTTATTTAATGCGGAAATCTTAATATTTGGGACACAATTACTTGACTTCAACTAAATATATTTTGAACGCAATTGCATACCTTCAACTATCAATAAAAGGTATTGCTGTTCATTTTGTTATAAAATGTGTTGTTGGTAAATTCTACTATAAATACGTACTGTTGGTAATTTTGTTAAAAATATTTATTTTTGGTCATTTCGTTTTCAAATGAATTGCTGGTTATTTTACTATAAATATTTACTTTTGGTAATTTTACTTTGAATACATATTGTTGGCAGTTTATGTATATATAAATATCTATTGATGTTATTTTTATTATACAAATTTTCGCTCTAGGGTTCAGTATTTTCGCACAGGTAAGAGCCTAAAAGGTACTACTACCCCGGTCAATGTGGACACTGAGTCAACAGCAATTAAGAGGGATTTCCCCGCACCTCGAAAACTCCTTTTTCCTGATCAGAGGCCTGGGTACCGGATGTAGTTTATCGTCAAGCCCAGGACTAAACTCTGTCTCTCTCATATATATATATATGTGTGTGTAGATATACAGAGAAAGAGAGATAATATATATATATAAATATATAAATATATATATATATATATATATATATATATATATATATATATATATATATATACATACTCGACTCTCCCGTCGATTTCGACGAATGAGGGTCAAGTAGATCAGTTCTGAGGTAACCAACAGCACATGAGATTTGATTATAGTGGTGAAGGTTTCGTGCAGGACCATCCACACTTTTTGAAGGGCCGAATACAGAGACCTAGTGCACTACGTGCCACAAGGTCCCCAAACGACACTCCGCAGGTTTTGAATTCACAGTTGTCCTTCTCCTAGACCAGTTGCCATCCAAGACTATAGAACCCAGTCTGTCCTGCTATTTACCCATATCTAGGGGAGAAGAAGAGGATTCACACCTTTCCCAAGGGTATTAGCCCGTAAGTGAATGTAATGTATTCGACTGGAATCTGAAATCGGCTCACCGATTCCTCAATCCAAGCCACTATACATTACACTACCTTGCCTCCTATATATATATATATGCATGTGTTTGCCTGCATATTAATTACAGATTTGTTTTGAATTATAGATTCATGTCAATATATTCTCCACAAAGAATTGAAACATGAAGTAAACAACATAAAACTTAAATTAAAACGACAAGGAATTGGATTGATTAATAATAGTATTGACATATATACAATTAGTCTACAGATGCTGTAAATGTTATTTTAGGTGAAATTAATTGAAACTTGTCCCTTGATATATTTTGTTCATATTATAACTCATTATATTACATTTAGTTTTAGTGTGTATTATATAGTACGAAATAAACAGTAACGCGTTGATATGCCAAATGGGTCAACTTTGAAAATAGAAAGAAATGCACAAAACATGAAAGGATACACGTAAAAGTTTACTCGCGTCAACTAATAAATTTTATACAAAATTTAATTGCGAAACTTTTTATTTATATATTCCTATATTTCGAAATGCATATGTTTGCGTATATAAAATTAATTTGTTCTTTTCTGTTTTAAAATTATTATAAACGGATACTTACCATTTACTTGTTACGAGTCTTTCTAGCTAGCTGGTACTTTGAGGAACAGAATTATTAAATACAAAGGAATGACGTCTCTCCTAAAGTTTTAGCGATCTAATTTATCGCGATGACATATCAATGCTCGTAATCTTACTCTCAAATCTTTTACTTGCTTGCAAGATATTAAACTAGAGTTGAATCGAATTTCTTAGCACCAGCTGTCTAATGGCTAGAATCGAGTCAGAGATTACAGCAGAAACAATGATGTCACCAATTGAGTATTCAGGATTTTGTTCACTTAACAACCCGAGAGAAGTTATGGGAAACAAATGAATCTAGAGAGACACAATACGAGGAAAGCATAATTAGTTCTCAATTTTTGCGAAATAACGCTGTTGAAATTGCTGAAGATTAGCTAGCAGTTAACAGACTCAATGAAAGCAACGAATGTCGTGGTTCTTGAAGGTTTATATTATCGATGTAACTCGATGTTGTATGTAGAAATGCCCTGAGGTTTCGAAACATGCCACCGAGATTTTCAAAAAATCATTTTGGAGGAAAAGCGCCAGGCTTCTTTACAATATTTACATGACATGAAGCGGAAAGACTATATTGAATCCATTGATTGGTCAGCAGCTAAGAAAGTTGTTTTTTGTTTCGTGCCAGACATTTTTTCTCTTCGGAATCCACCTTATATATATATATATATATATATATATATATATATACATATTAGGTTGGTGCAAAAATAATATCGGTTTTTGACGTTAAAAATACGTCAAAATCCGACATTATTTTTGCTCCAACCTAATATATATATATATATATATATATATATATATATATATATATATATATATATATATATATTCGTGCTTAGAATTTTGCAGCCACATATGAACTAGTTCTTCTAATATAGAGATCCTTGCTAAAATATACACAACAATAAACAATGATATTTCTCCTGGTTTCGCGTTTCTGCTTCAGTCACTTTTCCACCGACGTAAGGTTGCCTCCCTCAACCTTTTCTATAATTTTTTTCATGACAATTGTTCGGGTGCGTTGTTTTGATGTAAGGATTATTGTTGTATGTTTGGTTCAATGTTTTTGGCTAGCTAAGTTTAACGTTAAGACAGAAGAAGACTGTCCTTTTACTCCATTCCCCATTTTGGCCTTGTGCCTCATTTTGTAAATAAATTAGAAACAAATATCCCTCTTTGCCATGGTATATAGATATTTTTTTTTTAATTTAAGCGCAATAATAATCTAGTATCGACGTCTCTTCAATTTGCAGTTGACTTCTTTAGTTGAAACCGTAAATTCTCTGATAATAATTTCGTTTCTCGTACTTCTCGCTTTTAGAAGTCTCTTCCGTCTCCATACTTTCCAGCTAAATTTAACCTGCAACAATTCAAATGCAATGTCAATCGCTATCTACTGTCTCCGTGATTATTATTCTTTTTGCTCTTGATCATTATTAATGTTTCTGTTTTCAAATTCTTACACACCTCTTGGGGTGAAGTTCATTTCATTTTATAAATTATCTATTATGTAAAGTAATAATAAAATCTCTTCAACAGAATACTCCATAATAACATTTTCTACTCTACTAGACGCAGTAAAATAATTCTATAAGATCTAGTGTTTATTTTGTTGCCTTTTATTAAATAAATCGTGTTGTTTAATCTGTTAGAGATGCGTTCTGAAAGATTCCTTAACCATTCGAAAATAGTAAATTCAAAGTATAAAAGTGAGTAAAAGTTTAAGAATAAAAGTATTTGCGCATAAAAAATATAGAAGCGATTTTCTCAACGCAAATCCGTATCTAAAGGTAGAAAGTAAGTACCCTTGCTATACATATTATAGCTTTAACGCTTATCGTCCAGTTCACACTCCTCCTCGTCATTTCGAACAGGAGTGTAGGTTTATCCCTTTTTTTCTTGTTTGTGTTTCCGGTTGCGTCTAAAGTCTGCTCTAACTCTGTATTCCTAACACTTGTCCTTACTTAATCTAATATAATTCTGCACAATCATTCTCTATCTTGAGTCGCTCTTGTGCCCTGGATTATGTGAAAATTAGTAACAATAAGTATAAAAAAAAATTGCTATATCAAATTTTCTATTTTTAAATGCTAATACTTTTTTTTTATTTGAAAAAAGACATTTGCAATGATTTCGCATTTGCATATTTATCAATTATTATACAGAGAATTAATTTCTAGCAGCCATTAATTTTTCGAGCCTTTGATTCGACGTCCATGTTCAAATCTAGCGACACTGACTAACGATGAGTAACGCTGAGTTACAAGTATGTACTATGGCCTTGATCGTTAATATGTAAAACTAACACACTGTTTTTAGCCATTGTTTTATCGATTAGTAACATAAAATCAAACAAACACGAAACGTTAGCTATGAGCTTTGAGTTTCCTTAATCTGTGCATTTAAGTAGAATTAAAAGGGATTATCAAAGAAGATGTAATTTATTGTTTAACTTAAACGTTTCGTGCCTAATTATTGAATATGAACTTGTCAGAGAATCATTGATGATGGATTTTGTGCATTTCTTTTCTTAGGTTTTATACCTAAAGTGCTTTACACTCTGTTCTATATTTATATAGATTTTTCCGGGCACCATACAACGTGGTATTAATATCAACTACTATTAATTTAATGGCGACACATTCCGCTAAATTAGCTTTGGTTAATTTCCTCCTAGTCGCTTGCTCGCTTGTTAAATTGCGAATTGGTTAAGTGGCATCTCCTATTAACGCTAATCAAATCCTGAACAACGGGATTATCTGGAAAATTTTAGAAGATACCTGAGTACGCCCTAGGGCTAAACGCAGTCTGTCTTTCTGTAGTAAAATTTTGAACCACTAACCTTATTTGTCGATACGGCTTCAAGTCTAATAATTATGGTTTGTAAAAAAATGAAAAAAAAGATTCATAATCGGGGAACTTTTTGTAGCTAAAGATAAAAGTTTTTATGCCTCGTCAATAATTTAATAACACATATTGATTTATAGGCTTACACATGAATATGCAGATCGATAATATTATTCAAAACCGATAATCTTAATACGATGTAACTATTGATTCTGCTGGTATTGAACTCATTTTCATCTATAACTTAATATTTCAAATCGTTATACTGTTGACGCAAAAAAAAATTTCTATTGAAAATAATCTATATTGTTATTGGCGTCAATTTCTGTCGCCATTTTCTGTAGAATAAAGTTAATTTTTTCCATTTTATTGTATATGGTATATCCCGAAGAAGACTAAAGCGTGGGTCGGCCTAAACATTGTAAGAACAACATTAAAAAAAAAGACGTGTAAGGATTTCAATTGTCAAAATTTAGGAAATTAAATCTCATACAAAAGATTCTACTGTTGATTTTGTTTACATTTATTTTCCAACCAATTTATTTCCTACTTTGAAGTTAACATTCATGAGACTTAGTATTTTTCGGACTTTAACCACAGCAGAAATGCTTTTAATATTAATTAATTAATTTTCCCTCTTATCCACGTGTGATGCAAGACATCTACAAGTATACATTTTACTAACCGAATTACCTGCTCCTTACTGCCTGTCATACCTTTTTTGTAAGAAAATTATGATTCATTTAAATCATTGTTATAATTTGTGCAGAAAAAGGATGCATTTTAATATTACTCAATTATCTTGCCGATGTAACCGCCAACTTCAGGTTTTCTCCTTGTATTTTTTGGATAGGATTCATTCCTTTGTTCAAATTTAAGTTTAATTTAAATCAAAAGGAAACAAATTCAGTGATGGGTGCCCGCCGGGAACCCCTTTGTTCAAAATGAAATATACTTATCTAAGTACTCTTGGAGTCATTCTATTGTTGAAAATTTATATTTAATTGATATCAAAGGGAAAAAAAAGAAATATACTTATCCAAGAACCCCTCGTAATGTAGGTTCAGAAAATATATGGTTATAGGGATCTATCTCCAAAACCATTGGAAGAGTTTGATAACAAACAAGCAGACAGACAGACAGACGCTACAACTTTATGTATATAGATTCCTCTCATTGGACTTTCGCATTAGATAGCGAAACGTTTGCGCTATTTCGTTGCAGAGTTTTAAGCATCTCTTATCATCTGTATTCAGTACATCACTTTCGAAGGAAAATAACATGTGGATACGGAATATCTTGAAATAATATTATCGAACAAAGTTAAAGTTACGATTTTCTTTGAAATTGATACACTATAGTATAGGAGATAAGGAAATAGAATTTAGAATAGGCTACGCTTGATGTAGTTTTATCCAACACCGATAACTGCTACAAATTCAAGACATTAACATGAGAACTCTAATAATGTACTGAAATAAATTTGTCAGACCAAGAATTTCATATGGATGACATGCATGGCGGCAAAGCATATCCGAAATATTTAAACTGTCAGCTGTATATAACCGATTTTTCAGATCAATCATTAAAATGATTTCAAGATCACTGGTTTTGAAGATGGCCGTTCCTCTTTCAACCCCGTGAACTGGCACTACAGAATCAAAATCCAATAAGAGTTCCAAATAAGAGAAACGATTTGACTTGATAAATCTTGATAGAAGTAACGACTAAAATGGGTAGCACGTGTAACTGGAAGAGAAAATAATGACGTAATCAAGATGTTGAAATTCCATACTACTTCGAACAAAAACTTAGGAAGCACCCCCCCCCCATCAATATTGTAAGGCGGCTGTGACAATTGCTGGATTTAAGAAACTTATTTTCCTGAAAAGTTGCTTTTTTAGAAAGATTTTATGTATTTCAAATAAAAGTAGCACTGACGTCTAGCTTTTCAATGAATCGCGAATATTTCCATATAATGAAAAAGCTAATATTAAACATCAGTTTTACCATTACCCTGTCGAGATCAGCCATAGGTTACATGAAATAGGGATGTATTTTCTTTTTCTTTTTCTTTTTTTTTTTTTTTTTTGCTGGTTTAGGTAGATATGCAATCAATACTAGGCGGCGGTGTTTGATCGCAGGTAAACCCTAGATTATAGTCAGGGAGGTGCGGGACCAAAATCGGATAATGCGTGGGGACAAATGTTCACCTATACCACACGATACGGCAGTATCTCCATTTTTTTGAAACCACTTGTTGGACTTCCTCTACGGACTGATTTATGTGTATTTTGATGAACGGAATATACTGACCAGTGATCTTCGAAAAACCTCTTTGTGCTACTAAAATTAAATTTTTGAGTGCCTGTACATACAGTTTTGATTGATATTTGCTGTGTTAAACCCATCTAGAGGTTTTGAAACTAATACACATAGTCGAATGAAAGTTTGACTAACCAATTGATAATTTAATGACCAGATTTTGGTAAGGTTTTGAAGTTCTGGACGTATTTTTGGATGAAGTTGAAGGAAAAAAATCAAGGAAAATAGAGGGGGCAATATTTCAGTTACACCACATGATAAGGAAGTATCTCTAGCTTCTAAAACCGCTCACTGAACTTCCTTAACGGATTGATTTACTTTTATTTTACAAAGCAGAATATACTGACTGTACTGACAAAAGAACACAGGTGTAGGCTTTAAGAAAGCTTTAGTCAACTGAGGATACAATGTTCGCGTGTAGTGTCCTTTTATAGTCCAAGTAAACAGAAATAGCTCTCTCGAAGAGGAGAGTAACAAAACAAGGGGATACCACTCTTGATTATTCATAATACTGACCAGTGACGTTTGAATGACCTTTGTATACTAATAAAATTGCATGTTGAATCAATAAACGTGAACTGATCATTTCTTTTAGGCACTGACGAATAACTAAAAACTATAGTTTGTAGGTTCAGCGTTTAAAGGAGCATAATTTTCTTTTTGTTTTCTTTAGGTCTTTTTCTAGCTCCTTATGAATACATCATAAGCCAAAAAGAGAAGACAGGCTCTGTTTTGCGAGACGGCTATGAGACATTAGTTACGTGCCAGACTCATGATGATGCTCGAACTCTGAAGAAGAAAGGGAAGCCAACGAGTATTGTCATTTCCCAGATTGGACACTTGACTAGAGAAGCTATCGTTGTAGAGGAGTATTGGTACCATAGCTGTCGTCGAAAGAGTGCACGAAACCTATAAAGGAAAATTCAGAAGACCGCGTCAAATACGACAATGCCTTTGTTGAGATGGTTACTTTCAGAGAGAAAGTTGTTATGAATATAATAATGTTAAGTACTCTCCAAGAAAGGTATAAAACATTTCAATAAAACCTTGGCTACTCTTCCATAATGGGCTTAACAGCAAAGAACCTGAAGTAAAGGCCGGCAAATGTTTCGGAGACAATTTACAATACAGAGCAGTTAAGAAAAGTGGGGACTTTGTAAAGAGTCTTCCATTAACTTGGACCGATTTTAATGGGAATAAAGTTTAAGCATCTAATCATGTTTTCTTTTCTTTCAGATTTGTCGGACATTTTGTCGATATTATTTTTCAGACATAATTGCCATGACTTAACAAGATCCAATAGAGAAATAAATATTCACTAATAACATTGATTTATTTACTGCTGACTTTGATCCGTTTTAATGAAACACCCTTATATATAATCTGTCTTAATGAAACACCTTTTATATGTCTGTGATTCTTCACACATATGCGAAGGCAATTATTCTCAAGAATATAAGAATTTTCTCAGAAAGAAAAACTTAAGTATATGATACTAGAGATACTGCCCTATCGTGTGGTATAGTTAAAAATTTGTTCCCCGCATTGTCCCATTTTGGACACTCAGCTCCCTGACTATTAAGGACTGCTGATTTTCAAGTTATATACATGAAAGAATTAGGGAGAATATTATATTAATTTTATTTATTTATTCTTTTTACCATTTTTAAAAGACAAATCTGAATTTGGTAGGTAAATATCCAAATTCTTTTCCTTAAGTCCATGCGCCTGAATGATAATAATACATGATCCCAATAATAGGCAAACCGCTGTCGATATAAAGCAATTTTTAATTTTATCGATGGCTATATATTGTGTACTACACGCAGGTGGCGTAGGGGTTAGAACGGGTTCGAATCGCACCATGGATGAGGGGTCGACACACAGCATGCGGCAACCTTGGAAAGTGCCTGAAAACCATACCTAAAACTTGTGAGTGAAATTGGCCGTCAATAACTCTTCTAGCAAGAAGTCACAAATCATCGTGGCAGAGGGCCTGAGCGTGCTAGCCTTGTTCAGGATTTCTGATTACGCTAGATAACAGGCTCTTTCCCAGGGACTGTAACTAAAGTCTGCTCAGCATAGATGCAGTATAAGACACAGTTGGGCTCTGTGGGTGTAGAATAAACTCAGAAGAGTCTGAGCAAGCGTATACAATAGGGATTGGCAAGCCTCGCTAGTAAATGAGTATCCTCGATTAGGAGTGGCCAGCTATACGCCAGTGTTTCTCCAGTTTTGAATTCATATTTGTTGTTCTAGGGGATGCTCAGTAAAAAAAAAACGGTAAAATCAGAAAGACGTGAGAAAACCATAGTAAAACTGCTGACGACTGAAGTCAGTGAAAAATTCAGGAAGAATTTCAGCACACTTCATCAATACATAACGTCAGATATTCTTTGAAAAGGACGATAAATTGATGCTCAAAATCAGTAAGAGGTTTAGACATAAAAGTAGGACGTAACGGAAGACGAAAGTTGTCTGCAAATAACTTTTAAATGACAAGTCACAAGATCGAGCAGCAATTAATCAATGATAAAAAAACCAATCAGGGTCAGTACTTAGGCCAGAGTCGAAGGATTATTCATAAACATCAGTATTCAAGAAAAATATTCATGTTTATCCAAGATCAGTTATTGCTGAAAGATGAAACTGATAATAAATTTACCGCCTTTTTTATTGGTAACTCTTAAGACTGTTTGTCAACCATTCTAGAATGTCCACAATACTATGCTATTTAACCCATAGCTGGGGAAAATGAACATATAGCGGATAAAATCGGATAAATTGAACCTGATTTCCTTGATATATTATAAGAATGATTCAAAAAGCCACTAATCGAAATCCTGGCTTGTAGATAGTAAGCAAATATTAGCTTACGTATGGAATATAAAGTTACCTGCGTCAACTTAGCTAATTACGGATAAGATAACTATCTTATAAGTATTTTCTATGTTTAGTATAGTCATAGAGAATGGTGTACCTGTAGAGGAACCCAGCGAAATTATAACAAAATACACAATGGTGCCTACTGAAACAGAAGATATGTTCTTAGCATTTAAAGTGAATTTAAAAGGAGATATTTCTACAGTCGTGACTTCCACCACATATGAATGACATTTTAGCATTACCTTTTAGGCATTTCCGAGGAAGTTTCATGATGCCATTCGCCCAGAATTGACATTCTTCTATGTGATCAACTGGTTTAAGTAGCTTTTTGCAGACACCCAGGATTATGAGGATTTTGTTTGAGACCTGGTGAGTAGTGTGGATTGAGAAGAACTTCCTAATCCAGATTCATCAATCTCCATCGAGTTGGCAACTAGACAATTGCGATTGGTTTCCATCGATTACTCACGGTAATCACTCCAATTATGGAAACTCAGTCATTTACGTGCCATTCGTGATACACTTTTTGCCGCTTTTTTTATTGGGAACTCTGGGAATTCAGAATTATATCTCCCTGTTCGTAGGTGTATTCGTGTGAATAAATGTGTATTTATGATATGTCCCTCTTTGTGTATATTTGAAAAAAAAGTACCCTGGAATAATGTAGCATGATAATACATGACAATTTATTTTTGGGTTTATAATATTTAAACTGTGAATAACATTCCTACACCTTCCAAAAGACATTGGATTACCTAAAAGCAAGCAAAAAATGACCTTAAATCTCTAGAATTTGTCAAAGTTCTTTCTTGTTCAGCTAATGGGTCTCATAGTGTTTTCCGAATTATTACACTTCGATGGCACACATTGACGCTGCTAAAACAATGTTATCTACAAGAGAGAATATTCCGGTACCAGAAAAATATCTGCATTCATTTATTAACAAAAACTTCACGTTTCAAAGACCAAGTGCCATTCGAATAAGTGGATAACGAATGGAGCTGTTTTATGGACGTAAGAAATGTATCATATGAGGATATAGAGGATGGAGAACTTTTCATCCAAATCGACGTTAACATTATTGGCGAGGAAACATTGCCTCGGGTGTTTGTTCGACCAAGCGATGGCCCTTGGAAAGAATTTGTCCGATTGAAACGTAATCCTTACTGATGGGATCCGGAGAAGACGTGGATTGTTCATCCTTGTTTACATAGTATGATGGGTCTAATTTGTGAAATCGGAATTATTTGAAATAAGGATAGCAGCGGTGATATATACAATGGTAAAAGTAAATTATTTATTTACATTAGGCGTATGTCTATACACACACACACATATATATATATATATATATATATATATATATATATATATATATATATATATATATATATATATATATATCATAGTGGTGAAGGATTTGTGCAGAACCAACAGATCTCATGTGGCAGTGTTGGGCACTCATATATATATATATATATATATAAGAGTCATATATATATATATATATATATATATATATATATATATATATATATATATATATATATATTGAATTGCTAAGCGTAGCTTAGATGTGGCGAATGTCCGAAAGTATGGTTCACCCGTGAGTTCGATCGATACTGGGTGTCCCATAATTAAGACATTGTCATATTCTAAACTACGCTTCATAAATCAATATATATATATTTATATATATATATATATATATATATATATATATATATATATATATATATATATATATATATATATATATGTGTGTGTGTGTGTGTGTGTGTGTGAAGATCTGTAATATCTCCAAATCAATATTCGACTTTTTATATAGTGAGGTTCGCTCTGCACAAGGCCCGTGTGCCACTCAAGATTGAGGGTTACAGAATATTGCTTACATGTTTGCTATAGTGGCCCCGTTATATACTTTAATATCCTCGATAAAATTCAAAGAAGGATCTGTAATGTTAGCCGGCTTATCAACTACACTCACCTTTAAACCGCCATGACCTCTCATTCCTGTGTATTTTGCAGAAATGTTTTTCATAGTCATTGGTCTGGAGAGTTTTTATCCCTGGTATCAGTACCGCATGAATTTAACCTACTAATATATTTGAAGTTATCTATCATCTTTTTATTGTTGAAATAATTCAACGTAACCGTAAGTTCTATTCTAATAGTTTCTTCTCCTGTACTTCATATTTGTGGAACTGTCTTCCAATTTCTTTATTCCCTGACACGTGTGACCTTCAAAAAGTTAAATGAACGTCAATCGCCATCTACTTTTTTTAGTTCTTTTGCTTGTCGGCTCTTTTGTTTTAATTTCATCTCGCTAGGGTCTTTTCTTTTTCTTTCACTGAAATTTTGTCACTTTTCATGTCTTAGTAGCGTTATCGCCATGCTTTCGGTGGAATGATTAAAAACAAAACATCAATTGTTTAATAAAGGTTTTAGTGTTAAAACAATGACTTATACAGCGATAAGATCTGACTTCTGGGGAAAAAAAACGAGGAAAAATAAAATAAAGATTTTATGCTTTTTTAGTTTCCTTTGGAAACATTTTCATTATATATATATATATATATATATATATATATATATATATATATATATATATATTCTGGAGTAACAAGTTTCCTCACTCTTTTCACGTACGATTTTGTTTTCAAGTTTTTTTTCACTGCTCTTTGGCCTATCTCATGTGCCAAAAGTCTTATGGGTTGAGTTGGAGATTTTTTATTTGATCTCTTTATCTCTAAGTTGAAATGAAGACCCATCTTCCTATTATATCCAATTTTCATCTCTAGAAGAAGAATATTAATTTTTCGAAACTAAAAAATACATTAGATATTTTGCGGGGAATAATCAGTACCTTTAATAGAATTAAATATTCCACGAAGATATATAAACTTTATCGTTATTTTTATTCGGTAAATTTTGAATCATCTATTTTTAATAACAGTTTTACTTTAAATACACGAATCTTGTCTTTATGTTTATGCTGTAGGTATATTCTATTCTATCTATCTATACATATATAAAGGGCAGTTGCCGGTATGTGCGTGTGTGTTTCTGTGTGTATTATTCCTTCATTTACATTTTTAAGTAGTCTTATTGAAAATAATATATTATTTCATCTTTAAAAAATAAACTGCATTGTTTTCCGAAGTGTAACTAATATTAAATAGTAAACAATTTTAAAATAATTTTTATTAAAGCAAAAAAAAAACTATAGCAAATTGTATTTTCAAAAATTAATTTAAATATGTTACGGGACCTTAACAATAATAACATAATGGACTATTCCATACGTAATAAATACTGCGACTCAAGAGGAAGTAGGGAGTTCGGACCGAAGTTGGGCGACCGGCTGATCGGTTGAACTCTGCCTTCGGGCGGGGAAGAACCCGAAGGAGGCTACGCCGAAGGGCGGAGTCTCTTTCGGGGTGGTAGACCGACCCTGAACCCGTTTTTACGGGTTCAAAGGGCATATTTTTGCCCGAGCCCACGGGTTCAGAAACACCACGTTAAACCGGCCTTGTGTCACATGATGCCCTCGTGGGGCGGTGACTAAATATCTTTCAGTCCGAAGTCGGGCGACCGGCTGACCGTCTGATCGGTTGAACTCTCTGCCTTCGGGCGGGGAGGAACCCGAACGAGGCTACGCCGAACGGTGGAGTCTCTTTCGGGGAGGTAAACTGACCCTGAACCCGTATATACAGGTTCAAAGGGCATATTTTTGGCCGAGCCCACGGGTTCGGAGATCCCATGTTAAACCGGCCTTGTGCCACATGTTACTCTCGTGGTGGGGACTAAATGCTGTTCAGTCTGAAGGCTGGTGTGAAGTGCGTCAGGAGTTAGTCTGTCAGTCAGAGCGAGTCAGTCAGTTGAGTCAGAGGGAGTCCGAAACAGGTTCCCGTTCAGACAATTACTACTAAATCTGATTGTTCTTACTAATACTTTCTACTTCTCTGTATATATTCCTGTTTTTAATATATCTGTTTTATTCCATATCCGTTTTCGAGTTCTTCTTCATTGGTTCTACCTTGGACTATCACCTTGGTACAAGGAACCGGACCATTACAAAATAAAATATTGTTAAATTCATAAAACAAATATTGAACACAACTAATGTTGGCCGTAAATAATCTTTGTCTTTCCTAATTTTTACTTAACTAAAGTTTTTTTTTTCAAATATAAATATAACTAGAAATTTAAATATAATCAATTTTCAAAATTAAATTCTGAATTTATCTTACTTCTACTCTCTTTTGAAATAGTTTTAAATTAACTGAGAAATGTTTGCTTCCTTCAATTTCTTAAATAGAAAATAATCACTAACATAATGTTTTAAATAGTAAATAATTATTTTTCGAAAAAGTAAGATTCGCTATATATTTTGTTGGGGAAAATGATAAATCAAATATGTTAAAATATATATTATGTAGGTGAAAAAATAATGTCGTTTTCTCACATAAAGTTGAACGTCAAAAAACGACATTATTTTTACACCAACATAATATTAATTTGAGTCCATTTACTTTTTTCATTAATAGTAATTTAAAAAAAAAAATGTTTAAAGACCTTAGAAAAATCGATTTGATTTGTTTGAAACAAACATTAACAGATTATTTTATTTTTTAATTTGAGTAGAAAATATGGGTATTGTTATTAGTAGTGGCATAAGTAGTTTGGTTTTCAGAAATTTAGATATTTTGCAACAAACCAAACAAAAAATGAAGCTTTTTTGTTGTTTTTTTTTAAGTATGAATAAAAAAATCATTTTACGTAAGACAGCTGAAAAATCTCAATACATTGCCAATAATAATCTATTATTCAGAGATCGTCCGAATAACGCCGGGTAGGCCCGCCAGTAGAGAGAGAGATAGAGATAGATACATAGATAGACTTTAATCCAGGGTATGTAACAGTGTATAATATATATATATATATATATATATATATATATATATATATATATATATATATATATATATATATATATATATATATATATATATATATATATATATATGCTGTTACATTAGAATATGTAAGTTACTACTACAAAACTGTATATTTTTTCCGACGCTTAATAAACAACATCTCATCAACTACTTAAAAATAATGGTAATATATTTCATTATAAATACATTTTCATCTTGTACTGAAAAGTTTCCAAAAACGGAAAATGAAGTGAAAGTATGAAGACAAAAATTCGGGAAGTATTAGCAATTTATTTGGTAACAGCAAAAAGCTAAGTAATAAAATTTTATTCATATTAATCCTACACACACACACACACACACACATATATATATATATATAATAGCTGGATACTCGTATTCGTGGATCGGCGATCATTATTGCAGACGCTCACTAAGTTCAAGACCCACAGAGTCAATATGTAGTTTATACTGGTACTATGCTGAGCAGAACTTCGTTACTGTTTTTGGGAGCAAGCGTGTTATCTAGCGTGACCTACAACTTGAACAGGGCCACACTGACTTGTGGCATCGTGCTAGCACAGCTATCGACGACCCCAAGTGTCCCAAGGCTTGTGTCAACCTGTCGTTTGGTTTTCAGGCACTTTCCAAAGGTGTCGCACATTAGGAAGTCTCCTGATTAACAAATCAACCGTGGTGAGATTTGAACCCGTTTCTTGTTTCTAACGACTTCTAACTAATATATATATATATATATATATATATATATATATATATATATATATATATATATATATATATATATATATATATATATATATATATATATATATATATACACGCACTTTCTTCCCATATGTGCAAGAATTTATTTAAAAGATTGGATGAATTCCATCATTCGTCTTTAAATAGACATGCGTATAAAGCTTTTCTATATATGGAACTGTATTTTGCGTGGGATGGTAGTTTAGTGTCTGTTTAGTTGTCAGATATATATATATATATATATATATATGTGCACATAAATATTTATTATTAATGTATATATATATCATAATTTTTATTATTGTTTTTATCTCGTGCTTGTTTGAGGTGAAATATCAAGAAATGCTGTGCGAGAAAAATCAGTTTCGACAAATTTTCAAGTGCAGCGATCCTGCTTTTATTGGATATTGGTATTCGCTATCCGAGCGTTTCCCTCATAAGGAAAATCGATCGCTGAATTTTGTTATATATTATATATCCGGTTGAATGCTTTGTCTTGTGGCATAAAATTCTCTTAAGTCTCTTTCCTTATATTCCAACTGTATTCAGAGGTTTCCTAGTTTATACAGGCCTTTTGTCTTTAACTCTTGTTTTGTCACTGAAAAATGTCGTGAGGAAAAATACTTATGGATACACTTCAACTTTTCTTAACAGTGAATCTTCACGAGTTAAGGGATGCTTCTTTATTCTTTTTTTTTCGCTTTTGCCAGTTTATTTGTGGTTCACTGGTCCTTAGAAATCAGATAGAATCGACATTCACTTAACTTTATTTTGTTTTTCCCCCTCTTTGTTCAGATCTCATGAATGTTGTTACTCATTGTATTGGTATTTTAAAAATTATTTTATTTTCAATAATCCGATAAGTGGTAACCGGTTCAATCTGGAAAAAAATAAACTGATGTGTGTTCCCTCAACGCTTTAATTTTTATTTTATTTTCAAATGCCTTATTCCGTCTACCATTTTATCAAAATCATCATTATTATTATTATTATTATTTCCTTTCTGTTGTATATACAGAAATGCCTTCATGACATTTTCCACTGACCGTTATTTGTGAAAGATAAATAAAATAAAAACACATTTTACATAGATAAAGCTCTTTGTAATGAGTGGTCTGTACATATGAGTACAGTGTTTTGTATTTCTTTAAGGCATATGATACCAGCAATCTCTTCAATGTGTCTATCAGATCCATTTGTATTCAATCCGATGGCTCAAGCTACAACTTGAATTATTGATGTCCTCATGTACCACAATATTGAAATTTTCACTTCAGGATCCTTGCATTATGATAGTTTTTTGAAGATCTTCAAAGATACATAACAATATTATTATTGTTTTTATTATTGTTATTATTATCAGTATTATTATTATTATTATTATAAAATGTATGTTCAACACGTAGAGAAGAGCGTGATCTAAAAAAAGAGAAATTTAAAAAAAATACATTGTGCTTTCCAATGCTTATTCTACCGGGTCGAAAAGTTAGTAATCAGCATATGTAAATATTCTCATGTCGAATGACGGGTAAGTCCCATGGGATTTGTTGTGGTCTGTTAAATTAAATACCTTCTAGCAACTAATCAACTAAGGAAAAATTCCAAGATCAGTAGGATAACCATCGTAATACTCACATGCCTTTCATACTTGGCTTCATTTTATTTATTTTGATGCGGTGGTTCACCAGTACAACCGTTTTTCTCAAAGCAAGCGGCGTTTGTAAAAACGCTTATAATATTTTGTAGATTTTTTAAAAATATTTTTTATAAATGTATACAATTTTAAAACTTAATTTGAAGAAGACAGATAAACTGTCGAAATATTATTCAATTTTTCTTTATTTTTTTCTTAAAACGCGCTCTTCTCTAAACATTGTATCATTATTATTAATATCATTATTGTTATTATTATTGATTGAGAGAAAAAGAATGATAAAAATGTTAGGATAGGGTACAAATACCCATCATGACACTCAGTGTTATAGGTGTATACCAGGTACATACAACACAGCCAAATCTGCAAGATGTGGTTGATCGGTCTTAATAAAAGCAGCGCGTAAACATATTAGTGGAGCCACTTAGAAATACTTACAATTCGGGTAATCCACTTTGCTCGGAGAGTCTCCAATTCCTTATTATATTTATATGATTCCCAATTCGCCTTGCCTTATTCAGCTCTTAAAATATTAGGTTGGTGCAAAAATAGTGTCGTTTTCTCACATATGTGAGAAAACGACACTATTTTTGCACCAATCTAATAAAAAAAAAACGTTAGGATTTCAGGTTCTACGTTAGTTTTCTCGTTTTCCACAGCCTTTGTACAGACGACAAAGTAAATGTATTGGCTGATTTTTCGTAGTCCGTAACTCTGCAGAAAAATACCACGAGAGTAAAAGATGTAAACAAGTCAGAGAGAAATAACTCCAGATTGGTTGGGAAATAAATAATAACATTTATCCTATAAAAAACCCGATCTGCATGATGTCCACAGAATTAAGAGAAAGAAGGCATGAGTGAGTGGGAAGTGTCCTCTTGTTTAAATTCTGCAAACAGCCAAGATTTGAACAAGCACACCAGAAGTACACGCTCTCGTGTACTTCTAGTACTCAGGTAATTGCTGGGGCAATAAGAATCCCTGATGTAATAAAATCAGTAGCGATAACAACGAGATATCAGGAACATGTACAAAATATCTGAGGAAACATCCTAGGCTCATTCAGAAATGCCATTGCTGCAAAATTATCATGTATATTTATTCTATCAAGTTTTGTGAAGTGGTTTTCTAGAAAAAAATTCAGAAACAATTTCCTAGATTCGGTTCAAACGACAGATTCAAGTAATATAAGATTAAACCTGAACATGGTTGCAAAGAGAACGCCTACATAGAGAAATATTATACTTGCTGATGGTGTTCTAGATAAATGGCATGGAAATCTTTTATATAAAATATAACACTAACAAAACCGAGTAAAATAGTAAAATACAGACTGATAACAATAATATCACTCATATAAAAAGCAAGAACTGTTGGTTTCCTGCAGAAATAAGAGAAAATAATTATGGGGAAGTGGGGTTATTTTTTTTTTTTGACTTTGCGTCAGGTAAGATTTGAGTATGCAGACC
>OZ010583.1:105137801-105169478 GCA_963932145.1 Acanthosepion lycidas
AATATCTGCAACTTTTACGGAAAGGAAGTTGCAAGAAACTGGTATGAGTACCAACCAGAACCGGTTACAGAGATATAACCTTTAAACATTTTATGGGACTTTACAATACACAGAGACGTTATAATCAAAGCTAATCGCCCAGACATCGTGATCAAAAAACAAAATGTGCCATCTTATTGATATGGCAATCCCTGCAGACTCTAATGTATCTTTGAAGATCTTCAAAAAAATATCAAAATACAAAACCCTTGAAATAGAAAAGCTATTCACCCAGACAAACCTGATCAATGATTTCAAAGTGAAAATATGATTTATTATTGACATGGCAGTCCATGCATATTGCAATGTATCTTTGGAGATCTTCAGAATAAACTATGAAAATACAAGAATCTTCAAGTAGAAATCTAAAAAATATGACACTATGATATTATTAATTCCAGTTCTAGTTGGAGTCCTCGGCGTGATTGGAAAATGTTACGATAGACACACTAAAGGGATTCCTGGTAGCCCACGCTTTAAAGAAATAAAATAAATGTATTCATAAATACAGCTCGGCCATTACGAATAGCTTTAACAATACAGTGTAAGCCAGATATAAGAGAGTTGTCGGGACCGGAGAAGAAGTCTCTTATATCCGGTTTTCTCTTATATCCGGGTTTGATCTATTTTGTTTAGGTAAGTATGGCTCTAATTTGGGACCAGAGAAAATCTCTCTTATATCCGAGTTACTCTTATATCCGGGCCTCTTATATCCGGGTTACACTGTATAATATATATATATATGATCGCAGTTTTTTTATTTATTTTTTTTTATTTTGTGTGTGCTACAGTGAAAATGTAATGGTGTCATTTCTGACCTTAGATCTCTTGTTGGTACCCGAAAGGAGATGAGTTTTTGTGATGTCAACGAAGGACACTCATTTGACACCATTGTAATGTCAACGAATATTCGTTGTCACTTTCGTAATGCTCGTTTTAGCAGAGATTTTGTAATCGCAGTTACAACTATAGTAACCACCATTTTGATCCAAATAGAGAAGAGTGTATAGAAGAAAATAGCGGTCCATATAGTAATAGAACGAAAGAGTAGACCTACCGACTCGAATAGTAATAGAGGATAGACTAGAAATGACGATCGTTAGTCGTCAGCTACTTCCTACATATTTGCGTTTACTCTATGGTCATGTTGTCTAGTTAATTCAATAATGGGATCTCCCGTGATTGCTTACTGGCAATCTATGTCCGAACTCAAGTGTCGGCATAGATTAAAATTGTTCCTGTTGTATTACGTTGGTGCAAAAATAATGACGTAATAATGTCGTTTTTGACGTATTTTTAACGTCAAAAAACGACATTATTACGTCATTATTTTTGCACCAACCTAATAAATCCAAAATCTAGTAATGTCTGTTTATTTTGAAAGTTTGTTAAATGTTTATTTATTTTGAAATTTTTAAAGTTTGTCAAAATTACTTACATCCTTGTAACAAACAACCTGTTCTTGTTTTCCGTTCTTGTTGTTGTTGTTGTTTTTGTTGCTGCTATTATTATTATTATTATTATTATTATTATTATTATTATTTTTTCCTTTGACTTCTGGAATGTACACATTTCTTTCTGGGTCCTGTCCAGAAACCTAAGGTCAGAAATGGCATCATCATGACATTTTCCAACAACCGATTTGAAAAAAAAAGTATGTATTTTACATAGAAAAAGCCCTTCGTAATCTGTGGGCTGTAGTCTTGAGAACATTTTTTTTTTGTATTTCTTTAAGACATACGCTCCCAGGAATCCATTCAATGAGTCTACTGGAATCTTTTATAAGCAATCCGAGGGTTCCATCTACAACAGGGATTGTTGATGTTGCGATGTACTACATTTTTGAAATTTCGATTTCAAGGTCTTTGTATTTTAATAGCTTAATAACAACAACAACAAAAACAACAACAACAATAATAATAATAATAATAATAATAATAATAATAATAATAATAATAATAATGATTATTATTATTATTAGGTTGGTGCAAAAATAATGACTTAATAATGTCGTTTTTTGAATTTAAAAAATACGTCAAAAACGACATTATTACGTCTTTATTTTTGCACCAGCTTAATAGTATATGTACTGCAGTAAGTAATCAAATTAAAATCTATTTCCAAAATTACTGATATATATATCAGGTTGGTGCAAAAAGAATGTCGTTTTTGGCGTAATTTTTAACGTCAAAAAAAGATAAATTTTGCACCTAATATTTCAAAAAATGTTCTGATTTTCTGAGACACAATTTGCTCATGAGCATGGCACACATACTTAAAAGTGGTGCACTTGTTAAGAGTTTGTCTTGCAAGATCCATTACGACTGAGTGGTAAGTTCGATCCACAATGAGTGCTTCATACTTTCGGCCTTGAGCCACATGTAAGCTATGCTTTGTAAAGCACTGTCTTCGACGCACTGTAACGGTTAGTAAATGTACTAAGCAAGATCAATTAATACTGAGTGTGATCTATCCTCACTTAAGGCTACACACATTCAGCTTTGTGAGACTTCTAAATTACACTTAGTTAATCACTGGGCATTTGAAGTAGTATAATGGTTAGCAAGCTTGTCTCACTAGATCATTTATAACTGAAAAGTGAGTTTTATCCTTACTGGGTGTCCTACATTTTCGCCCTTGTGCCACATCCGGAGTTTCGCTCAGAAAATTATGGGGATGAAATGCTTAGCAAGTTTTCCTGCTACATTAATTACCAGTGAGTTCGATCTTCACTGGGAGCTTCATATTTTAGGTCTTGTGCCACACCTAATCTACGCTTATTAAATCACTATTGATCGATGTGGTGCAATGATTAGCAAGCTTCTCTCACGACAAAAATTACGTCTAAATAGTTCGATTTTCGCTGGGTCCCCTATATATTTGGCTTTGTGCCACATCTAAGCTAAGCTTAGAAAATCATTTTACTTGGAAAAACTCTCTCAGTGTGATCAATATCTTACGAAATATTTACTTTATCTCACTGCCCATATAAAATATTAAATATATGTAGAAGAACTATATCAATCAGGAAATCTGGAAAAACTGGGAAAAATAGTAATTGAAGTGAAAAAAGAGAAAAGATAGCGAATTTCAAAAGCAAAATCATGTGTGAAGGTTGAATGACACTATCCGCAAAAAAAGAAATTTTTTTGAAGGCCAAAAAGCAGGAAATAACTTGAGGAACGACAAAAAAGAGAAACGAACGTTTTAGATAAACAAAAATTAAATTAAGTAACTTAGTAAAAGCAGGAATTGTTAAAAAAAAAAGTGTGTTGAGTGGATATATAACGAAATTAGAATGGAAGAGAAAGTGTGAGGGGGGAAGGAAGGATCAAAATTATTTTCTTTTTTCTTTAATACCCTTTTATTAATGAAAAAGAAAAGAAGGAAACACGATAGAGGAAGAAGAAGAAAAAGAAAAAAAGAGGATGATGAAAAGAAGAAAGAAAGTAAAAAGGGAAAAAGAAGAATGAAAAGCAGCGAAGAAGAAGAAAAAAAGAACACTTAATTATAAAAGTCTGTATATAAATGAGGCAAGCAGAAACATAACTTTGAACGAAGTGAGGTTGAAAGGAAGAGACAAGAAGAGGAAAAATCAGAAAGAAGATGAGGCGTAGTTGGAGGAGACGGGTAAACGTAAGTTGCAGAGAACATTCTGCGAATTTGGACGGGGAATATGGTAATCATCTGAAATCAGTCGAATCAAAAGCATCTGGAAAATATGAGAATGACAAAAAGGAATGGGAGGCGGGGGAAGAGGAAGAATTATATAAAGAGAAAAAAAAAAAGAAATTTCCGAATTCCCTCAGAATCTCATCCTTAGCTGGGCCTCCTTTTTTTTTCCCCTAATTACATTTATGTTTTAGTAACATTTTTTTTTCTATATTTCACTTAATACAAATTCGATTATTTGTTCTATTCTGAGCTGTTTGTTTTGCTTTAGCTTGTTGATGGAGGCGAGCCAGTCGTAGCTTCAAAATCTTAATTTGCTTCTAACAATCCTTGAAAAACCTTGAATAAAGTAAATAAAATCATCCTAAAAAAAAGGAAATAAGAAAATTTAAATGTTAACTTCGGTTAGGATAGGCTCATTCTTTAAACTCATTAGCACGTCGGCGTAGCATTCAAACACTACATATGAAATTGTGAATGTGGGTACATTATTTAGTTAGAAACCCCAAAATACGTATATATCTATATACGTGCGGTTTAAATAAAAACACTACATATTTTTTTTTTTTTTTAATTTAGTTCGTGGCAGCAATAATATAGCTAATTCAAAAATTGAAATCACTGAAAAACATTTATGGTGTAATCTTTCAAACAATTTTGAAAATTATGTATTTCATAATAATAATAATAATAATAATAATAATAATAATGTCTTTTTAATTATATATTTTTTCTGAATCAAAATACAGTGTAACCCGGATGTAAGAGACCGGGATATAAGAGACACCAGGATATAAGAGATTTTCTCTGGTCCCAAATTAGAGCCATACTTCCCTAAACAAAATAGACCAAACCCGGATATAAGAGAAACCGGATATAAGAGACTTCTTCTCCGGTCCCGACAACTCGCTTATATCTACTGAGAAATAAAAAGAAAAGAGTGCTGCATTGCTATGGGCTGTAGATATTCCTTGGTTTGGTTTCTTTTACGGCATATCAACAACTCAATGGATTATTTAATACCGACAAGATTTTTATTGCTGGTAATATTTCTTTCTTTAATGTAGTGTTAATTTTTTGAAAAAATGTATTGCTGGTAATAATTATTTCTCCAAGTTATTCCTGGTAATTTCTTTTATACAAAAGTATTGCTGGTATTAAAAACTATTTTTCCACTTTCATAGTGTTTTGACCCCAGTTTGAGTGCTGACTATTTGCCAGTAGCTAGGACCCTAACAGGTACTACCACCCCGGGCCAGCGTGGAGCTGGGAATACCAACAATTAAGATGTGGTACCCTGCTCCTCAAAGCCTCCTGATCAGAGGTGTTGCTGTTGGATGTAGTTTATCGTATTACTCAGGACGGGATACTGATTTCACACGCACACGCATACACACACACACACATACACATATATATATATATATATATATATATATATATATATATATATATATACTTATATACTTCTCTAGCCGCAAATATACATATGACTTTTACATCTCCAATAACTCAGATGCTCAATCAAAAAATATTTCTATATATTGAGGTATCGTTAGAAACTTTATGTTGAGTTTATATATCTTCATTTTTTTTTAAATATAGCTAATATCTGTTTAAAATAATTGACTCCAAAGAATTTAATGTAGAGCATAAGTAATTACACTCTATGCATTCGGGCTATTGTTCCATTGAGTACAAGCACACACTGCTCGGTAGGCAGGATATATTTAAAACTCCAAGTTCAAAAGAATGGATTAAAGCTTTGGTGAAAGGATAGTTGTGAGTTCAATCCCTGGGCCGGTCAGTGTATACTTGAACTCAGTGAAAAGGCTGGGTAATAATTGAACAGTAATAAAATTAAGAACTAGACAAGATATGCCTAGACATTGAAAATGGGACGACAACAGTTTACCCGCGTAAAATTAAATAAAGTTTTCAGTTCAGAATTCCTTTCAGATTGAGATAAACCTGAAGATAGCTGGAAGAAACAATGGTCGAAAAATTGCGATAACAACAAAGATGAAGACAATAGTCCAAATGTAAATAATGGTAGAAAAATGTATTTTATCAGTATTTATTACATCCGTTTAATATGTGTTTTATTTTAATTTCCAATTGAAATCTTCATAAACAACATCTCTAATACATGCAAGCTACAATTTGGAAACTTCAGAAGCCAGCAAACACAGAAATCTTACTATCTGGCAAATGTTATACCAGAATACGGTAAGTGTAACGGGGATTTCATGACATCTTGGAATAGCTAAATTTACTTCAAAAAGAAAGCGAAACATAAAAAAAAAACTAGAATATTTTGTTTGAAAAAACAAGTGTGCTAAATTACTATGTGATAATAATAATAATATTTATATGGCAGTCCTTACAGACTGCAATATATCTTTGAAGATCTTCAAAAAACTATCAAAATAAAAGGACCTTGGAATCGAAATTGAAAAAATATGGCGCATCATAACATCAACAATTCTAGCTGTAGTTGGAGTCCTCAGATTGACTGTAAAAGATTCCAATAGACTAATTGGATGTGTTTCTGGTAGCCCCTGCCTTAAAGAAATACAAAAAAAAATGTTCTCACGAGTAAAGCTCACACCTTACGAAGGGCTTTATCTATGCAAAATATGTGTATTTTTTTTTTTAAATTTCTCAGTGAATAATATCATTATGCAATCTTAGGTCTCTGGTCTGGACCCGGAAAAAACGAGTACATAACAGAAATCAAAGGAAGTAATAATAATAATAATAAGAAGAAGAAGAAGAAGAAAATACGACAGTAAATGCTTGTCATTTTTTTCATAGGTAAAGAAGAAACTTGAAGAAACAGAGACGTAGTTCTAAAGAGGAATGCTGAGACAGAACATGTAAATAATTAGGAAGTTTTAAGTAAAATGGAAAACAAGGCCACTTAGAATCAGAAAGAAACAATTTAATTATTTCTTATAGAAAACAAGGAAAGGGAGCTTGGAGAATTTATCACTCACATGAAATATTGAGTGGAAGAAGCGTAAAGAAAAAATATCAATTAACTGATCCAAGTATCAACTGATAGCAGGGCAGAGATACGGATGTTTCGGGAAATATTACATCGAGCTACAAATGATAGGAGGTTGTGGAGAGTTATGATCGTACACGTCCTGAGTGTATCCAACTCATAACAGGAAAAGAAACATATCATAGAATTATATTCTATATTTTATATATTAGTTTGGTGCAAAAATAATGACGTAATAATGTCGTTTTTTGACGTATTTTTAACGTCAAAAAACGACATTATTACGTCATTATTTTTGCACCAAACTAATACTTTTAAAATATAATAATAACTGCGAAACACTCAGGGAATTAATGCTAACCTTATTTTAATAAAAATATATTTAGTTGAACGGGTGCTTTTTTACATGTTTCCTTTCTTGCCCCTCAAAAATTCAATTAGTCTAAACGCCCTCATCAGATATATTAATTCCGGTTTATTGATATCATGACGTTAAATTTATTTTATTTTCAAATGATTGCTTTTAGAAACTTTTTACATCTTTAGAATTTAGTTAAAAAGAAAATCCTTCGAGAAATGAACTTGAAATTAACAGCCAAAGCACTTATGAACTACTGCAAATAGCTATCACAGTTCAATAAGGGAACATGAAGAGATGAGATGAAGAGAAAATAATGTAGTTTATTGTGTAAATAATGTAATCTAAACCAAGTACAGAAGTTTAAATATCTGGGAATTGTTTTAACACAGAATGAAAATGCGATACCGAAGTCAGAACACGCATTTAACTATAGATGGATGCATTCCCAAAACTAAATTAAAAAAAAAAACTACTGAGAAATAAAAAGGAAAGAGTGCTGCATTGCTATGTGCTTTCCTGTTTCTTGTATGTCAGTGAATGCTGGACAATTTCCTCATAAATGAAGAGAAAACTAGAGGCAGCAGAAATATGGTTCTCCGCAAGTATAGATGGACGGAGCGAATAAGCAACAAGGGAGAAAAAAATAGCAACAAAACACTTCACTTATACTTAGAATCCAAAAGAAAAAGCAGAAAATTCTTAGTCGCTCTTAATGAGCAAGGAAGGTTTGGTTAACCTAATCCTCAAAAGGCATATTGAGGTCAAGATTGATAAGGGAAGGAAACGAATCTCCTACCCAACATGCCTGCCTGAATGGATAGTAGAAAAGGGTGTGGGAGGCTTAAAATTTTGCTTGTTGGTTTAGCAGTATATCAACTGCTTGCGGGTTATTTAATGCCGTAAAAGAATTTTTCTGGAAGCATTATTAATTTCTTTGGCAAAAATGTATTGCTTCTAATATTTTTTTTTTTTTATCAAAGATTTATAGCTACTTATATTTTTTTTTCAAAAATGTATTTTTGGTAAAATATTTTTTAAATGTAGAGTTGGCAATTTTGTTTTTTCTAATGTATTTTTCTAAATTTTTTTTAAAAAAATATATTGTTGGAAATTCTTTCTTTTTTTTTTTTTTTCAAAAATGTATTGTTGCAATTTTTGTTTTTGTTTTGTTTTTTTTTTCCGAAAATGTGTTGCTGGTATTTTTTTTTTAAATTTATTGCTGGTAATTTGCTTTTCCTTAAAAAAATTATTGCTTGTATTTTTTTTTTTTAAATGCATTGTTGGTAATATGTGTTCATTACAAAAATGTATTGCTGGTATATTTTTTTTATTTATTTATTGCTGGTAATTTGATTTTTTTTTTAAATTTATTGCTTCTAATATTTTTTTTAAAATGCATTGTTGGTAATGTTTTTTTTTTAATGCATTGCTGGTAATATTTGTTCTTTAAAAAAAATGTATTGCTTGTATTTTTACTATAAAAATGTATTTTTATACTTTCATAGTCTTTTGACCCCAATTTTGTGGTAAAATATTTGCCCATAAATGGGCCCCTAACAAGTGCAACCAACCCTTGGGAAAGATACGAATCATAATCATCTCCCCTCAGCTATGGGTAAGTATCAAGACATATCGGGTTCTATAGCCTTGGATAGCAACTAGAAATTCCAACCTACTGCAGAAAAAAATAATCTGCCTCGTCTGTCATGTATCGAAAGATACATGATCGTCTAAGCATCTATCATGCATGGAACATAACTGCCTGAATCTGTGAACAGTCATGACCGGCCACTTCCTGAAAGTATAGGTCATTTTTTTTTTTGATAATAACGAACTAAAAGAACATGGTTTGAGCGTAAGTAACCGAAATATTATGGCTATAATAAAATCAATAAGCATAACGATTAGATTAATAGTTCGAATAAATTAACTTATATTGGCAATTTGACATCTCGACAACGAAATGGAAACTTACTAAAAATGGTAAGAATTTGGCATGATCAGGAAATGTCAAAGCAACTTAAGATTTGACTAAGTGTTCCAAAAAACATACGTTGTTCATTCGATGAGCAATATTTGTCCGTTAATATCCCTCCTAAACCCTCTTCTTTCATCCATTTACACAAGATTTTCGGTAGTTTGCTCGCTGTTTCCCTCTGCCCATTTTTTTATTCAGTACGTCACGTAAGTGTCACATTCTCCAAGCCTACATTCTCCATTTTATGTCCCACAGTTTTTTTCTTATCTTAACCAAAAGTACGTTTCCTCCAACTCACATAATAATGTCCAAGCTATTCTCGAGATCTTCTGCATTCCTACAAGTCTCCTCGTACAAGTTTCCACTTAATCTGTGAAAGAATCATCTAGCATTCACTGAAATATTAAAGGATTTATTTGTATATTACAGATTTATTAAATACAAGTTGTGCACTCTTAGTTTTCTGTTCCTTAATATTTTGTCTTAGATATTAAAAGAAACTTTCGACGTTCCATTGGTTTTCATATTTCTGTGCCAATTTTTTCATTTTTTTTTTTTGTTTGTTTTAAGTCTACTCAGCTAGATACATTTCTATATTTGCTGTTTCCACTAAATCCTTGAATTGGTCTGTTGTTTTGACAAATTAAGTTCAATGATAATGCGATCAGACTTGTAACAACGAAATGCTTTCAGTGTATAAAACATTTTTATATAATAAATGCCATCATAATATTTATTGGCAATTATTGTGAAGGGGATAAATAAACGGTATATTTTTAGCATAAATTTTTCCGAAGAATGATATGTTTAATGCACTTGTTTTGTGTGTTGTTTTTGGCATTCACAGGGCGTATTGAAAGCAAGAGGGACAAAGGAAAACAGCGCATAGCCTACTTAACTAGCTGGTATAAATGGATGGCAAACAGGGATTAGGAGAGATAGCAAGAAGAAAAAATTTACTAAAAGCTACTAAGGCCAGGAAATTGTGGGAAGCTATGATCGATGATTATCTACGTTCTGAAGAGACATGACACTTAGTAGTAGTAGTAGTAATAGTAGTAGTAGTAGTAGCAGAAAGTGGAGAATGGTGGTCGATTTTGTTTAGCGGCATAACAACCGCCATATTTTATTTAATACCGAAAGCTAAATATTTTATACTAATGTTATGCTTTCAATTTTGTACATAATTTTATAGTTTCAGGGTAAGAGTATGTTTTTTTGGATATAAAGTTTTATAGATCATAAAATGTATTGTTCGTAATTTTACTATTAAAATGAATTTTTCTATTTTTTTTATTGCTGCATTGTTCGTCATTTTGCCATAAAAATCTATTGATGCACATTTTATTATAAAATTCACTTTAGATTATTTTTTGTAGGGTTCACTTTTTGTCCCTAGTTGGGATCCTAACAGGTGCTACCACCCCGGGTTAGATTTGATATGGGAACAGCAGCAATTAAGATCTAGTCAGAATAGATCTTTCGGTAGGTGATACAAAATGTAGGACGCCAACCCTACATCTATGTGGATCAGAAATTTGAACATTATCTTTTCTTCTTGAAAGACGACTGGATGGAACATATACACGTCTATTTAGAAAAACCCAGAACATCAGCTGTAGATCGCAAGCAATGCTTAACATAATTTAGGAAGAACTGAGACCAATCTCTCTCGAGCTCAAACAAAAACGATTACAGTTTGCCAACCACTGCCACCGAGCGGACAGAGAATTCGTCTCATCCTTACTCCTGTTGCCTCCTTCTGGATGTGCCTTCCAACAAAAATTGACTTTTCTAGACACCATAGCTCAGGACTCAGTGTTGGAGATTGGAGGTCGGGGGATAACACAGGCAGGGAGGTCAAAAGATGATGATGATGAGAAAGATGATGATGATGATGATGAGGTGAATTCACTCTTTCCAAAACGATCAATCTCCCGATCAGAGACCTTGCTGCCAGGACGAGAAGAAAAGAAGCTAACATTTAAAATTAGGAACAAATTACAATAGTAATTTTAAAAAGGGTTTTAAATAAAATTACAGTTAGCCTAAATATCTTTGTATTTTTTTTCTGAATGAAATACGCGAAAATAAAGGCAAGTATTCTTTTAGCACAAGCAAACATATGAAGCAGCTTTGTATTGTATTGGACAACAATGATGAACTTGTGGATTCCACTGACTAAAAGCAGAAACAAATAGTATCAAGTTAAAAGAAAATATCTTGAGTCAACATCAAGAGTTTAATTGCAAACATCAATTAACATAGTGTTAATTATAGGATTTATCGACAGACTGATGCTTTTAATTCTTTTCGATTCCATGTATAATTTCAGTTTGTTCTCCCCAGATGCTAATAATAAGTTTCTGTGAAGTGGTAATTATTTTCTTAATTTATAGTTCTTTTATTATCTTATTTTTAAATCATTTCACCAAAGTCACAATGCGTGTGAAATGATATGAGAAAAAAGAAAAGCATTATTAAGGAGAATGAACATTATAAGAACTACGAATACGGAATGTAATGTTTGATATTATATTTATTTTTTTGAAATTGACGGAAAAGCAAGCAGTCGGAAGGCAACTCATAAAGCCAGGAATTTCCGAGAAGAAAAATTTAGCAAAGAACTTGCGGTTATGTCGAGCCATTTCAAATGTAAAATGAGGAAACCTTTCTGACAGCCGAGTACTGTGCTAATATTGTTAACGTTGAGGTACAAAAGAAGAATCATTGAAACAATTACCATGATAGTATCTATTTAGAAAAGAAAAAAAACGAAACAAAAAAAAAAATGAAGAGGGAAGCTACATTACGGCAGCGAGAAAGTAAACGAAGCCAAGACAAGTGAAAAATTAGAAACATGTAAATATTAAATGAGAGAATGATAATACAGAGGAAAAGTGAAAACAAGCAAAAGAGAAATGTGTTGCAAAAAGCTTAACGATATAAAAAATAAATTGCGATTGAAAATGGACGTCTATTAGAGAAAGTCTTTCAAAGAACGAGACATATTTCTTGGAGATTAGGAAATGGTGTAGTGTTGTAGCCTACCTTCGAACGATAACGGGTATGTCAACAGTCACATAAATACAGTAGTAAATACTGTATGTTTGTCTACAGTTGGAAATTAGGACAGCGTTGAAGTAACGTCTAGGTACGAAAGAAGAAGACTCATTGAAACAATTACCATAAATGTATCTATTTAAAAAAACACAAAGGCATATGGAAGATAGGTCAAGGAGGTGGGAAAATCAGTGTAGATGACATGACAGGTGAGGACCGATAACATTCCATTCTTTTTTGGATTTTATCAAGATATTTTCAAAAAGATTTGTAAATCTCTTTTGATATGCAGTCATTGCAAATAAAATGTTTAGTGAAATGATAACAATTTGGGAGGACATGTTTCTCAACGAAGTGGTTGTATCAGAAAACATCGTCTCCATTCGTTTCCAGATAATACTATTATAGTAATCCTAATTCACTAATTATACAATGTGTACGTTCTGTTTCTCCCTATGGAAGCCACTAGGACAAAAGTTGTTACTGAGCGTGAAAAAATATGAAAATAAAAAGAAACATTATCAAAGAGCAAGAACAATATAAGAGTAATCAAGAAGTCAGTACATAACGATTTACATTGCATTTAATTCTTTGCAGATTAAAGTTGTCTGGAAATCATGAAGCCGGAAGAGAGTTCAACAAGGGCGAAAAGAAACTGTTAGCATAGAACATATGGTTGTATTTAGCCAATCCAAATGTCAATTAGTGAATCCTTGCCGTCAATCTAGTGCTGCGCTTAAATTCATAAAGTCTACGTACCATAGCGAAAAGTTCATCCGAACAATTACCATGAAAGTATTTATAGAATAGTGACGGCGGTGAATGAAGCGAAGATGCCAGGTCAAAACCAATAATATTGCTAATTCTTCTTTGGGTGTTATCAATTATCTCTAAATAGATAGCCTGAGCAACGGCCAATAAATGTGAGCAATGTTCAAATATGGATGAACTGTAGATTCATAAATATGTAAACTCTAGGCTAATGATATATAATTCGTGTTCGTTAGTTATAAGTTGGGTATATTCTGCCTCACTTATTATATGTGATCATTGTTTGGTTAATTATAATATACAGTGTAACCCGGATATAAGAGAGTTGTCGGGACCGGATATGAAGTCTCTTATATCCCGGTTTATCTTGTATCCGGGTTTGGTCTATTATATATACATTAACACAGGCTCTAATTTGTGACCATAGAAAATCTCTCTTATATCCGGGTTTATCTTATATCCGGGTTACACTGAATGTACTTTCAGATTCAATAATTATATGTGATCCGTGTTCTTGTTCGTTAATATTAAGATGTGTAATTCCTAGTTCGCAAATTATGTGATCCGTGTTCATTAATTATTAAGATATGGACGTTAAGATAAGTTAATTATTAAGATATGTATTTTCTAGTTCAGTAATTATATGTGATTTGTGTCCGTTAATTATAAGACGTTTACATTGTAGTTCACTAATTATATCTGGCACTTGTTTTTTAATTATAATATATATATTCGTTCTTGTTCACTAATTGTATGTGATTCTTATTCGTTAATTATAAGATATAGTTTTATATACTTTCTAGTATCTCAAAGAAAAAAATTAAAGCATAATAATTAGCAATGATTTATTTATGAAACAGATAAACTAGCTAAACACATAAATAACTGAAACGCACATTGCACAGTGGTGTAGGGAATAGCGGCTCGCATTGAGGAATCAGAGAGCAGAAATCAAATTCCAGTTGAATCCATTACATTCACTTATGTGCTAATACCATTGGGAAAGGTATTAATCTTCTCACCTTGGATGGCATCTGGTCTATCGCCGAAAAAAATGGCAATATACGACGGGAAAAATGTGCTTCGTCAGTCATGTATCGAAATACATGATCGCCAAAGCGTGTATCACGGATAACGCATAAATGACTGACAGACATATCAGAGAAAATAACTGTAAACCGATTCGTTCAATGACACTGACGATTTGCATGAAATAAAAAGATTATAAAGATATCCTAAGTCATATTTAGGTTAAATTAAAAAAAAGAACATAATACATAATAATAAAGTTATTATTGTGGGGCTCACCCCTTGTACACAGAATGAACTCGTCCATAGTATATTTATACTACGGAGAGATAGCGTGACAAAGAAAGGTCGACACAAGGAGTTACGAGAGTCCAGAAAGAGCGATAATTACGGCTTCATTTACAGAGACTTGTAAATATACTTTTCTACTAACCCCCATTCCTGGACTACTAATCTTTATTTCACTTTGTATTCTTACGTTTTAATACACATATCTTTCTTAGTTCTGTTACTGGCGTTGCTATTTATTTATGACGGATTCCATCCCGGAATCCACAACAGTTATACATTTGCACATTTGTATAATTTAGATCGATTTATTTTAATTGTCTTGGCGAATAAAAAAATTAAATATAAAATATCTTAAAGTTTATTTCTAACTAAAAATATAATGCTGCACTGTTCCAACGTTCTATGAAATCAAAACTTACATTATGTTATCACGTAACGTTATATACTTGTGTGAATATTTATGTTTATTCTTGTTCAAATCAACATTTTTAAAAAAAGTAGGCTTAGACTTGGAGACGGAAACTTTCATGTAGAATTTTTCAGATGAAATCAAAAGCTATTATCCAATTTTATCGCTTTTAAAACGCGATCTCATTAATAAAATAATGAGCCCAAATTGTTACATCAAAACTTCAAAGGATTTCGAGTATTTTGAAATTATTTTTTTCTTTTTAAAAATTTGAAGCCAGTTTTCAGATAATGGTCTTTGTGAAGCTTCTCATGTTCCCCTGCGTGTCTTTGCGAGAGGTCGTACAATTCAGTCTGTGTTCCCCACCGACATGATGTCAGTGTATATCTATTGTTACATTCACGATGTGCTACGAGAAAAATATAGAACACATCACAGCTGGAGCCTTTTATCTATTGTGTAATGTACGGATTTTTATCATCCAACGTAGTCGGGGGAAAAAATTACGGTGGGCTATGTTTAGTTATAAGAAGATAAAAGGATTAGAGACAAAAATCAAATTAAAATTAACGTTAGAAGGAAAACGGATAAATTTAAAATAAAAGGATGTGTTAAGAAGCCAAAGGAATGTTTACTTGTTTTCTTTTTTTTAAAATCAGAATATGAATAAATAACACTGAGAGAAAATAAATTTGCGTTTCGAAAAGATGGAATGGTGAACGAAACAAACTGACTGGCTGGCCTTTGATGTTTGCATCGATCGTTCGCCAACTGCGTTGCCGTTCAATTGTGAATAGAGTGTAACTCTAGGTTGCGTGCAAATGAAAACAGTCGAGAATGTTACCAACAGAGATGGAAAATCCCAAACTTTGATAGAAAGTGGCAGAAAGAGACTGTTTTCATTTCTGTATCTCCCACTGTTGATATGTTTGAAAACATCTGCTTTCTTCCATCAGCAGGGCAGAGAGATTAACATTTTTACCTTGCCTTCATTATTCATCGTTCATTTTAAGAGTCCACCTTCTTTTGCAAGATAACCGATGCTTTTTAGCTATTCTAATAGTCTGGCAAAATGCGATAGCCCTTCAGGCAAGCCGACATCACCTAATGGCATAACGATTATTGGTTAAATATTCCTTTCTGATAATGCATACGCCTTTTTAGATTCAAGATCATGTTTCCATTTTAATACAGGTGCTTTCAGAGATAAACATAGTTCACTAGCGTTCTTACCATATAGCGAAAATTTACTATTCGTATACGATTAATAGTTCCTCTGCCCTATTTTAGCCAACCATAAGAAGTAAAAGAAAAAAGGAGAAAAAGAAAGAAGAAAAGATAGCAAAAGGAAGGAAAAGAATAAAGTAAAAATAAAACTAACAGTAGAAAAAAGGAGAAAAAGAAGTAGAAAAAGAAGTAGAAAAAGAAGCTTATTAATATCCGTGTGATACTAGGGTTGTCGAGAGAGAAGAAAAGAAAATTGAGAAGGATATGAAAGAGGAAAATCAAGAGAATGTAGAAATGTCAAAAGGTAGCATTTTTATTTTTTGTAATCAGACCATTAGAACGTGTAATTTGGCTCATTGGTAGAAAACACTACCTTTATTAGTATTATCAATGTATTATTATTATCATTATCAATGTATTATCAACGTATTAGTATTATCAATGTATTATTATTATCATTATCAATGTATTATCAACGTATTATTATTATCAATGTATTATTATTATTATTATTATTATTATCATTATCGATGTATTATTATTATTATTATCATTATCGATGTATTATTATTATTATCATCAATGTATTATTATTATTATTATTATTATTATCAATGTATTATTATTATTATCATCAATGTATTATTATTATTATCATTATCGATGTATTATTATTATTATTATCATTATCGATGTATTATTATTATTATCATCAATGTATTATTATTATTATTATTATTATTATTATTATTATCAATGTATTATTATTATTATCATCAATGTATTATTATTATTATTATTATTAATGTATTGTGTCGGAGAAGTTATATTTTCTTAGTTCTTTATGTACAATCAGGAAATTATCCCATACAATAGAGTGTCGGATGTAGATTCATGAGCGCAAAACCAACTAACAACATTCAATATTCTTTGAATAAAAACAAAATATTATTATTATTATTATTATTATTATTATCAATAATAATAATATTAATACAACTGGATTTATTGATGTCCTCGTTTGCCACATTATTATTATTATTATTATTATTATTATTATTATTATTATTATTATTATTATTATGTGGCAAACGACGACATCAATAAATCCAGTTGTATTATTATTATTATTATTATTATTATTTATTATTTTTATTATTATTACTTCTGTTGTTGTTGCTGTTGTTTCTGATTAATGTAAAATAAATACTTCTTTAAAGGGAATTTAACGACATTATTTCCACACAGAAATCGCTGTCAGAACTTATAAATAACTTGTAAGTTGTGAAAGCGCATTTGATTGTATGTTATGGATGCATACATTTGACATTTAGTCACCATTTGTTATCTATTTGGTGAATACTAAAATTAACCTAATTTTAATATATTTAAAGTCTCAATCTTTGCCTAAAAGAAAAAAAAATAAATGAAGAAAATGGCATTTTACACAAGGCATAACCTGTAATAATATTACAACCGTACATGATAGAATATAATTATTTAGAAAATAGATTTTTATTTGGACATTTGTGTTTCAGCTGTCCATAATATTTAGAGCGAATGGAAGCATCTTCCATATTTGAATAATTAATTCGTGTCGTCTTACTTGGCATAGAATTTCTCATCAAGAGAATATTTTCTTCCTGCCATCAGCATATCTGGTGCTAAACTCTTGGAGAGCAACACTCTACGCCATCTTGTCCTCGAGTTGTTCCATAAACTTTAAATGGAACGACTATATCGAATTACTATGTCAAGGCTAAGAAGGTTTGTTCAGTGTGCAGGGCCAGAAAATATTCCTCGTTAGGTTCCCTCTTGTTTAATTAACAAATTTACCATTCGTCCGTGTATTGTATACCGTAGTCATATCTGGTTTTACGCTCCTACTCTATATCTCGTGATTTTTGTCAAAATTCAAAGAAGGGTCTGTAATTTAATTGATCCCGACAAGGCATCTCGAAATCAGTAACTTTCTCGACTACCTGATATGGCTTCCCTCTGTTTTCCCTCCAATATTTTCATGGAAATTGTTCTGATTAATATTTTCCCTTCTGCACCGACAACATGAATTTAAACATGCTACTGGATTGGGAACTAGGTTGAACTACCTAGAGGCAACCGTTACTTCTACTCTAAAAGTTGTTTTCTAACACTTCTAACTTGTGGAACTCATCTACAGAGTTTTTTTTTTTTTTTGCTTCACTCATAGCTAAAATCTTCACAAATTTAAATGCCAGATCAATATTTATTTTCTGTATTCTTCCTTTATTTTTCTTTCATTAATCCTCTCCACTAAAGTCGTATTATCTTTCGCTCTCTGTAATCCCTGCGTTAAATTGACAATATTGCCATGTTTGTGGTGAAACAATACAAAAGATTAATAGTATTGGGTATTATAATTTTCTACGGGGAGAATTTATTTTGAGTCGGCTTCAAATCCTCTATGTAATTTTTTCCGCGTTTGCCAAATGATATTAATTTATCAATATCACTTACCTATCTTATGGATGGCGGTATGTTTTGACGTTACTGTTCGATCCAAACAATGCTGCCTTGCATGCACTGATTAGACACGTGCAGTGACATAGGCTGAATAATTTTTCACCGCTGTCATTTAAATATCATCTCTGCATTTCCTTAAAGGAAAAAAAAAACTAAACATGACATTTTCCAGTATGACGAAGTTATGAAAACAATCTCCAACGTAGCTTCTGGCAAGGTTTACGGAAAGTATTCAAATAAAATTACATGACATCAAGTTTAAGCAAATACTATTGATTCTTGATGTTGATAGATGGAACTTAACTCTTTAAAATGCATAAAAATTGGACAGAATATTAAAATAACGAGTATAGTAATTAAAATTTAAATTTTGCCTTGAAAAATAGCGACTTTAATTGTTAATAATTTCACCAAGATGATAATGGTATAAAGAAAAAAGTTTTTCCTGAGAATGAGAGAAAATGAAGGAGTAATAGTGAGAACATAAGACAGTAAAAGAACAGTATCTAGAAATACAGGATATATCAATTGATGTTGCATTTAAAATTTGGAACTTCTGAGGTAGCAGAAAATCTGGAAACATCGATTGTCCCAAAAGCGAAAGTTGCGAAAAAATCTGACGGTACATCTAGTTATTTCAACTGTAAAATAACGAAACCTAGTTTCATCTTTATAAGTTCGCTTAAATTCATGCAATCGAGAAAGAAATCCCATTCGAACAATTGCCATAAAAAATATCTATAGAAAAAGCACAGGGAAGCCCCATTACGACGGAGGGTAATCCTGGGTATCATAATAAAATGCTTTCGGCAGCAAGGACTCTGATCGAGAATTTGGAGACTTTGAGGAACTTTTTAACTGCCGTTGATCCCAGGTCAACATAAATCCGGTGTGATAACACTATTTACGGTTCCACCTATAGGCAAATAGTGAAACACCAATGAAAACCCTATGGAAGTATGTAAATATATTTTTACAGTAAAAATATCCGTAATATTAGGTTGGTGCAAAAATAATGTCGTTTTCTCACATATGTTACTACGTGAGAAAACGACATTATTTTTGCACCAACCTAATACAATTTTTTATACAAAAATATGAACTATACATATTAATAGCAATATTACCAAGAATGTTTCTATCAACATGAAAGAAATATGTTCTGACATTAATCCGTGTAATATCCTACAATTTATTAAAGAAATCAAACTGTATTCGAAAATATAAATTTAACAAAACTATAATACAAAATTAACATATCAATAACTCTAGTAATTTTTTTCATATATCCAAGTACCTGCACAACAGATGAGTGTCAATTATCATATGTATTTCATTGTGAAAGCAGTATAACATATAACCTCTCCCAAGAAAATTATATTTTGGCATTAAATGACATTAAAGTTGTTATATGCCGTTAAACAACCAAATCAAATCAAATCTATCTATCTATCTATCTATCTATCTATCTATCTATCTATCTGTCTGTCTGTCTGTCTGTCTGTCTGTCTGTCTGTCTGTCTATCTATCTATCTATCTATCTAGATAGATAGATAGATAGATAGATAAACAAACTGTTTATTAGCGGCTCGGATTGGGGAATCGATGGGCCGACTTCGAATTTCATTCGATAAACGTATGAATCTTCCCTTCCAAGGCTTTTATTTGACAATCGGTCGAATATCGGATTAACTCTGAATTCGAAATCTCAAATTATGGGTGAAATAGTCACGTAGAGTGGGCTTGGTTAGCAGCACCGTATGTAAGCAAAGTACATATTATGCAGCTCATAAATCATTACCTTGTCAGTAGGGCCATCATGCATAAATATAATCTTGAAAATGCAGAACAAACATTCCAAGTTACCAGTATTTAACACTGAATCCAGACTTTTTTTTTTGGCTTTATTCTATCTTTCGCCATTCTATATTTAATTACATCGCTACCGTTCTGTTTTCTATCACCAAACAAACAAACAAATACATATTCTGTTACAACTTTATTGTCATGTACTGGTGTGGTGTAGTTTATTTTTTCTCCAATCTCCATCTTTCGGCCCCATTTCGTGGGTATAAATATTATTTCATATTTACATTATGTTATAACATTCGATCACTGATGTAGCAAATACTTGGAATATATTATTATTATTATTATTATTATTATTATTATTATTATTATTATTATAATCGCTAATTTCACCTCCAGTCACAGACTACAAGTTTCGATCCCTTTTTTTTATTATTTATTGTTAAACTAGATTCATCCGATAAATATTTTTATTATCGCCAACATTTGTGTACCTGTTGTCCGATTAAATGTTATAGAAAAACGTTTAGGAAATGAATAAAGCAAATAAAATAAGCAGAAAGAATGATTCTCGGATGCACGTCAAGGCCTGTCAGTCGATAAAAGTGAGATAGATAGATAGATATATAGATAGATAGATAGATAGATAGATAGATAGATAGATCGGAACATACTGAGATAGATAGATAGATAGATCGGAACATACTGAGATAGATAGATAGATAGATAAACAAACTGTTTATTTGAAGTTAAACTAGATTTATGCGATAGATGTTATTATCGCCAACATATGTAGATCGGAACATACTGAGAACTAGAAATATTACAGATTACACAAAGTCACTGTTTTTACCGAACCAAAGATATAGAAAAACATGAAAAAAAAAGTTTTAAAAACGAAGAAAGCAAATAAAATAACCAGAAAGAATGATTCTCGGATTCACATCGAGGGCAGTCAGTCAATAAACGCTGTAATTTTTCTTGGCAAAACAAGATCAAGTTCAATTAAGTGCAACTCTTAAGAAATGTGCGAAACAATTAAAATCAGTTCTCATCCACATTCCTGGAATGTATTGCTATAATTTCATTAAACCTTTTTTTGTCGAGGGTTGGGGGAGGGAGCGGAAGATGATAGAAAAAAAATGCTTGACAGGACGAATAATTAAGTCCGGAGAAATCAGCGGCAATGAAAGGGAAATAAAATAAATAAAAAAAAAATGTGTGGAAATGAGAGAGAAGAAATCTCCTTCAAAAGAACCGAGTGATGGAGGGCGAAAAAGAAAACCCATTGATTAGTGAAAAGAGCAAGAATAAAGAATAAAAGAGAAATAATAAGAGAGGAGAAAGAGAAAGAGGTTTTGGGGAATTTAAAAGCTTTATTTCCCCCTAATATATATATATATATATATATATATATATATATATATATATATATATATATATATATATATATGTAGGAATAAATATGAAATGATGTATGAAAGAACGATGATTGGCGGTGCATCCTCCCGCTTGTGAAAAAAAAAGAAAAAGCAATTCGTACTGGACTTACTCACTTCAGCATCATAAGAATGGCACAGAAATAGCGAAAGAGAGGGTATTTCATTAGCATTACTTGGGGTGACACTTCGTCGGTCCTCTGGTCCCTTTCGTTACAGATTACCGCCAGGCACTGTTTCTTCAAGGATGTCTTGACCATCGTTCGATCTATTCTTAGCGATTCACCGATCTAACTGTTTCGCTGGTTAAGCGTGTTTTTGTGTGCTTGTGCGCAAAGATTTACGCTGATAATACACACACATCCTCCTGGAATACGATTATTGATTCAGTAGTCGACCATAACTATCTTTTTTACGTTATTACTTTACGAAACTATATTTCATTCGATAAATGTAAGAAGCATAACAAAAAGGACCCATGCAATTATATACGCACGTGTCTACACGCACTTGTTTAGAAATACGTATAAACAAGTCTGAAGCCTAGCGTATATAATAAGTAAATTCTCTCATAAAACGTTTCCCAGCGAGTGTATTCGAGTGCATATTCATCACTGCATTAAGTGTAATTAAAATTTGTAGAACAAATATATATTTGTTGGATAAAGTAAATGTGTATATGTCTTTGGAGTGCGGAAAGATAGACTATGTGTACGCGTACAAGCATTTTCTATAGTGAATTGGTCCTTTAAGCACGTACACGCAGAGTCACACACACATAACCACAGATTACACACAGGGCTTACTGCTATATAACGTTGAAAAACCTCAGCGAAGTGAAACAACATAAAGCCTTGTCAGTACCTGGATGGGTAACCGTGTTGGGAATACAAGATGTTATAAGTTTTGATGTGCGGGTGGTGTAATAGATGATGTTTCGTAATTGTTAATCGGAGAGCTGAGTTCTAATTCCAGTTGGGTTCGCTATATTAACTTAAGCGCAGATAAACCTGGGAAGGTATGGACCGAATTTTTCTCCCCAAGCTATTGGTTAATTAGCAAGATTTGTAGCAGCAATCACATTATTATCTCGAAAAGATATAAGAATGCATAATCTTGAAAATACACAACAACCATTCCAATCTTCCAGTATTTCACAACTTGAATCTTCAGACTCTTTTGGGTTTATTCTTATATCTTTCGCCATTCTATATTTTATTACATCGCCCCTGTAACTCTTTCTATCGCCAAACAAACAAATAAATACATATTCTGTTACAACTTTATTGTCATGTACTGGTGGGTGTACTTTCGTTTTTTTTTTTTTTTTTCTTCAACTCTCCATTTCTCGGTACCATTTCGTGGGTATAAATATTATTTCATATTTATATTATGTCATAATCTCCGATCCCTGATGTAGCGAGTTCTTGAAATATATATATATATATATATATATATATATATATGAGTGAACATTGAAGTCAACACTCAGTGGATGTTTTATGCTCGACGCAATCTTCAGTCCAGACGATTGCGTCTTGCATAAAACAGCCTGTCGCCTCTGAGTGTTGAGTTCAATGTTCACTTTATTTTTATGTTGACATACGCTCTATCTCTGATATTGAGCACTTTATCCCATAAATATAGCACACCTTAAAACTATATAATATAAACATATATATATATATATATATATATATATATAATCATCACTAATTTCTCATACAGCCATAGCCTACAAATTTCGATTATTTTTCTTTATTATTATTGTGATTTATTTTTTTTATTTATTATTCATCCCCGTTTTCTTTACTATTTCCATTTTCACCACGACCTCTATATTATTTTTAAAACTCATGAATGTATACTTGATGTGGTGTGCTTGTCTTGTTATTGGCCATATCAATCTATATTTCATGATTATAAAATCTATTTTAAATGGTCTTTCTGTGGATCCAATATATATATATATATATATATATATATATGACTTCATTATCAACCGTTGCCTTCTATACCACACTTACAAGAGGGCACTTGTCTTGGTCTCTGCAGTTACATCATTTATCCTCCTTTCTTCTCTGTATACCACCATTATATTGTGCTTTTTATTTGTTTGTGATGGAACAATGACTTGCACGTATATACTCTTCTTTTACGTGCTGTGTATCCTTAGGACTTATGCGATCATGGCTCTCCACATCTTTCTGTCCTTTGTAGCTTTTAATGTTTTATATTTCTGTTATTTCTCTCAAATCCTGTTCTACTATCCATTTGCTCAAGTACGTTACACGCTGCTTTCCTCTATCCTTCCTTTCCTGCGTGTATCAGTGTTTCAAAGCCCTCTCTCCCCATTACTTCCCCCCAGAAATTTCAACAACCCTTTTCTGATGTTAATTATGTTTTGTTTTTGTTACCATTTTCTCTAAAACCCCGTCGTTGCTCATGTGTTCGGTCCATGGTATCATCAGATTATTCAGCATTCACTTTCACACAAAAGGACAGAAATCTCAGTCCAGTTGCTCTTTCTTTGTTTCTGACGAATATTTTCTGTCGCTTAATACTCTGCTTAGAATTTGGAAAGCATCTTTGGCTATCCCAATATGTCTTTGGATATCAATGTCGCACATTCCGTATTCTGTTAGAACACTTCCCAGATATTCTGATTTCTGTGCTTTTTTGTTGTTAGTATCCCCGATTTGTAATTTGCATTTTGGAATCATCTGTTTGCTGTTAACCCTGCATTTCGTCTTCTTGTAGTCTATACTTAGTCCATTCTTCTCGCTTTCCTTCGCTACCTTCTGTAGGTGCTTTTGTAGTTTCCTTTCTTTCTCTGCTACCAGCACCTTGATCCTGTACCACTCACAACACAGCTTTTTCAAAAACTTAAAATATTTAATTTTCTTTATCCAACAACCTTAATTAATGTTAACGGGGCCTATTTTTTAGAACCTGCAAAACATTGCTATCTTACGGCTATATCTTGTCGAAACACCGGATTTTGTACAATGAATAAACTTAAGCAATGTCGAGCCTGGTTAATACCTAGATGGGTGACTACTTGGAAATAACATGTGTTGTAAGCGTGGATGTGCGTGTGATGCAATGGATATCGTCTCGAATTTGGAAATTACCGTTTCAGTTCCAATTCCAGTTGGGTTCGTTATATTCACTTACGCGCAAATACACTTTATATTCTACCCCCAACTATGGGTTAATTTGTAAGATTTACATCCGTAAATCATTTATGAACCTCAAAAAAATTCTTAAAACCTAAAATATTTTGGGGCTATAAATAAAGGGTGATAAACCGTAAAAAAACAACTGAATCAATAATAAAAAAAAAACTTTACTCCACCGTCGCTCTGTTGTTTCTATGTTATGTTGCTATATTAATTTAATTGCAGAACCCAATCTCTTGCCGGAACATCAGGATTCTAAACATAATTCTTGAGAATTTACGGTGATAAATCTTTTACTTAGGAGTTCGGCTTCAAGATGCTTACTTACTTAAATTAGAGAGTTCTTACTTTCATGTCTTAACATTTCTATGTTTATATTCCCAAAAAGAGCTTTAGTTATTTTCAGACACGCCAGTCTCTATTTTACTTATTTGTTATCTATTTAATTCTTCTAAATTCTCTTCTACTGACATTTTGAAAACCGGTCTTTTTGTTTTTCTATTCCATTTATGTCGGAGTCTCATCTGATCCAAGTTCAAATTACTTCTAACTTTTCAAAGTTATTAGGTTGGTGCAAAAATAATGACGTAATAATGTCGTTTTTGACGTATTTTTAAACGTCAAAAAAACGACGTTATTACGTCATTATTTTTGCACCAACCTAATAATTTTTAACCATCACTCAGTAATTTGACATTAACTATTTCGTTTTATATATTTATTTCGACCATTTTAGAGATTAGAACATTGGTAAAATGAACTGTTCTATAAAACGTATATTCAGCATTCAATAATTGGACAGTTCTCTTTACTGTAGGTTGATATTAGGTTGGTGCAAAAAATAATGTCGTTTTCTCACATATGTTACTATGTGAGAAAACGACATTATTTTTGCACCAACCTAATATATATATATATATATATATATATATATATATATATATATATATATATATATATATATATATATATATATATATATATTATACTATATATATTTTTGCACCAACCTAATATTTATAAATTTTTTCTTTAAAGTAAATTTTCCAGGAAATTAGACATCTCATATCCGCTAACTGTAATCCCCCTCCTAATACCGATGGTAGATTCCATTTGACTTTAGTAGCATCGAATATAGACATCATTGATATTATCATTATTTTCTCTTTCAGAAGTGTCTTTTTGTCGTTACTGTTTGAAGTTTTTAATTGATACGGTTTTGTTATTTTTTTTTTGGTTTGTTTTACAGCATATCAACCTAAATGTGTTATTTAATGCCGACAAGATTTTCATTGTATTGCTGGTAATATTTTTTTAATGTCCTGCTTGTAATAATTTTTACAAAGTGGTATTGTTGGTATTAAAACCTATTTTTATACTTTCATAGTGTTTTGACCAATTTTGGTGGGGTTAACCACTTGCCTATAGTTGGGACCCTGACAGGTGTTTTCCACCCCGCGTCAGAGTGGACTTTGGGAACACCAGCAATTAAGAGGTGATTACATGCTACTCAAAACCTCCTAATCAAGGGCATTTTCTGTCGGATGTACTTTATCGTCTTAACCCGAACGTGCATGTAGTTTATAGTCATACCCAGGACGTTTGTTATTTGTTAAAGTTCCACTTCGTGATCCGAGATGTAGGTCATCCCAGATTCAAATGGAGCTTGTATATATCGATCCATCGCTAAAGGTGTTGGAAAAAACGGCCGGTTCTTTGTACCGTACCAATATGAACCTGATTCTCTACCGTTTAAAAGAGACAGATCAGACCGAAAATGGATTATTATTGCCACATATGGGGAGGAGTTGTTCAGTTTCCACTTTCTAGTCTCAATAGTGTCCAAAAGTGTCTACATGGCCTTGTGGGTGATGAAATATTTTCCACAATATCACCCCCTTCCCTCAGACGAAACCACGCAAGCCTCCCGCTACTTTATCGCCTTTTCAATGGAAATAGTTCAGACGAACTATATTAACACCAGTTCTAGCGTTCACATCTAAGAACCGCCATGCCACACAGAGGATAGCGAATCACACCCATTCCCTTCGTATTCCTCTCGTGAGAAGTAAATCCCACTCCAAATGATTTTTCTCAGGAACAGCTACATTGTGGAAACGACTCCCAAGAGGATGCTAATCGCATCCTTGTTCAAGTCCAGCGTATCCCCACATATTCTCCTGAACTGTGCATATCATACTGTACTGTTCTACCTTGAGTGGTGCTTGGGCTTTGTACAGCGTGAAAAGTATTGTGAAAATCATTTCTTGATTTGTAAATTTGCATTGTCCGTCTACCGACTTTGAAAAAAAATGACTTCTTTAAGACCTAAATGATTCATTTGCTTGCTGTAACTTTGAATAAAGATGTTAATTTAGGCAATTGTAAAATATCACATCTTCAAACAAATTAGTGTATATATTTTTTTCAAAAAATTCAAAATCATAAGGTGAGATTCACAAAATATATTTATCATATGAATATAAGCATATCTTGTTGATTTTACCGACGTCAGCTGTGAATATAATTTTATTTTAAAAATACGGAGTTGCATAATAAATATGGCAAAACATCCCGATGTGTATGAATTTCCCTATTCATTTTTTACTGACATTTTGAATACAATCTGACGATATGACGTTGAACTAGAAAATAGGCGTTATTTTGGCAATATAGAGAAAAGGAGATAAAGACAGGATATTTTTTCAAAAGGCCCACAGTAATCGACCAGAATTAAAAAAAAAAAAAAAAAAAGACAAAATTTATTTTGTTGTTACGCTTTTTTTTTCAGCCAATTGACTTAGATGTATATCATTACTGAGCGGATTCGAACGAAGAACGGAAGAAAATCTTCTATGAAAATTACACTAAACAGGAAACCAGGGGCCAATTAGAGTGTAAATACTGCATTAAAGAAGTAAGTTGAGAAACCCGGCAATTTCATATACAATGACATAGGGAGAATTTTATCTGCCTACGAATTATCTTAACAATGATATAATTTGAAAAAGAGAACGCCCATTCCAGGACATTTTTTTTCTCGTGGAACAAGTCGATGATTTCTATTGAACAAAGGATTATAATAGACGATTTTTATTTTCTTCTGCAGACAGAATAACACAGAAACAATATTCTTTTCTTAAATAAAACCTATCTTTCGGATTTTGAATAAATATCTTAAATGTATGTAATGATACATTACATACTTCCGGCACAAAGAAAATTATTTTATTTGATTCATCTCAAAGTCTACATATTTTTCACCTGGTTGATTCCTACATTATCAACGTACCAAGAAAAAGAGGAATGAATACGTATTGGAGTTTGATTTCAATATGTTGCGAGGTCTTCGACGAACAATGCCGTCATATAGAAAAGAAGTGTTAATGTTGTGGAAAATATTTGCATGTGAAATTGATGATCATTAATCATCCCTAGTAATCAATATATTAATTGACATCGCCTTTTATGAATTCCATTAATCACTCTATCTAATATTTTACAACTTTTATAAACACGCAGACACACACACACATATACATATACATATACATATACATATACATACATATATATATATATATATATATATATATATATATATATATATATATATATATTAAGAAATGGACAAAGTCCGACAATTTATTTATTAAAGACATTTTTATGTTTAACGTTCTTTTTATAGATACAAGTATTTAAGTAAATGCTTTGTTTATAATAAACAGTATTAAATAACATTTACCGGCCGGTAAATGTTATTTAATACTGTTTATTTTAAACAGAGCATTCACTTAAATACTTGTATCTATAAAAAGAACGTTAAACATAAAAAATGCCTTTAATAAATATATATATATATATATATATATATATATACGCGAAGTAATTATTTAAAAGAGCTCACGATACAACAGACAAAGTGTTTTGATGTATTTTTTGTACAATTTCTCATGTGAGTTTTTTTTTTCTTTTCGGACATAAAAACTGTCCGTATATTCAAGTTTAAGGGTTCATAGGATTATAATTTTTCTCCTTAGCACCGGGATTACCAAATAACTTAATTAATTAACTAACTATACATATATAAATGAAAAATTATGTAAATGCATACATACTACACATAATTTCTTGGTAACAGTTAATATATTTCAACCTTGAAAATGGCTAAATATATAGCCGAAAACGCTCGGATAAAAATAACAATTAGACAGTTTTATACAATTCATACCCGAAAAGAAAACAATAATAAACCACATGAGAAATTGCATAAAAAATTTAATCAAAACACCTTGTCTGTCCCATTCAATGAAATGTGCTTATATATATATATATATATATATATATATATATATATATTATATATATATATATATATAGTTAATTAGTTAGTTAATGAAGATATTTGTTAATCCCGGTCTTAAGGAAATAAATTATAATCCTATGAACCCTTAAAATTGTATGTATATATATATGTGTGTGTGTTTCCTGTTTTGCGGGTATATATATATATATATATATAGAGAGAGAGAGAGAGGGATATAAAAGTCTGGAGCTGATTTTAGCATAGGTTCCACTGACTTGACCATTAATGTCACCTCGACGTACGTAATAAGACAAATTAAAATATTTTATCAGGTATATTTTAGCATTTCCCTTGTGAATAAACGCATAGCTCTTAATATTGGTAAATTACATACATACTACTTTATTTTATACAATGTTGTTCACCTGTTGAAGGCAACAGAGCCACTCAAAGTAGAGGGTTACAGAGTAAGAGGCAGAGATTATGCGGTTGTGTCGGGAAGATAATGTTTGACCATAGACATGAAATGGCTATGTTTATAGTGATCACGAAATCATCCTCTTGTATAATTGATTCCACACAACTGTGGTTCACTTGGAGAAGCTGTTCGAAAAAGAAAAATTGCTAGGTTAATAGGTAGATAGCTTCCATCTGAGAATATTTACAAGCGTCAATATGTCTTTGTGTTATGCGGATGAGATCTAGCACATCTGATCTCATGTCTCAATTCGCTGATTTCTTCCAGTCAGCATCGGGGCAGGTGAAATTATCACTTTCATGAAAGCGGCCTTTAAAACCTAAATTCTGACACTTCTGCTTCCAATTATAGCATGCTGTCCACTGTCCGATTGCCGATACTACAAATTACTCGTTCGTCGTACCGGAATATCATGTAGCCCATCATCGCCTGAAGCTTCTGTTTCTCGGAACACCTGTTGAGTTGTGGAGAAGCCAGTAATTTGCCTAATCAAAATTGTATCGCTGTTGCCTGTGAGCAAAACGATACAGCAAACGAAGCTACCCGAGAAAAGAGGGCGAACACAAAGCCTCTTTTACGCGTGAAAATCTAGAGCTTTTCAGTTGCGCTCTTTCCTTCAAATTGACAATCGCTCTCTCTGAGACATCTGTCAGACTTAATTACTTTTTTTTTCGCTGACAGCATCATTCTCGATTGTCTCCCTTAAATCCACGAGACCCTATTTTTTTTTTATTCCAAATAGGTGGCATTGACTACGTATTTGATAACCAAAAACTCGACTTGGCCCAATTGTACAAAAAAAGAAAAACAACAAAAAGGTCATTAGCATAAATCACAGAATAGAATAATCACTGAATAGATATTCTTCTTTTTTTATGTGCCGTGTCCCTTCAGGACGTAGGCGATCATGGCCCTCCACATCTTCCTATCCTTTGTAGCTCTTAATAAGTTTTGTCTTTTTGATATTTCTCCCAGATCCTGTTCTGACATCCACTTGCTCGGCCAATACAGTATGTCACGCGTTGCTTTCCCTTGTCCCACTTTCCCTCTATCTATCCTGTGAGTATCAGATTTTCCAAACATCCTTCCTCATTACTTGTCCCAGAAATTTCAGCTGCCTTTTTCCTGATGTTAAGTATAAATTTCGTCTTTGTTTCCATTCTCTCCAAAACCTCGTCGTTACTCATATGCTCGGCCCATGGTATCCTCAGTATCTTTCAGAAGGTCCATATTTCTATTGCTTCAAGTCTCTCCTTCATCTCTGAGGAGATCCTGCCATCCAGGAAGACTTATCTATAATTAAAGGCATAGTTAAGTTCAAAATATTTAGATTTTGGCATAAAAAAGCCCATAGAGCTTAATATGCCACTAAACAAATTCAAGCATCTTGTTTCTCAATAATTTGTTAAATAAATTGCGTTATTACATTTTCGTCGCTCTTGAATCTCCAGAGCATTTTTGCACGAGTCTCCATCTCTCTTTATTAAACTCAGTCAGTTATTCTCTCCTTTCTCTAGCGTTCCCCTTCCTCTCATGAGTGTTGCATGCTAGATCTTCCTTTATGTGCCTTGTCCTTTCAAGACGTTGGTGGACATGACTCCCCACATCTTCCTGTCCTTTGTAGCTCTTAATAAGTTCCAGACCCTGTTCTGACATCCACTTTCTCAGACCCATTAAGTATGCCACTCGTTGCTTTCCCCTGTCCCTATTTCCCTCTACCCGCCCTGTGAGTATCAGATTTTCGAAGCCAACCTTCCTCATTACGTGTCACTGAAATTTCAACTGCCTCTTCCTGATGTTAAGTATACGTTTCCTCTTTGTTCCCATTCTCTCTAAAACCTCGTCGTTGCTCATATGTTCGGCCCATGATATCCTTAGCATCCTCCTGCCGAACCACATTACCATTGCTTCGAGTTTCTTCTATATCTTTGCGGAGATTGTCCAAAATTTGGTGCCATACAGAAAGACAGCTATCACGTAACAGTTCTGTATTCTTTGTTTCTAACGAAATATTTTTGTCTTTTAATACTCAGCTTACCTTTTGGAATGCGTCTTTTGCCATTCCAATACGTCTTCGGATTTCAGGGTCACACTTTCCGTCCTCTGTTAGT
>OZ010583.1:105177178-105227178 GCA_963932145.1 Acanthosepion lycidas
TGCTGTTTTCGCAGATCACAAAGAATAACTAAATTGTGAAATATGTTTCTGAACGTTGTGCTCATCTTCTGATCACACGACATAGTTCTATACATCGTAGTGTAATGATTTAAAGAAGTAAAAATCCTAGCATAGATGCCTATTTAAAAAAAAAAAGTAGTAATGCTGAAAACAATGGATTGTTGAGAACACATGCTCAAAGGATATCTCCAGGCCCAGTCACCTGATAATCGATGTTAATATGCAAATAAATGAATGATAGGGAAATCAAATTGATAGCAAGAAATGAATAATGTGATAAATTTATACTTTAAATTAGTTAATGCATGAAATTAGGAAGCAGCCTCCAGTTGTCATTAAATTGATTCTATAGTTCAGTTCAAATGAATGTTATGGTTGGTATAACTGCTGCGGAAGGTGCAATATGTTTTAGATATGATAATATAATATATATAATATAATATATATAATATAATATTTGATAATTAGAGAATGTCTATATTTCTGAGATGAGGTATTATGTACACTATTTACATTATTCGGACTATTGTCCTCATCTTTGTCGCCATATTTATCACAACGTTTCGGCCGTTGTACGCCCGGCCTTCTTCAGGTGGTTGGAATGTCGAACTGAACCCTTTATTTCGCTCACTAGGGTCGACTGTTCTAGTTCAACGTGTCATGTTTGATGGATGTCAGCTATCGGTTATCTCATGTTAATTTTCCCTCTGAAAGTTCTCCACTGCCTTAACCTGGTATTGAACTCACACTCTTTGGGGCTTGTCACTGGATCTAACCAACGCCTTTATCCACCGTGCCATGTGTCTTCAGGGACACATGGCACAGTGGATAATTAGTCGTAACCAATTTGTGCGTAGATACAAGTACTATGGCTGCTCAGGAAGCTCGGTGGATAACGGCTCGGATTGAGGAATCGGAGAGCCGAGTTCGAATTCCAGTCAAATCCATTACATTCACTTACCATTTGGAAAGGTATGAATCCTCCTCTTCTCCACCCAGTTATGGGTAAATAGTAGAACAGACTGGGTTCTGTAGCTTTGGAGGGTCGATCACAGAAAGAAATGATAATCTACTACGGGAAAAAATCTGCCTCGTCAGTCACGTATCGAATATGTATGAAAACTGGAAAATACATAAATATGAAAAATTTTCTGTATCTTTTCTGTCCCTACCGCGTAATGGATAACGGCTCGGATTGAGGAACTGGAAAGCCGAGTTCGAATTCCATTCAAATCCGTTAGATTTACTTACATGCTAATATCCTTTAGAAAGGTATGAATTCTCTTCTTCTTCCGTCAGCTATGGGAAAATAGCAAGACAGACTGGGTTCTATAGCCTTGGGTGGCAACTGGTCTACCGCAGAAGTAATGGAAAACTACTGTGGGAAAAAATCTGCCTCGTCAGTCATTTATCGAAAGATACATGATCAGCTAAGCGTGTATCATGCATAGCGCATATGCTGAGAGGATTGATAATATTCTCACTGAAATTCCGTCAGCCATCTTTCATATCTGTGGTGACTTTCATATTCAGCATAAAGTGTGGTTAGTTCACTTGAAAAAAACGAAGAAAGCAGATAGCGGAGAGATTTCTCGATGGCATATGAAGTAATTCAGATCATTGAAGAATTCACCCAAGTTTTTTTTTTATGCGACAAGACATCAGGCGAACCTCCTTCATCTCTTTATTACATCGTGCAATGAAAAACGCTTCACAAAAGTCTTAGCCCCACTAGGCACGTCAGACATTTCTTTAGTCAGTGTTCGTTAATCAGAAACTAAAGCTATCCTCCGATTTGCTGCTCCAGTGAAAGAATTTTCGCTACACGAAGGGACACTAGGATAACTTTAGATTTTATATATCGGAAGCCCGTTCAGAATGGATCCTTTCTGGAATGTTGATTTTTATACCTCCCAAAAGTCCCACGAAAAACCAAACAAACAACCCTGGTTCACTCTTGAATGAGATACAGACAACAACCATAATTACAACTTCCAATATCTAACACAAGGAGCTGTGTAGGACATTAGCTGTATTCAATACTGCTTGAAGAAAGTTCTGAAAAATACGCAAGCGCTCCAGCCCAAGGAATCATTATAAATGCAAAATGGCATTAGTTTGTAAATATTCACTATTCACATTATTGGGACTATTGTCCGCATCTTTGTCGCCATATTTATTACAACTTTTCGGCCGTTGTACGCTCCGGCCATTTTCAGGTGGTTGGAATGTCAAACTGAATCCTTTATTTCGTTCACTGAGGTAGACTGTTCTAGTTCCAGGTGTCATGTTAATGGATGTCAGTTATCAGTTATCTCCTGTTAATTCACCTCTCCAAGTTCTCCACTGCCTTAACCGGGTATTGAACTCACGCTCTTTGGGTCCTGTCACTGGATTTAACCTCGACTTTATACACTGTGCCATGTGTCCTTGAGTCCGAATAATGTAAATAGTGTACATAATACCACATCCTCAGGGACACATGGTTCATTGGATAAAGGCGATGGTTAGATACAGTAAAAAGAAACAAAGAGTGTGAGTTCAATATCCGGTTAAGGCCGTCGAGAACTTGGACAGGGGAATTAACAGGAGATAACTGATAACTGACATCCATTAAACATGGGATGTGGAACTAGAACAGTCTACCCAAGTGAGCGAAATAAAGGGTTCAGTAAGACATTCCAACGAAGCGTACAACGGTCGAAACGTTGTAATAAATATGGCGACAAAGATGAGAACAATAGTCCGAATAATGTAAATAGTGTATCTATTTGGGTTTCGAGTTCACTCCAGACCTTAAGTGTAACTCATATATAACATGCATTAGTGAAAAGATGAAATAATCATTTTATCGCTTCAATAAGTATCTGGCCTGTAATAAATATGGCTACAAAGATGAGAATAATAGTCTGAATAATGTAAATATTGACCATCTGCTCTGTGAAACCGATTCTCAGAAGACGTTTTCCAAATCACTAGCATGTTCAGTCCTAGGTATGACGATAAAATACATCCGGCAGCAAGGCCTTTGATCGGTGGATTGGAAGTTTTGAGGAGCGTGGAACCACCTCTTAAATGCTGTAGTTCCCATGTCCACCCTGACCAAGCATGAGAGCACCTGTCAGTGTCGCAGCTACGGATAAATATTTAATCACAAAACTGGGGTCAAAAACAATATGAAAGTATAAAAGATACATTTTTACATGAGAAAATACCAGCAATATAAAAAAAAATCAAGCAATATATTTAAAAAAAAAGGCAGTAAATACATTTTTGAATAAAAATGCCGAGAATACATTTTATAAAATAAATTACTAATTTCCCCAAGAAAATTTAATTTCGGCATTAAATGATCCATAAGAAGTTGATATGCCACGAAACAAACACACTGAAATCTTAATCTGTTCAAGTATAAGGTTATAATATGTATTCGCATAGACATTGAATCAGGGATAGTTAACCGCTTATATATATTTAATTACTTTCATGGCTACTTCCGAATACTTCAGGCTCGGATCGAAACCCAACCGATCAGTTAAGTTTCTACTACTGAGCTATCTTCATTCTACAGATAGAAGCAACTAAATCGAGCGTATTCTTTTACGAACGTAAACAAATAAAAATCAGCCGGAGTGCTCCAATTCATTTTACTGAAGAGCTTTGCATTAACGCAGGTGGGTGTTGTTTATAGAATTAGCTTATCACTCAACAGTGCTCAATTAAAATATATTTTCAAGAACTACATATATATATATATATATATATATATATATATGATTCAGTTATTTTGTGTAACTGAATATATGAGAAAACATATGAATGCGCCATGCATAAAGATCTTATTCGAACAACATTTATAGATATGTTAATTCTCATTCAAATCCCAGCTTCAAGTAATATGTAAGTTTTAATTGCAGCCTTATGCTATAACATCTCACTTAAGTATATCACCATGGGGATGAAATATATTGGTATGCAAATTTATTCAGTTAAAATATCACATTGTATTGGATAACGTTTTCTTTTCATACATTTTAGTAAAATAATATAAATTAATCATCTATAAAAACTCGTAATACTGTATTATCTTTAAGAATACTAATAGCGAAAAATAAATATCTAATTTTAAGTAGTTTTTATCTGACTTTACCGTATTTCACGGTTTATATGACTGTGACGGTGTCGCTGTGCCAAGTGTGACGTCTGCCTAGCCGCGTCCGTCGTGCTATCCTGTCCTGTGACGACCAATTGGCTTGGTATTGGTCGCGGCACCAAATGTGACGTTCTAACCTTTTGGTGATTCGGATGGGAATCTGGTTAGATTCGGTATCAGCCTTATCGTTCCTAGCTCGCTTCCAACGTCTGGTTACCGAAGTAACTGTTTTGATTTCCAGTCTAACCTACCCACGTTGTGAATTGATCTTAGGCAGACGAAATCAATCAGTCGCCGGGCCGTAATGCAAGCTTAGTTCGAACAAGGGTGATATCGCACAAGTAGATGTAAAAGAAAATAAAATAATAACTCGAAAAGTTCAAATGTGTTAAAAAAGGATAAAAATATTTTATATATGGTTGCTGGATACAGGACTGCGTCTACTTCCCAACCCGCTATATGGATTCGTGACACTTTGTTCTTGTTAGGCGAGTCTTAACATCTTAAGTTGTTTGTTCTTTTAAGAAACTGGTTCTTGGTGTGTCTTCCGGCGATATTCGTAAAACTTGTATTGGTGGTGTGAGTCTAAGTCGTTCTTCAAAATTAAATTGTTCTCGATTAGAAGATGATTTCGGAATTGTGTGAATCTTAGTCAGCTTCTTTGAGGCGGGTGCAACTTTAACTGCGAACTTCGAACTTAACTCAACTGCCTCCCAACTGGAACTCGAACTGAACTTCCCTCGCTGCGACTTTGCTTATATGGACGCCGACCAAAACCGGGGTGGGCTTGTCGGGGTTTGAAGTTGCTTGATAATTCTCAACCCACAATCCACAATTTTGGTTTTGGTCAGGAAAATTTTATTATTTTCCATTTTTGGAAGTCTTCTCGTCCTCTCATCTTCTTCTGTTCTCCTATTCGTATCTCACTATACCCTCAGAGGGTGTCAACGGGTTTCCCCTCTCTCTCACAGTGCCATCTCACACCTATCCCCTCAATGGGTGCCAACAGGCCTCCCTTCCTGCTTCACATGATTACCTCCCCCTGGCTCTCGTTATCATTCAGCCAATGAGCGCTCAGCAGCGTGGATATGGCCAGACTAGCCTCGATTTAAAAATCTTGTTTTCACTTTTCCTTTTCCTTTTTCTCTTCGAGGAGACCTCACCCCCTAGACTCCTTATCTTTAACCGTATTACCTGGAATTCGTCAATTAGCTTTTCGCCAGCATCAAGTGGGTGGCCATTTAGACGTATTTGCATTCTTGGTGCCAATTTCTGATCCGAGGAAATAATTTCGCCACCACAGCCAGTTTTCGAAAAAAACAGATGCCTTTTTCCAAATGATATCTGCCCATAGATAAAGGCTTAACCTTTCCTTCATGGTGGTCAGTGGACACTTTTGTTTTTGCAATTTTGCGACACAGTTAATTTTTATCTATTTAGAATTCTGTCTCTGAGGTTATTTGACCAACCTGGAATTTCCACCCGCCCCGTAACCTAAATCAGATTAAATCCAGTATCTTCCATTCAATGGAAATAAAAAATCTTAACACTTTTCCTTGTCAGAAAAATGACACCGCTTAGTGTCCTTTTCGTGATGGCTTCTTATCAGCTAAATTTAATTCTCGCCTTTCCTTTTTTTTCTTTTTCTTTTCTTCTTTCTCCCTTTTAGCAAGCCAAATAGTGTCACATGACGCTCCGATGCATTAGACGCAAACTCAAATTTTGAATGAAGAAATCAGAAAAAAAAGGTTTCCGAGTACTTCATAGCCCACTATCTTTAATTCTACCAACCGAATAGCATATTTCAGTATGACAACCTGAATATTCATGACGAATTAATTACAGTACGAAAAGTATCAAATTTATGACAACTATTGAGAATGTAATACTTAGAAGAGAGGATTGACTGCATAATATCACTGAAGCCTAAAATTCATGCATCCGGAAGTCCTATTAATCACAACAAATTGATCAGAGACTGAGAAAAACAAATTTATGGTAACTATTGAGAATGTATCACTGAAGGATAAAATTATTGCATCCGGAAATCTTAACTAATCACGACTAATTAATCACAGACTGCGAAAAAGTACCAAAGTTCTGGTAACTATTTAGTATGTAATAATTATTAGGTTGGTGCAAAAATAATGACGTAATTATGTCGTTTTTTGTCGTTAAAAAATACGCCAAAAACGACATTATTACGTCATTATTTTTGCACCAACCTAATAGAAGTGAAATTAACTCTCGTTACCAACCAGAGGTTTTTGAAGCAGCTTTATAGGTAAAAATGCTTCATATAAGCAGCAAAATACGATTTTTTTTATTATTATAAACGTTATTTTTGGTGGGAACACTTGTTTGAGTTGATGTGCCTAATTTCTTTTTTTTTTTTTTTTAATCTTTATTAAAATGTGAGATTAATAACAACAGTCCCATTTTTAGTAAGACTTATGAATTTAGGCCGGTTTTAAATGATTTCACTGTTTAAAAAAATCAGGAATAGGAATTCAGACATATAAGATAGTGAAAGAAATAAAATATACAAGTAAGTATATTTTAGTAATGAAGCTTGTATTAACTTACTGGGAACAAAAGAAATTGAAAAGAGTCGTTTGAAATATTTTGTTGAGATGCGGCTTATTAGATACACCTAGTGATTTTACGAGCCCCTCAAGCAGAACAAATTGTTTACTTTTGATGAAATGATCATCAAAAAGAAGTTGAGAACAAATGAAGGTTCGATTGCATTGAGAACAGATTGCAATACCTTTACACGATGACTTCTTATACAAAGAAGCAGAAGCATTGATCTTGAAAAGGTGTTCGAGCTTTCACCATATTCTGTGTAACTGCGCCATCCTGATGGTACTATAACAAAAACTGTGAAATGCTTGTCTTGCAGAGAAAATACCTCAGCTGCCAAGCGTACCCCAAAACACTGCAAGTATTTACACTGGCATCGTGATATTTCAAAAGCTGTCAAGAACAACTGAAATTTTGGGAGAAATCTCCGACTGTGTAATTCGAAATGTGCTGCATGAAAGTTGCAGGGTTGCCTTTATTCCAAATGATCACTATCTCCCTGATTCTATATATCGCTGGAAATGGGTCACTGGTCAACATATGGATCTATCAGGGTGTCAGTTCTTAGACGGGAGCAGGTTTTGCTGATACCAATTTCTAAATTTATGCAGCATCCAAAAAAGAAATTAGATCTCATCAACTTCCTAATGGATGACTTGCTATCAACTGAGAAACACGTAAGAATGTTGAATGGTAAAGAGCTCTACATAACGTTCAAAGACAGAGCGTTTGTATCTCATCCAATGGAAAAAGTTCATCGATTTCAGAAGTTCTTGAACTAATGTCTGCCCAAGAAGAAACTGACACAAATATATTTTTGTGTGCAAAATATGCATCTTCTCTTGGATTTAATCGTATTAGAATTGCTACAGTGAATTCTGATGATGGGGATTTATCATTGTACTACAAAAAAATGATCCAGGATAACTTGCTACTCGACTTTGTTTCAGCATCCAAAGAAGTGATTTATGATATTGACAGTGCTGACATATCAGCTGAATTGGCCAAAGTTTTATCAGCTCTTCACACACTATCAGGTTTTGATTCTATGAGTAGCTTCAGTGGAAGAGGGAAGAAGAAATGCCCCCAACCACTAAAGTCCGACCAACGCTTAATTCAGGCAGCATGCTTACTTGGAGAGAGTACAGCCATCTCAAATGTTGTGCTGGAAGGAATACAAGAATAAATATGTCTTCTATATTGGATAAAAATAAGACTAGTGTTGATGTCTCACGTTACAAGCTCTTCACCAACAGAAGGGAAATTCCAGATCCTGATAAACTGCCTCCAAAAAAGGATGTCTTGTATCAATACATCAAACAAGTAAAGTATCAAGAGCTCGAATGAAAACAGGCGTTGGGCACTTCATACCAGTAGACTAATGCAAATTGCAATGGATGAAAAATATCTGGCGACGCAAACTTAGAGATCGAATGGGGATTGAAGAAGCCGGCACCCAACTCGAGTTTGAATATTTTGTTCAGTAAAATACAACCTAACAAGTGTTTGTTACACTTATATAAATCATTGTTTTTTGAAGCTTTGTTCAAATATTAAAATAGATGTCGGATTAGACACATTGTGACAAAAAATCATAAAATTAGAAGAGCAAAAATGACGACAGTTTTGCTTAAGTCCCGTCTGTAATGTACCCTCCAATATGCAAAAAAGTGTTCATTCTATTTTTATCCCTTTATTATATAACTATCATACCATGAGAAAAATTGCATTCTGATGCAATTCATTCTGCCAGAAATTTGGAAGTTGCATGCTCTACTGTTTGGCATTCGTACCGGAAGCTCCAATTCGAACTTTTCAGAGCGTTTAGGTGTCAACCAGAGAACAGCGCAGACAATCCGGAAAGATTCGGATGTGACTAATGGCGATTACGAGGGTGTTTTGTGTGATCACTAGTGACGGCGACATTATACTTCTATTCATCTTCCCAAAACGCCTCGGGCACAAAACTGATGCCTACATCAAGTGTCTTGAGGAGGTATTTCTGCATATTGTTCAGTATAATACAGCCTAACAAGTGTTTTTTACAGGTATGTACATCATTGTTTTTTGAAGCTTTGTTCAAATATTAAAATGGATGTCAGATTAGACACATTGTGACAAAAAATTATAAAATCAGATTAGTTATGCGCATAAAATCAAAGGGAACAGCAAAAATAACGACAATTTTGCTTAAATCTGCTCTGTAAAGTACCTTCCATTATGCAAAAAAGTTGTACATTCTATATTTTCACTTTAATATATCTTTATAATACGACGAACATTGCGTTTTAACACATTCCAGAACAATATAAGCCCAATTTGATTCGGTTGATATGATATTGGAGGTTTTAAGCTCATTTTAATGGATCTTTGGGTATGTGTTTCTGGTCTGCAAAATACACACTCTAAGTAATTCTGGCAGTTTCAACATTTCTTTTCTGAAACTTCATGTATGTATACATGTTCTGGTATAGGTAACAAATGGTCCCACCAGATGTATAGGTTGACACCACCATCCTGGAACCTGTATTATTATAAATGTCGGAGTTTTGGACATTTTGAATAATATATTTACAGAACAGGAAACGCATGGAATGCAATCTACGAACGAAGTTGTTGCTGTGACGATCGCTCAAAAAAAAAAAAAAAAAAAAAACTGGCGCTATCGTAGGCTACGTAACTGGGCTAGAGGACCCATGGAAGATGAAATCACTTACAACAGCTGAGCATCACCGAGGAACATTTCCAATAATTTCTGAAATCATCCATTTATGGCAACTACTGTCAGCACTTGAAAAATTTACGGATTTTGGAGTTTGTCGGATTTGCGAATTTCGGATAAAGGATAACCAACCTATATTAATATTGGACTGGTAGCATTTTCAATTATTTATCTTTCTACTTTAGTGATAGTAGTTGTAGTAGTATTAGCAGTAGTAGTAGCACTAAGAACAATTAACATTATTTCATTGTTGCCAGAACATGGAATATAGCAGTCGTGTTTCGTAACTGGATTTCCGTGTTATTTTTCGGAAGGCTATCAATCAATGACGCAGTTATTAACATGTCTTTTTTTTAATTTTATGTTTGTTGCCTGAACGTTTTGGCATTTCACATTACAATCGAATTTATCATTATTTCCATGCATTATTGCTTTGTTTGTTTTTCATCTGAATTTCATATCCTTTGCTTTATTTGTTACATCTTGTTTGTTAATAATGACATTGTTAACCTTGACGTCATCAGCATCATTAAGGTAGTTTGAATTATCAACTTGTTTGACACCACATTACAATTTTTCAGCAACATTTTCACTACCATTAATTTTGTCTTCATTTTTATATTGTTTTACTTTACTATTATTATTATTATTATTACTATTATTATTATTATTATTATTATTATTATTATTATTATTATTATTATTATTATCGAGAAATTTCATATTTTGCAAGATTTTGAGAATTTTCATATCTTGCGAGATCGATCGTGAGAATTTTCAATTTTTGCGCATAAATTCCTAAAGTCTAGGTACCACAGCGAAGAGATCTTCCGAACAATTAACATGGAAGTATTCAAGGAAAAGACACAGAGAGGCAAACTTACAGCCCTGCGAAAGTGACTGAAACCGAGATGCAAGATCAGAACCAATAATATTGCTGATTCTTCTTTTGAATCTTATGAAGGAGTTCAAGGTAAATATCAGGAACACTGGATCATATGTGGCAGAAATATTCGAAGCAATATTTCATTATTTCATTTTTGTTGTCATTCTATTATTTTATCATACTTCAAGTTTATATATTACAGCGTAACCCGGATATAAGAGACCCGGATATAAGAGAAACCCAGATATATTTTTTCTGGTCCCAAATTGAAGCCATACTTACCTAAACAAAATAGACCAAATCCGGATATAAGATAAATCCGGATATAAGAGACTTCTTCTCCAGTCCCGACAACTCTCTTATATCCGGGTTACACTGTATCTCTTATCTGTAATATTTCTTTCTTTCCAATTCTTGGTATTCTTTTAATTCATCGAAATTTTCTGTTAATTAAACCTAAAAGAAAATGAATTTATATTTAGTAAAATTCACACCCAATTTCTACCAGAGCGAGTCCATTCCATTGCTCTCCGGTTGGGTTGGCACTGGTGATCACCCCAAATGTGGGCGACTCGATGCGTTATTTCTAAATGTTCTTTCTGCATTCGTGCTCACCCCAATAAAAAAAAACGAAACAAAACAGATATTTGATTTTTATTTTTAAATTGCAAAAAAACTCCTTGTAGCTACCTTGAGTATCATCAACACATTTTTTTTAAGCATTTCACCCCAAGCAAGGCGGGAAGCCACTAGGACGCAAGGTGTTACAGAAAATATAGAGCGAGATCAGATAGGAGTGATAGAAGAGAAATGAGGAGAAGGGTAGTGGATAGATCAAGTCAACTGGAGATCTCGATTGACATTACACATGAGTAGCTGGAGATTATAGTTCTCAAGGAAACTGGAATAGGGAAGGGAGTTCCACAGGCGAGAGGTGCGAGACATGAACCTATTAGAGTAGAAGAGACGGCTACATTTAGGAGTTTCGACAGTGAAGGGGTGAGAGCGGGATGCCAGCCTCGTAGGGCGCTTGAACTCATGAAGTCTGGGAAACAGCAAATGCAGCTCCTCGGTGCAATTACCATGAAAGTATTTGCAGAACAGACAGAGAGAGGCGTCTGTGAGAAAGTGACTATAGACGAGATGCCAGAGCAGGGCCAATTATATTGCATATCCGCCTCTGGAGCCTATCAAGAACCCCGAGGCAAACAGAAGGGTCACCCAAATGTCAATAACTTCCTCATCTTTGGCAATTTTTGTTCTAAGGATTAGAGTTGTTGCTAAACAAATTTTGATTTAAAATTCATAATTTCAAAAGCGTGCCAAAAATTTAATAAAAATAAACAAATTTTGAATTAAATTTAATTTGCATTAAATAACATTATTTGGGCTGAATTAACACAAAAGACCGAATTCAGCCAATCTTATTTATTGTTTTCCCATTGTGATCTTTATCAGATTTTTTAAATTGTATTTTTTTTCTGTCCACACCGTTTTCCCAAACTCCAGTCACCTTCGATCTTCGCCATGTTCGACATTTTTAGATTTTTTTTTACGTCGTACAGTAATTGTCTGTTTTTTTTTTTTGTATGTAGATATTTCAGTTTATCAAACTTTTCGCTTCGCTTTTTTCCTCCCGTCAATTTGCCCCGAATTTAAAGTCTCATTAAGTCGATAGCCACTGTCGCATCTCTACAATAAAAGACGAGAATAAGGACACAACCACTAAATTGTCTGATTCTCTCCACTGCCAAATAAAGTTCAAATCCTTTCTTCAATCTCAAGCCTGCCAACAAAGAAAAGATTCCGTGAGATGCATTCACATTCGAATCAAAAGTCGCACGAATGCTGCCCGGCGCCTCACTAGTTATTGGTTCCTGTCTGCTGTTAAGTGGTATACATCTGTCCAATTTAAAACCTTACAATTGATAAAGATGCAAAGGCTTTTTTTTTCCAAAGAATCTTCTATTGATAAAAAAAAAATGATTGCAAATACACTCACGCACATACTCATCTATACAGACAGACTTACTTTCAGCACTAAAGCATCTTATCGATAGTGACATTTTCTTAAACGTTTGGCTTACACCGGTTCTCCTACGACCACCGAAGTTAAGCAAAGTAGAGCTTGGCCAATACTTAAATGGGTGATCGCTTCTGGATGCTGCGAGCTTTGATATAAGTGTGGCGGTAATGGATAACGGCTCGGAATTCAAAATTCGAGATCTGAGTTCCAATTCCACTCGAGTTCGTGATATTCGCTTAAGTGCAGATAATTGGAAAGATATGAATCGACTTTTCACTATGTTTTAATTAGCAGGATTATATCAGTAAGTCGTTATTACTTTTTGATAAATACATGGAATATAGCATTTTTCTGTTTTTAAATAATCTGCAAAAGGTTAATAAGCTATAAAAACAAAAACAAAATCAGTCAAAAATTATTAAACAATCTTCGTCTATTAAAATTATTACCTGTTTAAAATCTGTCTGAACAAGGGATAATTTAATATTTATTTTACTGGCAAATTCTTCCTGATTTTAAATATTTGTCAAAATGAATTATTTGATCATCCAACCAGTGTTTTTATTCCACACAGCTTTCTGGATTCGACCTCGTTATCTCTGTTTCTATTTCCCTTCATTATTACATTACTGACTAATCACTAATGTCTTCTCCTAAAGAGTTACCTAAGGATCAGCATGTAAACTATTGTGTAATTCGGCCCCATCTTATATCAACTGATATTCAAGACATTTGATGCAAAACTACATACTATTTAAGAAACGCATGATTTGTTACTAATACAATTATATATCATCCTAGAATCTAAAGAGACGCTAGTTTTACTATATTTTCACTGAAGAGAGACGGTTATTGGATAAAGCTTTTACATGAGCGTAAGATTGTTTTCTTTTTTACAACTTATCAATCTTTGCAGGTAATTTAATACCAGTAGATATGTTTATACTGAAAAAGTTTTGAGGGGTAAAAATGATTTACTGGTACAAGTCCTACTAATTAACCAAAACCTTGTGGAGAATAGGCAAATGTATACCTTCCCCAAGATTAATTGCGCGTAAATTGATATAACGAAGCGGACTGTAACAGGGAAGTCGGGTCTCAGATTAACAATTCCTTGCCATTATTAACTACACCACTCTCATATTTATTAATCCCAATGAAGTACAAATTTCTAATAACTTTCGAAGTATGATCCTCTGACGTCTATGAAGTTGTTGTAGCGTTATTGCCACTTCGGGAAGATCCCAGGATAGTCATCCAATTTGAATTTGTCCTGAATCATTGTCACAGATTCCGTCATCATTTCAATGTCTTCAAAACGGCTGTCCCCGTCTGGAGAACAAGCAAAAGACAGAAGGAGCAAGTTTTGGACTCTAAGAATGTTAATAGACAATTTTGATGCCGATGTCAGTTAATACAAAGGTTAAGTAGCGAGTTTCCAAATTGTCTTCATGTCTCGACTGCATGCTTCAAACTAGTCAGCAGCGAAAAGCAATGCTTAGTATGATGTGTTCAAAGTGCTCTTATAGTCGTCTTCTTCAATCTAGATTAATAAAAGTTTTCAGATCATGTTTTGTGATGGATAGTAATGATATACTAAAAGTAAAATAATCTACACTATTGAAATTATTCGGACTATTGTTCTCATCTCTGTTGCCATATTTATTACTACGCTTCGGCCGTTGTACGCTCCGGCCTTCTTCAAGTGTTTGAAATGTCGAAAATATTTCGCTCTCTAGGGTAGACTATTCTAGTTCCACGTGCCATGTCTAATGGATGTCAGTTATCATTTATCTACTGTTAATTCACCTATCCAAGTTCTCCGCTGACTTAACAGGGTATTGAACTCACATATAAAGGCGTTGGTTCAATCCAGTGACAGGAACCAAAGAGTTGTGATTTCAATAACTGGTTAAGGTCGAGGAGAACTTGGAAAGATGAATTAACAGGAGATAACTGATAACTGATATCCATTAGACATGGTACGTGGAACTGGAACAGTCTACTCTAGTGAGCGAAGTAAAGGGTTCAGTTCGACATTCAAACCACCTGAAGAAGGCCGGAGCTTACAACGGCCGAAACGCTGTGATAAATATGGCAACAAAGATGAGGACAATAGTCCGAATAATGTAAATAGTGTACATAATATCGAACTTATTTCACCTGAGACAGTTTGTTTTGTACTTAAAATCTTGCTTACGATGCCGGACTATACGTTTTCAAGATATGTTTCTCTATACTTCCCTTCGTCCGGAAACATCATATTTTTAATGTCTCCGTTAGGTTTACAATGTTGAATTCCATTATATTTAAAAATCTAAAAGTTATACTGCGATTTCGAATGAGTAGATTTGTCTTTTTGTGTGAGGTATCCTTCCGAGACATAGGGGATCATGGTTCTCCACATCTTTCTGTGTCTTGTAGCACTTAATAAGTTTGTCTTTTTGTTATTTTTTTCCAAACATTGTTTTACGTTTTATTTACTCAAACTCATCAAATATGTTACACGCTCGTTCCCTCTGTCCCTCTTTCCCTTAAACTGTCTTGTGAGTATCAGATTTTACAAGCCCTCCTTTCTCATTCCGTGCACGAGAAATTTCAACTGCCTCTTCCTGATGTTACATATAATTTTCCTTTTTGTTTCCATTTTTCTCCAAAATCTCGTCGTTGATCACACGTAATGAACCTTCACGTTTTTTTCTTCGTGCTTAAGGAGATTATCCACAATTCGCTGCCATACACGAGGACAGATATTTATCCGAAAACAGAAAGCAGTAGTGCTTTATCAGATTCAATCGTCACATTATTGATATCATAATCAATTTATTTTAATTTTGAACTAATATAATGCACTGAAGAGAAACTAAAAATGTCGGTAAAACGGATGAATGTCTATTTTTGACGCTGATGGCATTCATTCAAATCATTATATCAAAATATATCTGACAAAAATTAGACCTCCAATGATGTGCTTTCTATAGAATAATATGAGTGGTACTGGTCATTAAAAGCTGCAAAACGTTGCTCTAAAAGGAATTTGATAAAAGCATTATTTTAATACTGAATTGAGTTTCTAAAAAATAAGTTGTCATTAGAAGTGAATTAAGTTTATCATTATTTACACTATTGTTATATTCCGTGCTAATAGGAATATGGAATGGACAAACACGGTTGATATATAGTAACAGGTTTGTTGTAGAAACCAGTACAACAAGCAAGGAAGTAATAGTTATGCGCACGGTCGTCGCAAGTCAGTACAGTTGTGTGCGTGCTGCTATTGGAAGATCGCTAGTTCTCGCAGATCACAACTCGACTCTCCTGTCCGCTGTCTTAACGAACACTTATAGGTGATTACCAACTATAGTGCCGTCACTCCCCCAGGACTGACGGCACTATTACATTAACTATTTACATTCGGAATATTGTTCTCGTTCTTGCTGTTGTCATCACAACCATTTGGCGGTTCAACCCTTCGGCCTTAACCTAGATTATATTGATCCGTGTAGCCTACACGGAATTCTGAACCGAACCCATTATTTTATCTACTGGGGTAGACATCTTGTTTCACTACTCAAGTATATTTCCTCTATTTGTATTTATTTAATATTGCTGAGATACTGCTCGTCCTGTTCCAGTGAGTCCCGGCCCAGACATTGAAATCACAATTACTATATCACCATTAAAATGTTTCTTCGTGAATGTCGTGATATAAATTCAAACGTAAATTGCTTTTTAAATTACTTTTAATTTTGTCAATTTGTATGTATTAGTAATTATTGTTAAATCATTTAAGCAATTTTCTATTTGTTATATGGTATTATTAAGGATATATTTATTATGAAAATAGAAGGAACACTCAAATAAACGTTTGAAACATTTATATAGCATGCATCTCACCTCCAATGATACCTAAATACATTTTGAACTCAGGGTTATACGAATGGATCTGAGAAGCCCGATTTATCAGCGGGTGACGTGAATTTGACCTCTTAGCCGCCAAGTGCAGATCTGTGACACACTGGATGTCAGTGGCTAACCCCGACATGTAAACAGGTGGTTGACCCATCTGCGCTTCCGATGTGCACACAGGCGGAAACCGATGAAAATCTATAAGCAATCATTCGGAAGGGAAAAGGAGAAGAGATTATCTCGCATTCTCGTGAGAAGAGAAAATCTTTCTTCGAAGAATAGATACCGAAGCCAAACACTAATATTAATTTACGTGATCTGGAGTTGGAAACAACCCTTTTACGTCTTTGAAATTCAGCCTTGCTTTATTCAATGCTAACGTTAAATTTATCTTTAATTCCTAATTTACAAAGAATTATAAAATACTCACTAATCCTTGATACAATTATTATTATTATTATTATTATTATTATTATTATTATTATTATTATTATTTAATAATAATAATAATAATAATAATAATACTTACCTTTGATTTCTGGTGTGTACACATTTTCCAGGGTCCCGTCAAGAGACCTAAGGTTAGAAATGACATTTTCCACTGACTAATTAAAAAAAAAAAAAAACGCACATATTTTACATAGATAAAGCCCTTCGTAACGTGTGGGCTGTATTCGTAAGGACAGGTTTTTTTGTATTTCTTTAAGGCATACTGGAATCTTTTCCAACCAATCCCAGAGCTGCAATAACAAAAGGGATTGTTGATGTTCACATTTTTGAGTTTTCGATTTCAAGGTTCTTCTTCTTCTTCTTCTTATTCTTATTCTTCTTCTTATTCTTATTCTTATTCTTATTCTTATTCTTATTATTATTCTTATTATTATTCTTATTATTATTCTTATTATTATTCTTCTTCTTATTCTTATTCTTCTTATTATTATTATTATTCTTATTATTCTTCTTCTTCTTCTTATTATTATTATTATTATTATTATTATTCTTATTATTATTATTATACTACTTTCTGTCGTGTCCTAATAGGATGTGGGTTATCATGACAGTCGACAATTTCCTGTCCTTTATATCTGTTAGTAAATCTTGACTTTTTCTGTTGAGGGGTCCTTCTCTTTTTACACAAATGGACTGACTCAGTACATACATATACTACTGCTACGTGAAGACTCGACTCAAAACACACACAGCGAGACAAAGAGAACGAACGTAGCGAGCACGATGCCTCAGTAAGAAGTTATACAGCGATACTTCAATACTCAAGACTGTATAGATATTTTGCTACTAACCCGTATTCCTGGAACTATTAGGTTGGTGCAGAAATAATGATGTAATAATGTTGTTTTTTGACGTTAAAAAATACGTCAATAAACGACATTATTACGTTATTATTTTTGCACCAACCTAATACTAACCTGCATTATGAGTTTGTATTATTACGTTAATACATTATTTTCCTATATTCCTTCTTGGCGTTTGTTATTTATTGGTACCGGATTTCATCCCGGAATCCACAACATTTTCTTGCTCTTCTCAAAATTGTTCTGCCATCAATTTACACAAACTCGTGACGTCGGTTATCCTCTTACAATTAATCTGTCCTGTGGGTGTCGAATTTTCTAAGCCCTCTTTCCACATTATAGGCTCTTGAATTGTCAACTCTCCTTTTCTAATGTTAAGAGTAAGTATTATTTTTTTTATATTTCCTTTAAAACTTTGTAGTTGCTCACATGTTCAGTCCATCGTATTCTCAGTATCCTTCTGCGAAAAAACATTACCATTGCTTCATGTCTATTCTTCTCTAAAGATATTTTCGAGCATCCACAATCGACTAACAGGACTGATATTGCATAAATGTTCAGTATTCTTTTCTGTGTTTCTATCCAAAATTTCCTGTTTGTGAATACATCTTTCGCTATCCCAAAGCTCCTCCGGATTTCGATGACGCATCTTTTGTCTTCTGTTAAAAATACTTCCAAGATATTTAATTTTTTTTTTTTTGTACTTGCTGGATTTTGGTATCTCCAGTTTGTAATTCACATGCTGGGGCCTTCCTTTTTTTTCCCCGACAGCCATATATTGTTTCTTCTTACCTTATTAAAAGCAGTTATTTAAAAATAAGGTATACATTATTTAACTTTCAAAAATCAGTATATTCCAGTACATTTCAAAAGGAAATAATATTTTATTTCTTTAGTTTTGTTTTAATTCTATGGTGCTGTATTTATTAAGATAGTAGCAGCATGGCCCGGCGTTGCCCGTGCTTGATTCAAAAATCGTACGACGCATACAGCAATCGCTATGACTTGACTTAAAATATATATGCCCTTCCTTGCCTTTAAAGGAGTACCCTTTGCCGTGCTGATGTTGCTACATGCCTTACTTCTTGCCTATCTCGCATTGCGAATTTTTTCTAAGCTCAATACTAAACATTAAATCTGTTACGAAAAAAGAACTAAACAAAATGAACACAAAACGATCAGCTTTAAAAATGGACTCGTAAATGAAAAAACCGAATAAAAAAAAATGTTAACAACAAATAATTTTTCACACCCAACCCAGTTCTGCGGAATCATAATCAATGTTGAGTTTAAGCAAGCGAATGAGTCAATTGGAGTAAAGTGCCATGCAGATTTAAATTTTTCCCACTTGTAACGAATACAGCTATCGAAATTTTTGCATGCTAGCATGGTAGTTAACATTCGTGTCAGTGAGCTGTTGGCTCTCACGCTAGCCAATAGAATCTTCCTGCCTATTCGTGGCAGCCAGCTATAAGCTCTCACTCTGGCCAGTAAAAAATGGCCGCAAACTACATGCAAACTGCCGTAGAAGCATGAAAAAGTCGATTATTTCCACTATCGATGGGAGTTGGGAAATGCAAAGTCGGTCTTGGACTTTCCGCTAACTTGGAGCACGTGCATGTATATTTCGGTGCAAATCCGTCGAAAATTTGTGCCGTGCATTCGTTACACACTACACACACACACATCCTGTCTTTTATAGATAGAGATTCCACATAACATTTTATTTCAAACGGATAAACAGTCATCAGAGGTGTTAAAGAAAGACTAAAATCGACTATGGCAATGTTGTGTTGCTGATCGTTAATAAAATACATGAAGATTAAAAACAGACTGGAAATGAGGTCTCTTGTTAAAGACAACAACAACGACGACGACGACAACAATAATAATAATAATAATAATAATAATAATAATAATAATAATAATTAGCTGTAACCGGGGAAATTCCACTGAGTTTTTATAAAACTGATTTTTAGATTAAATTATGAACGTAAGTACTGTTTCCTCGCCGACAAGATTGACGTCAGAAATAAATTAATTATGCATGCTTCTTTGCAATTTGAATTACTCATATGAAAATACTTTTGACAGGGAGTTCTTAAACACCAGTTGGAGAAGGGAAGGCGTCTGAAAGATAGATTTACAGCATGCGCTGGATAAATTGTCATCCAAATTACGCAAAAATGAAAATAACACTAACATCTTATTTTAACAGATATATTTAGCAAGAATACTCAAAAATATGATGAAATACTAAGGTTTAAATTCATTCAATAATATCGACATTCTCTTCTACCACGGTTTCCTGCAACTCTTTTGTCGGTCTCTATGTTTAAGCTTATGAATGTTCCCCAGATCCTTGTCTTCAGTCATTTTGCTGTCACGAAGAATTTTGTTGTTCTTTCGCTCAACTATGCCTCACATATAATAATCAAGTGCGGTGCAGTCAGGTAGCCAGATATAAGGGGAGACGTGATCACAGAAAATGCCTGGGAGCCATGACTGAATAATTTTGTTTGTATAGCATAGTGCAGAGGCCTGTTGCCAAACATGGAATCTTCCTGCAGCCACAGTCTTGACCCAAGACAGCAGTAACTCCTCGAGGCATTTATGTAGACCTCAGTTGAGGCCCTACGGGAAGGCATAACGTCGCCATTACTAGTGATCACTCTAAAAACCTTCGTAATCACCAGAAGAATCATCCAAATCTTTTCGAATCCTCTGCACTTTCTTCAGATTGACACCAAAACAATTTGAAATTTTCGTATTGGAGATTCTCGCGCGAATGCCAAGAAATACAGTCTGTTGTTTCCAAATTTCTGGTGGAGTGAATAGCGTTATGGTGCTCTTTTGTTCAAAGACTGTGTCCAACTGACCCTTCTATACTTTGCAGCCGGCAAAAAAAAAACAACAACAACACGCATACGCGAAATTAAAAATATAAAATGGTGACAATCGTACACTTTATTTATCAAAAATATATATACGACAATTTACACTTTAAAATATATATTTTCGATTTATATTCAATAAAAATACACCCATATTATACTATACAGGTAAATGTTCTAAACAATACTGCTGGAGTTTCTAATACAGTTTCAATAATCCTGAACAAGCAGGTACATATAAATTATTTTTTCAATGCTATATGTTAGTGAGAAACAATATTCCCAAATAGAGAAAGAGGCTATAGGGTTAATATTCGCTGTGACAAAGTTTCACTGATATCTACATGGTAGACGGTTCATACTGCCGACCGATCATAAACCTCTATTTACAATTTTTGGCTCTCCAAAAGGTCTGCCAGTCTATACTGCAAATAGACTACGTCGTTGGAGAACGATTCTCTTAAACTATAATTTCAAGATAGTTCCTAACATCCAAAAATATTTGCCATGCAGACAGTTTATCGCGAGTCATTCCCCAAAATACAGAAGTCTTTGAAGACTCCATCATTGCCACTCTAAGGACAAATTGTGAAATCAAAAACATGATCGCAAGTACCATAAGAGAGCTCCCAGTTACTTTGGCCGACATAAAAAGGGAGGATGAATTCATTCATTCAATCCATAAAAAGCAAAATTCGAAACAAAGACCCCAATGTGCCTGAAGTTTTCTCCCTCTGCGATGATGTCCTAATATACAATGACCACGTAGTGATTCCAAACAGCCTACAAAGAAAAATCCTCAGGGATTTTCACATGGGACATCCGGGGAAAAACCGTACGAAAAGCTTCATGCGCTGCTATGTTTATTGGCCAAACATGGACAAGGACATAGCAGACATGATAGAATCATGCAAAGGATGCGCACTTCCAGCAAAAGCTCCAACCACGACATGCAAACCATGGCGAAACACAGATCATCCATGGCAAAGAATTCATGTCGATTTTACAGGGCCTATAGACAACATGTACTACCTCATTGTTGTGGATAGCCACTCAAAATGGCCTGAGGTCCTACAATGTAACAAACCAACCACAAACTGCACGATCGGATTTCTAATCGAGCTATTCGCGCGTTTTGGCGTGGTAGATTGTGTAGTTACAGATAATGGCACTCAATTCACATCAAGTGTATTTAGAGACTTCTGCAAGTCATATCAGGTGGACCACATTACAACGCCTCAGTACCACATTAGGTCTAATGGCCAGGCCGAAAGGTTCGTTGACATTCTAAAAAGGGCTTTAAAAAAGGCACTAGGCACACCGACAGATAGAGCATTGCAACAGTTTCTGCAGGTGTATCGGATAACCCCTAATCCGAACACGCCTATGGCAAACTCGCCTGCAGAAATAATGTTCGCAAGGAAAATCAAGTTTTTTTTTCGACAAACTTATTCCACGGCAAGCAAAGTTCAAAAACCCCGTATCACCTCATAAGAAATATTTCAATCCTGGCGATAAAGTCTTTTTCAAGGCTTACAAAAACAACATAACATTCTAGGAAGAAACATAAAACAAAGAATTGGCGAACTGCTCTATGTTGTCCAAGGACCGAAAAACCCCTCACAGACGCCATTGGAACCAGCTCAGAATATGCCGTTTGAAGGAATCGGAGGATTCACTACAAAATAACTGTGAAGAGTTGATCGACATAATTTTCAATCACTTCGATCTCGACATGCCACGAATCTCTCCTGAAGTGCGACGCTCAGGAAGGAAAAGGAAATTTACTCAACCGCTCGACGTAAATCCCAAGAGGAAAAAGTATTAACAGTTCTATTTTTTCTCTCCTTTTCAAAAAGAAAACTCTTGGAAGGGGGTATTGTGAGACCAGAACTACCTACACAATAGACTCTTCCAGGTCTATATTAAGTATGCGACACAACACTCTAGACAGAGAGTCAGAGAGAGCCGCGTACGACTACCAGTATTAGACAATAACATATAGTAAGCTCCACTTACACTATCTCTGTAACCTGTTGTTAATATATATTTCTTAAATCTAATCCGTGTTTCGTGTTTTCCTTTTGTGGTCCCGATTTTAGCCCCACATCAGTTAGTCAAATTTAGGAGAAAAAACTCACAACTACAACATTGTATCTTCATTAATGTCATTCGGTGCAAAGATAAACGTCGCACGTGATAGAGGAAAATATTGTTTCCGAATGCAAGGATAAACTTATCAATATTCTGTCAATACTTATTCTGAAATAAAATAATGCAATATGGCAATCACTAGTAAATTAAATTAAAATAGATTTAGACATGATTCAAGCAAATTTTTAGTCAAATCATTTATAAATTAAATTAAATAATAAATAAATTCAAGTATGTCGCTGTTGCGTTCTGTATCGTCTTGGGATCTCTACGCTAATTTTAAAAACGGTATCAACGAAAAGAGTCATTTAATTTTGAAATTCGTTTTATTAACCCTGGCAACTTGGATTCTAAGAGGCAGTAAGAGGAATAATGTAGCAGGAATGCATGTCACACGTTACCTTAGCGTCCCTCCGCAGATGGTAGCAGCTGGTCGCAGATCTGAATGTGGGAGGAATACCGCCGTGTCAGAATTCTTGAAACCCTCTTTTGTATTCACGTCGTTTTGGTCTTGTGTTCAAAACACCGACAAAGACAATCCATCACTATTAGAATGCCACGCACACGCATAGGTCCGGTTATTCGCTGACTATTGTGACCCTGGCGTTGGCATTTTGTAATAGTCACTACAATTTTTAAAAAATACATAAAAATCAATTACAATTAAATTTAAAGATGGAATGGAGTAAAATATTGCAAAAACGTCAATTTCGATTTTGATCTTAACTGGAATTAGTAAAGTGCAAGGTAAACTACCCAGGACTTTACAAATTTCAGTTCTAATGAGAACCGAAATTAATGTTAAACTTGTTATAAAGAATTACTTTGCATGTTTTACTCAATTCAATCTTTAAATTTAGACAAGATATTACGTATATTACCAAAGTAGATTTATGCAGAAGTTCGTCTTATTGATATATATTGTCGGTCAATATTTCTGAGATGAGGTATTATGTACACTATTTACATCATTCGGACTATTTTCCTCATCTTTGCTGTCATATTTATCACAAAGTTTCGAGCCTTTTACGCTACGACCTTCTTCAAGTGGAACTAGAACAGTTTGCCCCAGCGAGCGAATAAAGGGTCCATTTCGACTTTCCAACCACATGAAGAATGCCTTAGTGTACAACGGCAGAAATGTTGTGATAAATATGGCAACAAAGATGAGGCAATGGTGATGAAGAGAACAGTTCGAATATTTTAAATAATGTAAATATGGCATTTGGTATAATTTTTTTTGTAACCCATCGACTTTAAAATTGAATATTTTTCATAAAGTTGAGTGTCCAAGTATATCCGTAAATTTAAAACGTAATTTACTGGATTTTTTTAAAAGCGATGCTTACATTTTACTTAAAATGAATGAAAATAGAATTTTGTTAACACACTGTTGCCTGGGAAGTCAAAGGGCGGAATAAAAATAGTGAAATTCTACACCCTGGTAAATAAGCGTACAACACATTAAAAAAAAAAAAAAAAAAAAAAAAAAAAACGAAAGATATACGGAAGACCAGTAGTGCAATAATCAAAAAATTGTTATTTATGTTTAAAAATATATTTCTTGAATCAATTGTTTAAGAATATGTATGTATTTTTTATTCTATTATTAAACTTTTTTATTATTTTATTAAATTTAGTATAATGAATAAATCTAAAGGAATTAAAAGAAACCAAAACGAAAAATATATTGTTAAATTAATAATGTGAAAAGAAAAATATTTATTCTAAGAGCAAATTTTAGAAAAATTACAGTAAATTATTCTTTTATATCTATGAAATAGTTTCGCCGTAATTCTGAAAATATCTTTGGTGGTGAGGGGGATGAAATTATACAACACTATGTAAGTACATGGAAAAATATAATAATTTAAACACTAGTACCAATGACTCGGTGAGCAGTGGTTTCAACAGACAAAAACTAACTGAACCGGAGATATGAAATTAGATTAATTCTAAATACTCTTCCAATTAAAGAGTCGTCAATTAAAGCAAGGTATCAGTATTATGCCCTATTTGTACATCCATAGTACAAATAATCTCACAGTCACTAAAAAAAAAACATAAATTAAAATTCTTTAAAGATTTTTCAACTCGAAAATCCCATCAAATTTGACATTTTTTGATTCTTCAAACATTTCTTTTTTTTTTTTATAAAATAAACACTTGTGACGAACAGGAAAGGAAAATTTTTGAAAAGGCACTGGAAAATTATCGAGAATGTTTTATTTCTGTCGGTGATTCCAGGAGTTTAAGAGTCTGTTCTGTTTGTAAACGAAATTCATAATAAATTGATCCCCCGGGAAGTAGGAACCGATTTCAGAGATCAGCTAACACTTCTACAGTTACGTATAAGATATATTTCATAATAAGGGACGCCTAATATCCTATAAGTCCTGACTTTATATGAAGGAATGTTTAAGAAGTGTTTTTTTTTTTTTTTTAAGTTGGCGCCCAAAATGTACACAAACAACGTAGATCGTTATGTCTACCCTTATTTCAAAATATTTGCCGGAAATCAGCAAATTACCCGATTGTAACGAAATTTTCAGTACTCATTCATTAATGAATCACTGTTTTACTGAATATTTTCTTTTATTTTAAGAACTTTGCGGAAATGTTTTTAGGGGGTATTTTCCTTTTTAAAGAATTAAATTTTTACCTTTTAGCAACTGTGAGATTAAATTTGGTATGTATGAACAAAAAGAATATAATTCTAATATCTCGATTTGATTGATTCCTATTCACTATCGGAAGAGTATTATAACATAAATCTAATTCCATATCTCTCTTTCTATCAATGTTTGTGTCTTCGGACAGGGGTAGTTTTTCTACAATGCCTTTTGACCTCACAGTCTACAGTGAGTAAATATGTTATTTTCATTCCGTTTAAATTAAAAGGTAAGCATTACTTTTAGAAGATTCAGTTAATTAAGTTTTAAATCTATTAACAAACTACAGACATATTAGTTATTTATATTTTTCGTATACAATGCTGGCTCGATGAGTCAATAAGCTGTGAAAATTGAATCAATCTTTTAAAAATGCTCAACAGGTTTATTTATGTACGGATTTGATTTCTTTATATTTGGTTTAGATTTAGGCTAATAGAACCAGAAACTAACTTTAAAAAATGCATTTAAATTACTTAAAATGCATTTTTCATTATTTTTAAAAAAAGTCTGTCAGAGTGCCATGTGTAAAAAGATAGATTGTGCCAAATTGAAGACTTATAAAAATTAAACCAATTATTAAACCACTAAAGCGTTAGCGTTTGTTTGCTACCCGCTTTTTTAGGATTTCAAAAACTGTATAGGTTTTAATTAATAAATTCCCATCGATTACTTCGTCTTGAAAGGCATCACCAAAATTTTACTTCCATATCACAATAATAATAATAATAATAATAATAATATCAATACTCAGCACAAAAATTTACTTCCATATCACAATAATAATAATAATAATAATAATAGCAATACTCAGCACAAAAATTTACTTCCATATCACAATAATAATAATAATAATAATAATAATGATAATAATAATGGCAATACTCAGAAAAAAAATTTTACTTCCATATCACAATAATGATAATAATAATAATAGCAATACTCAGCACCAAAATTTACTTCCATATCACAATAATAATAATAATAATAGCAATACTCAGCACAAAAATTTACTTCCATATCATAATAATAATAATAATAATAATAATAATAATGATAATAATAATAGCAATACTCAGCACAAAAAATTACTTCCATATCACAATAATAATGATAATAATAATAGCAATACTCAGCACAAAAATTTACTTCCATATCATAATAATAATAATAATAATAATAATGATAATAATAATAATAGCAATACTCAGCACAAAAATTTACTTTCATATCACAATAATAATAATAATAATAATACTCAGCACAAAAATTTACTTCCATATCACAATAATAATAATAGCAATACTCAGCAGAGTAACTCTCACACAAATGTTAGGCAGAGACCAGCTCCCCAAAATTCATATGACAATGTCCAATAAGCACACAGAGCAAATATACAACCCTGCACTGAATACACTGTTAACGGAGAAACCCCTGCGAAACATCATAGAATTTAATAATGTCATATAAGCAACAGTTTTAGCAGTTAATGGGAAGCTTGGTTTCAAGACAATGAAAAGATCAAAGAGCAGACAAAGAAAGTCAACTTGGAAGTTCATTTTGGGTGCGGGAAATAAAGGAAATTAGATGTGATATTTCGATACTAGATGAAATCACAAGAAACCTAAATGTTCCTAGATGCAAATGCAAGAAGATCAAGCGGAAATACAAAATTAAATCACTAAATGAAACTCCTTCATTCAAAGAAATGCTAAGACACAGAAATTGCAATTAAAGGTTCAGAGAATAAGACGATGTAAAAAAAACGTTGTGTGTTCAATCATTAAATTAAAATATTCCAAACGGTACTTATGAAATTTTACAGGGAAATTGGAAAGGCATATCTACATATCAAAACCACCATCCATTGAAAAAGTGCAGAAATTTTAGCGAATATTTGAATCAGCCCAAAACATATAACCCGAACGCAGAATGAATCCAATGAGAAGAAAACGAATCTGAATAAACCTCGACAAGAATTGAAAAATATAACCACGAATAATGTTAGGCAAGCAGTAAAGAAATCCCAAACATGAAAATCCCGAGGAAATGATATGGTGCCCAATTTCTGGCTGAATCAATTTATAAAAATCTTGCACAAACTTTATCAATGCTTAATGACAACAATGAAATTGCAGAATGGATCACAAAAAGTATTATATGACTCATGAAAAAAAAAAACGAGTGAAACAGATGATCGGAAAATTTTTCGGGCAATAACATGCCTGTCCGCCACGTAGAAATTGATCAAGCCTGTCCTGACGAACTGTACTTACTCTTTTTTCTCAGGCAAACAACATTATTCCACTGAAATAGAAGGGGTTGAGGAGAGGATCCTATGGTTGGAAAGTCCAAATACTGATAAACAAAATGATCATGAGAAATTGCAGGAAAAGATGTAGAAATCTTAGTAAAGTATGGAGAAATTGCCGTAAAGTCTTTGATAGTGTGTCACTCTCTTGGATCCTTAACACTCTAGAAATATAGAAAGTCTTCACCGTGACAATAAAGTTCCTTAAACACATCATTGGAATGTAGAAATCCACATTATTCATAAACACACCAGAGGCACTGCCACTTCCAGCCACCTGAATATCCGAAGAGGAGACTTTGAAGGAGACCCCCTGTCATACCTTCTGTTTTGACAGTCCATAATTCGCTTTACGCATGAACTAAACAATAATAGATTTGGATCCATACTAAAGAAGAAATTATTCAATCGCCTACTCTACATGGATGATCTCAAACTCTTTGTTAAAGACGGGAATGTGCTGAAGGGTCTCCTCAATAAAGTAAAATGTTTTAGGGGCGATTTCGGTATGGATTAGATAAATTTGTAAAAGTAGCATTCAAGAAAGTGGGAATTACAGAAACATACACAATAGATTTAGAATTTTTGGATGCGTCTCTGGTAGAACGAAATTATACTCACACATGGCAGAAAGTGATTGTCCGCTTGCATTCTGATGGACGCCAGTGAGTGTACAGCCAACACTATCTCAGTGCCCAAGCATCAAGTTGCAGTTGACGCAGTGTTTGGTGGGGGGAAGGTCAGCGACCATTCCTATCCGCCACAAACTGTGGGCTTGGGGAACTTGCTTTAATAAAATTTTAAACAACGAGGAGAAATGAATAGCTTTAAAAAATTCCACGTTGGATCATTTTATCTAGCAAAAGACAAGGTCACTGGACCCTAAGAATACTGAAGACATACTAACGCCTGGTGAAGAGACATTTTTCCCTTCTTTCGATGAGGTGGGGGGGTCTGTCTTTTTTACAAATACTTTCATGGTAATTGCTCCGATGATCTGCTTTCACTGGTTCCCAAATGTGTACTAAACGCGTGTGCGTCTGGTACCATTTTCCGAGCCGAATTCAAAAAACAGTATATCAGCCATAAACATGTTGGCTGTCCCTGTGGTGCAATACAGTTTCAGCATCTTTAGCCGGAGCCGAGCTGACATTAAGCGAATGGATGTCAAAACGGAAAAGCCTTTTCACTTGTCATAAGATGCATCATCCCAAGGCTGATCGTCTGCATGTGCCCAGATCTTAAGGAGGCAGATGATTAGTTCAACCAGAACTATCTTACAAAGCTACAACATTTGGCCTTGAAATATACCTAGAAACTACAGAAGACTGGATGATGATCCGTGTCTAAGAACATGAAAGAAACTTTATTCAGTAATAAAAGAGGCCAACGTGTTCCAAATAGAGTTTCAAATGGTTGCAGAAATGCAAGCAAAGAATAATACGCCGAGTGCAGCTGCAAAATACTTAAAAAAGAAAGCAAGAACAAATGCAACCGACCTGATACAGAAACAAAGACAAGGTAAGCCGCTTCACTGACAATACTCTGCTCATACGAAACAAGATGATATAGACAAGCCCCTTGCCCATCAGTGTCTACGTAGTGCAAGGTTAAAAGCTGAAAGCGAAATTTTAATACTTGCAGATACTGTGATAAATAACCAGAAAGAATTGACCGTCTTGTATCAAGCTGGGTGTTATTGGCTTAGACTTATAAATCTCGACATATGGGCCAATATCTGCACTAGAAAATCTGAAACTCTAATGGAAAGGAAACTGCAAGAAAAATCGGTTTGAGCACCACACAGATTCGGTTACGGAGATAGAACCTATAACAATTTCGTCGGATTTTACAATACACACACACACAGAATAATCAAAGCTACTCGCCCAGACATCGTGACCACTGACCGCAAAAAGAAAATGTGCATTCTTATGGACATGGCTTTTCCTGCAGACTGCAATATATCCTCAAAAACTATCAAATTACAAGGTCCTTGAAATCAAAACCTAAAAATGTGGCACATGAGGACATCAACAAATTCAGTTGTGCCTTTATCCCTCAGACTGATTGGAAAAGAGTACAGAACACACCTTACAAAGGGTTTTATCTATGTAAATTATGTTTGAGATTTTTTTTTGATTGGTCAGAGGAACATGTCATGATGACATTTCTAGCCTTAGAATTGGGACCCTGAAAGAAATGTGTACACATCAGAAATCAAAGGAAATATATAAATAAATAAATAAATAAATAATAATAATAATAGACATTATAATAATATATAGTCACGCTGGGCAAAGAGAAATTAAATTGCTACTTCATAGAATATTCTTCTTCGTTTGACATGCTAACTGAAAGGAAAGAATAAAAATCCCAAAATTTTATAATAGATTGAAGCATGAAATTTTGGAATATTATGAAAGATTAAGCAAATAATATAATTACAGTACAAATGACTATTGTATCATGAGTATGTTATACAAAAATACATGGGAACAAATTGCAAATATTTGACGGTGAATTGGAAAGCAAGCCATTAAAAACAGCATTCCTGTTTGAAACAGCAGGGTACTTTGATAAATATTGAATACTGCTTTAGGAAGTAACGAACAAATGAACAGTTTATTTTCTTAAGTCACGAGAGCTGACATGGAAATAGACTTCTTGCTAGCAACCGCCATTATATGATGTGCCGGGTGATGATGATGATGATGATGATAGTAATAATAATAATAATAATAATATTAAGAAGAAGAAGAAGAACAAAATCAATCCAATCTAAGCGCCCAGACATTGTTATTAGAGATCGCACACAAAAAAGTCCTCCTTTTTTCTATGGCTGTACTTGAAACTGCAATGTATCTTAAACAGATCTTAAACAAATATCAAAATACAAGGAGCTTGAAATAGAAATCTCAAAAATGTGGCACCTGGGAATTCCTGTTGTAGTTGGAGCCCTCGGATTGTTTGGAAAACATTCCAGTAGACAAATTGAAGGGATTCCTGGAAGCCCATGACTTAAAGAAATACAAATAATTGTTCTTATGAGTACAGCCCACACCTTACGAAGGGCTTTGTCTATGTAAAATATGTTTTTTTTTTTTTTTTTTTTTTTTACGGTGGAAAATGTCGTGATGCCATTTCTAACTTTAGGTCCCTGTGTGAGACCCAGAAAGAAATAAGTACACATCAGAAATCAAAGGATAATAATAATAATAATAATAATAATAATAATAATAATAATAATAATAATAATGAGCCAATATCTGCATTGGATAACCATCAACATTTACGGAAAGTAAACTGCAAGAAATTAGAATAAACACGACCCAGACCCGGTTAAAGAGATAGGGTCTGTAACAATTTTATGAGACTTTACAATCCACAAATATGAGACATTATGAGACAGAACCATCAAATCTAATCACCCAGACATCGTGATCAGGGAATACAAAAGCAAAATATGCCTTTTTATTGACATGCCTCTGCCTGCAGATTGTAATGTATCTTTGAATATCTTAAAAAAAAAATAAAAAATACCAAAATACATTTACCTTGAAATCGAATTCTAAAAAATGTGGCATATGAGGACATTAACAACTCCAGCTGTAATTGAAATCCCCAGATTGAATGGAAAATATTTCAAACGACACAGAGTCGGCATTCCTGCTAGTCCCTGCCTCCCTACCTCCCTGCCTAAAAGACATATAAAAAAATGTACTCACAAGTCTAGCTCTCACCTTACGAAGGGTTTTAACTATGTAAAATATGTGATCTTTTTTTCTTTTCTTTTGTTTTCTCATAAAAATGCTGAATGATGAAGCCACTTATAACCTTATGTCTCTGGTTAAGACCCGGAAAGAAATGAGTATGCAGCAGAAATCAAAGGAAAAAAAAAATTGCAATAATAAACGGATAACAAGCACCAGGAGAGAAAATGGATGTTATTGAAGCAATCGTGTAAAATAATGTGCTTTTATTGATCCAAAGTAAAAAAAAATAAAAAATAAAAAATAAATAAATTATCTGTCTGAAAAGGTCCCAGAAATGCCTAGAATTTGTTTGATTGGATAAATATTCGTGTGCCAGCTAGATAACCTTATTATAATAATAATAATAATAAGAAGAAGAAGAAGAACAAGAACAACAACAAGAACAACAACAACAACAAAAATCTATGTTATCTTTGATTTTTCAGAAAAAAAGAAACAGTGGGAAATGATATGAAGGCATTTCTGACCATAGGTCTCCGATTGGGACTGGAAGGAAATATGTGTACAACAGAAATCAAAAGAAATATTATTATTATTATTATTATTATTATTATTAATAATAATAATATGAATAATAAAGAGTACTGACGATTTTCCTGGAATACACAGAAATTCTGGTGTTATTTGATCTCTAATAAAACAACTAACTATGCTTTATAGGATATCTTCGAGCAATAAGACTTATATCACAGATTAAGTTATAATAAAAAAATCGGAAGTGTGCATGAAAAGAAATACGTTATTGAAGAAAATATTCTCTATTACTCGTCTGAGAGAAGTCTTTTTGACTTCTAATTCTTACCTCCAGGAGAGTGACTCACTGCGCCTTCTTCAACTCGCGTTTTCCACTGGCATGAAATGGAAAGATTATATTGAATTAATTGCTAGGTCGACTGCTAGAAAATCTGGCCCAGGGCATCGTGGTAGACAATTTTCTCTCGCTTGAAACTATTTTACATATTTATAAGTCTACCATCTACCACCGTCTATGCATCTAATATTGCTGCCACATATGGACTGGTGTTCCTGCCATTCATTTAGTGGTCCTGCATAAAGTCCAAAAAAGAAACTGCAATATTCTTGGTCCTGATCTGGCATCACGGCTTCAGTCATTTTTGTCCTACTGCCTCATTGTATCTTACTCATTTTCTATAAATACTTTCATGGTAATTATTCTGGTGAACTTTCCTCTATGGTAACTATAAGGTTGGTGCAAAAATAATGACGTAATAATGTCGTTTTTTGACGTATATTTAACGTCAAAAAACGACATTATTACTAATAGAACTTAAGCGCAGTACTAGATTGAAGATAAGGTCATATCATTTTGCAGTTGAAATGACTAAATGTAGGTACCTCCACGTATTGGGTATATGCAAGTCTTAAAATGAATTTTTAAAAATGAAATGTTTATCCTGAATCTAAAAATGAAAGCTAAAGAATTAAACTTACTAAACCCGGTAAACGAAATAATTTGGTGTATCTCATACAGAAAATATATTGATTGGAATGGGATTAAATTCTTCTTTCATTAATACTGGTCTCGTCAGCCATTTTTTTAAGAAAAATTTTCCGTTTTAAAAATATTGTAATAATAAAATGAAACATTATTTGATGAAAATTGTCAAATATAAAGTTAAAATAATGTGATTTGAATCAAATATTACTTACTTAGAGCATAAACTGTTCTATACAAGCATTTTATAAACATGGAGTTTTCTTTCCTGGCGTGGTAATCGATTTAGTAACGGCGGATTTTTTTCTCATAAGTGTTGGAAGAACCCTTAAAACACGTGACCTTTTAAAATTTAATCAGAAAATCTGCATCTATATACATATATAGAAACAAATAAAATTCTTTTAAAAATAGTCGGGATTTTAGATTGTCCTAATATTTCAAATATAAGATTAGTAAGTAACGTTTTATCTAATCTCATTATTTCCTGACACTTATCTCATTGAAATTGAACTTTAAGAGATTCGAAAACTTTATAAATTATACAAATTTAAATTGTAAAATTTGTAAAAGAATAAAAACAAATAAAAACAAATCTTGTAGAAATTCATTTTTCATCGAAAAACATTGTTTTCTTCAGATAATATTCCCGTTAATCTATATTAATCATAAAAGCAGTAAAAAGATTCTCTAATTAAATAATGTCTCAATTTTATTGTTTTTTTTTTATTTTTCGATTCAGAGGAGATGTTCTGTGAGACCGGCTGCGATATTGCAAAAAGAAATCGGAGATTTAAATTTTTAAAAACATTCCGCATTTATTTAATAGTCACTAAAAATTATCTCGATGAGTTTCTCAAGCTTTCATAAAATTAAGTAAGCGTGGAAATGCATGTAAAATAAAAAAAAACATATTTAACAATATTTTCTAATAAAATCTTTTTAAATAATTTACTTCGTTTGTGAATACGTCCTGAATATTTCCTTAAAATTCAGCAATTATTTACTTTTTGCAAGAATTTTCAAATTAATGTGTCTGTCACAGCAAACAAAGAGGCGAAAATTTGCTATGCTAAAAGTTAGTAAAACTGCTGTGGCCAGAAAAGCAATTTTTTAATGAAAATTTCGAAAAGAATTTTAAAAAATTAATTAAATAATCAAAAAAATATTTTCATCCTACCTCTTAATGATAGGATAACGATTTTGAGGATAAAACTATGTTTTCATTATTTTTGAAGCAGGCATTCATGACGGTATGCTGTATTTTGAGCGAACTCGTGGAGGTACCTAGCTAGATGTACAGAAAGTTTCTTCTTTTGCGTTTCTGACCTGTGGAACTCTCCCAGTTTCTTTCTTTCCAGTCAGGTTTGGTCCTCAAACATTAAGAAAATGAAATGCAATGCCAATCGTTATTTTCTGTCTTTTGAATTCTTCCTCTTTTATTTTTCTCGCTCATTAATAATATTTTCCTGATATCATTTCACACTTAGTAACCTTAGGCGTTTTAGTGGTTTTATTGCTTTGCTTGTGGAGCGTCATGATTAAAAAAACTAACATAAAAAACATCAAGATAATTAAAGACAACAGCAAGAAATAAATAATTTTGGAATTTATTTTGTGAACTATTCACGTTCGTTCTTAAACCAGACAAATGAATAAATGGCGAGGTCGGATAAAAAACAATACATGAAGCCTGATAGCGCAATGATGATTTCGATGAAAAAATATGCGATAAAATAATGAGGTTAAATAATATTTTCAGTAGTGACGAATAAAGTGCCGTAGCAATTACAATTCACGAATCCCTATTTGCAACTGTCAAAATCGTTGAAAATCTAATGAATGAATAAATAGAACAGCAAATAATAGTAAAGGCAAAGATAAAAAGAATATCAAATATGTCTGCTCTTAAGAAATTAAATTGGAAAACTACCGCGGAAACGAGATGGATATATAAGAGAAAATAAAGACTTGCAGCTGTCTCTTGGTGAAACCAATCATAGAATATGGAGGATAGAGAAGACACAGGAAATGTTAAATGTACACATGATAAATATAAGATGGAATAATCAGTCAGGCCAAAAATGGATCAACAATGTAGCTTAAAGTTAGCCAAGAAAGATCGCAAATATAAAAAATGTTAAAGTTTTAAATTATGTCAGCAACCGGGATATAACCATATAAATATATTTTCTCTCTCTGAGCCAAATATTTTATTTAGAGTATGATTCATTAAAAAATCTCCAGATATTTCGGATCCAAATAGTTCACACAACCTAGGTGAAATGGCCAGATCTGGTTAGTGTAAAATAGAAATGATGTCAATGAGTAGCTGCCACTTTTCCTGTTGCCCAGAGAATTAATGTGTAAGAAAATAAAGAAAATTTTTGGTAAATATATGGGCCTAGGAAGAAACTACAAAAAGAAATGAATGGACCATGAAGAAAAAAAAGGTCGTGTCTAAAATTATCGAAGCTCTTGGCACTGTTCCAGTCTTCTGAGTAAAATGATTGAAAAAACAGGAAAACCAAAGATGAATTGAAGCCATCTGGATGACTGTACGACTGCAAACGTTTAGTAAGCCGATGACCGCGTAGGTAATTCGAGATAAACTTTCAGTCAAACGACTGCGATAACTGCCAGAAGACTGTAATAATAATAATAATAGTAATTATTATTATTATTATTATTACTATTATTATTATTATTATTATTATTATTATTATTATTATTATTATTTACTTTGATTTCATTTGTATACACATTTCTTTCCGGGTCCCAAACAGAGACCAAGGGTCAGAAATGGATTCATAGTTTTTTTTGTTTTTTTTTTTCCACTGAGAACTTTTGTTAACCCACACCAAAAGAAAAAAAAAACACAAAACAAGATCACACACATTTTACATAGATAAAGCTCTGCATAATGTGTGAGCTGTACTTGTGACTACCATTTTTTATTTCATTAAGACATGGTCTACCATAAAGGATTTCATTGAGTCTATCGAAAATTTGTTATCAATCCGAGGGCTCCAACTGAAACAGTTATTATTATTATTATTATTATTATTATTATTATTATTATTATTATTATTATTATTATTATGTCATATTTCCATACTGTTCGGCACGTGATTGTAAAATGACAGAACCTGATACCAAATAGTCATATAAGACCATTACTCGATATTTATAAGTAAGTTTACAATTTAGAGTGAGAGAAAATAAAAATGAATATACCAGACTTGAATATACTTACCTGGTGTTCGTTTCTCGGCCTTTGGCTGAGATTCGATCACGGCTTCGACTAGCTTGGGCTGGCTTCGGCCTGGACCAGTTAAGACAAGCCATGACCAGCTTTGACTAAGCTCTGACCAGCTTGGACATGCTATGAACAGTTTTGGACCAGTGGCCCTGAGAGTGGAAACACTCGGGTCTCCCACGTTAAACGACCTTGTGTCACATTCTTGACCTTGTGGGAGTCAAGTAAATACCTATACCAGACTTGAATGATTAAAGAGGATAAACAATAATGCCCTTTCATAGTTGTGGCAGTGTTGTCAGATGTATATACAACTATTAAAGTATATACCAAGGTAAATAAATATAAGGAACTTGAAACCTAAAATGAAAAAAAAGAATGTAGCCCTAGAAAAAATACTATTTTACCTAAAATAATTTTGAGCGATTGGATTCGCAAAGTTGTATTGTATAGAACTTTCTATCGATTCAAGTTCGAATTATCATCGTAACAAAGATATAAACACCGTAGACGTTAAGTATCCCTTGGCATCAGAATTTGTGCAAACTGAACGCATATATCTCCTATTTTCGATTACCACGTGTTTCAGCTAATAGCCCATTATGAAAATGTACTTAAAAGAAATAATAATAATAATATTAATAATAATAATAATAATAATAATAATAATAACAATAATAATATGAATGATTGAAATCGAAATCTCAAAATGTGGCACATGAGAATATCAACAATCCCCATTGTATTTGGAGCCCTCGGATTGGTTGGAAAAGATTCCAGTAGACTAAACGAAGGGATCCCTGGAAGCCTATGCTTTAAAGAAATACAAAAAAATATTCTCACGAGTACAACCTACACCTTACGAAGGACTTTGTCTATGTATTTTTTTTCCAATGGAAAATGTCATGATGCCATTTCGAATCTTAGGTCCCTGGACAGGACCCGAAAAGAAATGAGTACACATCAGAAATCAAAGAAAATAATAATAATAATAATAATAATAATAATAATAATAAAATACAGAAGATTGGATGATAACCTGTGTCAAAGAATATGAAATAAATAAGAAAATTTATTCAAAAATAAAGGAATCCAAAAAATTCAAAAGGGAAATTCAAGTGGATTAAGAAGGGCAAATAAAACATAATGGACCCTACGTAGCGACAAAGAACCTAAAAAAAGAAAACAAACTCATTGCCCCAAACGATGGCAACATAAACTACTTTATAATCAATACTCTGCCCTTACTAAACAAACTGATTCAGACAAAGCCCGTACCCATCAATGGTTACGTATTACAGGCTTAAAAGCTGAAACTGAAGGTTTATTCTTGATATGCAGGAGCAATGCTTGCTAAAAAGAAATTACAAAGCACACATAGTGAAGAACTGTGTTAGCCCAAAATGCAGATTCTGTGAAATATATCCTTGATCATCTTGTACAGTGTTAGCACCCACTGAATATAAAATTTGGTATGATAGTGTGGTCTATTTTCTGCACTGAAAAATATGCAACTATTACTGGTAGAAAGCTGCTATAAACTTGTCTGAACATCACCCAAAGCTGGTTACAGAGACAGGACCTGCAAGAATTTTATAGAACTTTGCAATACACACAGACAGGGCAATCAAGCTAATCGTCCAGATATCGTGATAAAAGACCATAAAAAACAAAATGCGCTTTCTTATTGACACGGAAGATTTTCAAGCAACTATCACGATACAACGATCATGAAATGGAAATCTCAAAAATGTGGTAAGTGTTACAGTTTTTTGTATATATTATGTAACTAGTGAGCCAGTTCGAATGACACGACTCACTTTATAGTCCACCCATAGAAGGTTAATCAATCAGAAGACGTACAACATACAATCTGTCGTGTATAAAGGCGGCCATTTTTGTTTACTCAACCCGAATGACCAGTGCCAACTTGTCAGGCGAAGATCAACAGAAGGAAGTACTACGCTCTGCTACTTTGCTGCGATATCCACTGCTAACCTGAACTACGCTTTCCTACTGTCTCCGAAATATTCACTGGTAACCTCTGGATTCTATACTCGAAGACGAGCGTCAAAATGTCTAACAGTAAGTGAGGAGATCAAGAATTCCAGCTGCAGTTAGAGCACTCGATTTGATTGAAAATGCTTCCGATAGACTCATTGAAGGGATCCCTCGTAGACCAAGCCTTAAAGATATACAAACAATTGTACTCACAAGTACAGCTCATACATTACGAAGAGCTTTGTATAAAATGTATGTGATCTTGTTTTGTTTTTACCAGAAATGCTTAATTGAAAATGTCATGACGCCATTTCTTACTTTTGGTCTCTTGTTCGGAATCGAAATGGGAATTTGTTATAAAACAAAAATCAAAAGAAATAATAATAATAATAATAATAATAATAATAATAATAATTATTATTATTATTATTATTATTATTATTATTATTACTATTATTATTATTATTATTATTACCCAGAAACAATCGATCATCTTGTATCAGGTTTGCACGGTATTGGCACCCACAGAATATAAAACTGCAGCGGAAAATATGTAACTTCTACGGGAAGGAAACCGAAAGCAAGTGGTATGAGCACCACCCAGACCCGATTACAGAGATAGGACTTGTTATAATTTTATCGGACTACACATAACACACAGACAGAACAATCAAAGCTAACCTCCCAGACATTGTTATTAGAGATCGCACAAAAAAAGCTCCCTCCTTATTGATATGGCAGTACCCGTAGACTGCAATGTATCTTTGAAGATCTTCACAAAGCTATCAAAATGCAAGTACCTTAAAATAGAAATCTCAAAAATGTGGCACATGAGAACATCAACGATCCTCGTTGTAGTTGGAGCCCTCGGACTGGTTGGAAATGATTTCAGTAGACTAATTGAAGGGATCCCTGGAAGCCCATACCTTAAAGAAATGCAAAAACTGTTCTCACGAGTACAGCCCACACCTTACGAAGGGCTTTGTCTATGTAATTTTTCTTTTTTTGACTGTGGATAATGTTATGATGCCATTCCTAACTGTAGGTCCCTGGGCGGAACCCGGAAAGAATTGAGTTCACATCAGAAATCAAAGGAAATAAAAAAAAGGTAATAATAATAATAATAATAATAATAATAACTTTTACACTACAAATCGCGTTATAAACTATTTGAAATGGATGATGTGTTGGGCTAATTTGACGTAAAAAAGAATGCACTTTTGCACATGTTTTAGGAAATACAGCTGGGACGACAGGAAGTGTGCATATAGAATTCAGCAATTATATACAACCCAAAATAAGTAATGGGTGAAGAAAATTTTCTCATTACTTTGGAATATAAATATATGCTTCAGTCTGTTTGACAGTGATTCCAAAATAAATGTATTCACTAAAGAATTTCTTTGCTACTGTACTTGATAATTTATTTTATTCCGTTTCTTTCCACTTCCCGAAAAGCTGCTTTACCCAAGAACTTTTTATAGAGAAAGTATCAAATAGTTTTATTTTTCTCATGTCCAAACCAAGATGTTAAACGGCAAACGTTATTAACATATTTTCTGAAGGATGTCATCTATTAATGTCGTTCAGACTGATAAGATGGTTGATTGTTGAGCATTTTTTTTCGGCATCCTCTTTTATAGAGGCGTCTGTATGAATGCATGTATAAGGAATGGCCGTCTACATTGCATGATGAATTTGTTTCTTTTTAAGTTTGTCAAACGTTTGAATGTCTTTTAAAGCTATGAAACATTTTTAGATTGTAAAATAGTTTTTGGAGATAATAATGCTTTACTCAGAGAACACCTACTAAATAACCTATAAATGGCGGGTAGAAGACGTGGATGAATATTTTTCAAAAGGGTAATTTCGCATAGGTGAATGTACAGAGCAAAATTTGAATGACCAGACTCGATGTTGTTTAAGATAGGTGATCGTGCGAGAACCGGTGTTTTGACGGGATAGGTCTGTAATCTATAAGCGTCCACAAATAGATTTTGATACAATTATGTTTCAAATGCTTCGGTCTGCGCCGCCTTTAAACTTTGAGAACAAAAGGACTTCGCTGTCGATAATTTGGCACATGCATGAGCTTGTATCGATTAACATGTAATGAGGTATCATTTATAATGTTATATATGGAACATAACGATTACAAAACCTATAATTCCGTTTAGGATTTTCTATCTTTATATAAACCTGAAATGTACAGATTTCATCTAACTCACAACTCACAAAATGTACGACAGTATAAAATGAATATATTCATATTTTCATATAATTCTGCAGAAGTGTGTTGAAATTTTGAAGAAAATCTAAACGAAATGGACAATAATATATAACATGAGAAAGAGACATTTGAAATTTCTATGGCACATAGATCTGATCTGGAGCTAATATCGACTTATTAAATATATTTTATGTTACATATTGTCGGATGATGGGAGACGACATAATGTTTTCCAATGATGAAAGTCGATTTCGACGTTGATATTACAGTTTTTTTCTTTGAGTTTAGAGTGAAATTAATTCATATTCAAGGAGGCAGATAAAGGCCATACCTGATACAAGCTCGGATGAACATGTCTATTTCGATTTCGATAAAAGCTCGGATGTATAGGTCTATTTGGATTTCGATACAAGCTCGGAAGAAGATGCCTCCTTTGATTTCGATACAAGCTCAGATGTAAATGTCTATTTCAATTTCGATACAAACTCGGATGAACATATCTACTTCGATTTCGATAAAAGCTCGGATGAACATCTCTATTTCGATTTCGATAAAAGCTCAGATGTATATGTCTATTTGGATTTCGATACAAGCTCGAAACAACATGTCACTTTCGATTTCGTTACAAGCTCGGAGGAACATGTCTCTTTCAAATTTCGTTACAAGCTCGGATGAACATGTCACTTCCGATTTCGATACAAGCTCGAAGGAACATGTCTATTTCGATTTTGATACTAGCTCGAACGAACATGTCTATTTCGATTTCGATAGAAGCTCGAATGAACATGTCTCTTTCTATTTCGATACAAGCTCGGATGTAAATGTCTATTTGGATTTCGATACAAGCTCGGAGGAACATGTGTTTTTCAATTTCGATACAAGCTCAGATGAACATGTCTCTTTCGATTTCGATACAAGCTAGGATGAACGTGTCTCTTTCGATTTCGATACAAGCTTGGAGGAACATGTCACTTTCGATTTCGTTACAAGCTCGGAGGAACATGTCTATTTGGATTTCGATAAACCTCGGATGAAAATGTCTATTTCGATTTCAAAACAAGCTCGGTTGAACATGCCTATTTCGATTTCGATGCAAGCTCGAAGGAACATGTCTATTTCGATTTCAATACAAGTTCGGATGAAAATGTCTCTTTAGATTTCGATACAAGCTCGGATGAAAATATCTCTTTCAATTTCGATGCAAGTTCTGATGAACATGTCTCTTTCGATTTCGATTCTAGCTCGGAGGAACATATCTATTTCAATTTTGATACAAGCTCTGAGGAACATGTCTATTTCGCATTCAATACAAGCTCGGAGGAACATATCTATTTCTATTTCGATACAATCTCAGATGAACATGTCTATTTCAATTTTGATACAAGCTCTGATGAACATGTCTCGATTTCGATTCATGCTGGAATGAACATGTCTATTTCGATTTCAATACAAGCTCGGATGAACATATCTATTTGGATTTCGATACAAGCTCGGAGGAACATATCTATTTGGATTTCGATACAAGGTCTGAGAAACATGTCTATTTCGATTTCGATACAAGCTTGGATGAACATGTCTATTTCGATTTCGATACAATCTCGGAGGAACATGTCTCTTTCGATTTCGATTCAAGCTCGAAGGACCATGTCTATTTCGATTTCGATACAAGCTTGGAGGAACAATTCTATTTCGATTACGATACAAGCTCGGATATACATGTCTAATTCGATTTCGATACAAGCTCGGATGAACGTATCTATTTCGATTTCAATACAAGCTCTGAATTACATGTCTATTTCGATTTCAATACAAGCTCGGAGGAAAATGTCCATCTCGATTTCGATACAAGCTCAACGAACATGTCTATCTCGATTTCGATACAAGTGTGAAGTGATCAAATTTACACTTAGGCTCAGGAATGTCTATGCAAATGTAGTTCGGATTTGGTTTAAATATGCAGGGCGAGCCGAAATTTTAAAAAAAGCGAGGGATTGCTTAAACAGATATTGCAGTTTTTCCAGATTCCTGGATTCTTATCAGATCCTCTCATGAAATTTATCTTTTTTCTTGTGATGTTATCCTAAAGAAAACATGTTCATTTTCGATTATACCAAACGTTACCTTTTTTTTAAATATGGGCTTGTCAATGAGATATTTAGAATTTATCGGGGAACAAATGTTTTGTATTATTTCCTGATTCATGTTGAAAATTAATGAAAGTAATTGTTATAGACAAATATTAAAGATCAACGCAATACCATTGTCATAGATTGAAGGAAAAACAACAAAAGTTACCTTGAGTTCTCAATTTCAGCAAATTGTGGAAGGAAGGCTTCAGTCCCCACCACCTATGGTACGATATATATATATATATATATATATATATATATATATATATATATATATATATATATATATATAAATAAGGATAGTAAAGCAACATGTCAAAATCTCTACAGAATGCATACTAATGCGCCTCCAAATGCGAATGTAAATTACTGATGTGTGAATAAAATTTAGTTTCCAAAACCAAATACATCTACCATTTGCGAAAAAAAAAAAACTATACATATATATATATATATATATGTATGTATAAAAAGGCTGTCCATAAAGTTCGTGTGCACTCAAAAATTTATGACATTATTTGCAATTGCGATAGAAATAATATATGTAAAATGATAAAAACTTTAATGTACGTAGTCTTAAGTAAAGCTAAAATAACTAATGTGATTTCAGGCATTACTGTAAATCAATTCGCATTTTTTTCACGTGGACTGCAAAATCATATTATCCTTTGAATGGCTAATGATGGACGACATGTGGGAACTTAAATGAAATTTCTAGTAAACCTTCAAAAATACAGATTTATTTATTTCCAGTCCTTTTTAAAATTATTTCCATCGCAAATACGAATAAAGTTCTAATATTTTAAAGTGCACACGAACATATATATATATATATATATATATATATATATATATATATATATATTACCCAAAAAATGATGTTGGTCGTTTGGTCACGACTATAATCTTCACGTGAACGAAAATGACAGGTTTTGCTGGAGTGAAAAATACTATCATGAATGAACAATCAACATCATTTTAATTTGAAATAAATTCAGGCTCCGGCGAAAAGGTATGTCAAACAATTTCACTTATCTTATGTCTGTATATCGCTCCAAAGTCTGGCTTTGATTTTTTTGAACGCACGCACATACACGCGATTGCAACACACACACACACACACACACACACACACATATATATATATATATATATATATATATATATATATATATATATATATATATGATCTTAACATTTATTCTAACCTAATTTTGAAATTAACTTTTACTCCAACTTAATTTCAATAAAAACAAAATAAATAGAAAAACATTTTTTCCTCAGTTTGTACTTTAAATGATTTTAAAATTTTAAATTTAATATAGATTACATTTAAAAGTTAAAATTGGGAATTTTTTATTTGTAAATTTATAGTATTATAGTAATATAATTTAATATTTATTAGAATAAATTCTACTTAATCTAACCCCAACATTAAAACATTAAATAATTTTTTATAACCTAAATGTCCGTTGTTAATTTTTTTGAATTCTCATATACTTATATTTTGATTGGTCATTCCAGCTTATGTCACAGCTTTTCCCCTTGCGATTGATGTTTGATTGATTTGAACCTTAGAAAACACCTTATTCTACATTCAACACCGTCACTTGAGAAGGCACCAGAAGTGTTGAAACAAAATGGCTATTTTTGTAGTGATTTTATAACATGTTTATTTTATAACTTTTGAATGAGTTTATATATATATATATATATATATATATATATATATATATATATATATATATATATACTGGGTGTAACAGCAAAATCGTTTTGTTTCAGAACCACTGTCTTCCGAAATAATCAACGGTGAGAGGAAATATTTAATTCCAATTTTCACTAATGGCACCAGCATTTATGATGCGACTGCCATCTTAAAATTTTACTCAAGAACCATTATGAGAACTGGAATAAGTATAAAAAAGGAGAGAACAATGGGCTGGAATAGTGTATCAGGAGGTCACAACAGGAGGAGGGGGGTCATCATTTCAACTTAGCGATAAAGAAATCAATCAAAAAAGATCCAACAGAATTCTTAAGTCATGTGAGAGAAGATTTGCAGCTATGGCAGTCCAAAGAGCAGTTAAAAAAGACTTGCAAATGAAGTCGCAAGCGAAACCTGTGAGGCAACTTGTTACTACAGGACAGAAAGTTAGAAGGTTAGAGAGATCGAAGATCACTTTCAATAAATTTAAAAATGATCCTGGAATAACATACACACACACGTGCGCGCACACACACAGATACACACATATATATATATATACATATATATGCATGCATATTAACTTTTTTTCAATACTTAATGAGCTTCTTTAACTATGATTAAGTAATGGTGAACATGTCCTTTTAGTTTATGATCAATTTCATCACTATTTCTTCAAAGTAGAGTCCAATAGTGTTATAAAATCATCGGAGATTTACGGTAGGATATCTTTAATCATTTCTAAGGTACAACGGTTCCGAGTTAAATCTAACAGTTGAACAATTCTGCTGTTAAATTCCCTGGACCTTGTCAATAATAACATTTTTGATAATCTTTTTTATGCAACGTTTTATTATTGACGAGATCCTGGAAATTAATCCTGAGGATCGAAATGACCATAAAAATGGGGTATAATTGAGTTTCATTTTTATGTAATTCATTTCTATGCTTTGTAATGAATATATTGAGCTCTCCTTTGTGGATCAGTTTTAATATTTTATATTAATACTTTTCACTTGGATTACTTACCGGTTTTTATCTCTACACACATACACACACACTCACACGCGCACACACATACTCTCACATATACACCCACACGCCTATATATATATATATATATATATATATATATATATATATATGTGTGTGTGTGTGTGTGTGTGTGTGTGTGTGTGTATCATTAAAGTAAACAAAAAACTCAAGCCACCCCAAAAGGTGAAAAACACAGGGGAAAGAAATCTGTACAATGCCGTATTTGCTGAGCAAATTATACAAGGATACAAATCCTAATTTCTAGTGTAGGTCTGGCCGCAACGACTTAGTTACTTGTGTGGTATAACCTACACTGAGAGCTTGCGTAAATAGATTAGGGTGTAAGATTTAGTAGGGATAACAGAAAGGCAAGATTTATTAAGAGCTACAAAAGATAAGAAATCGTCAAGACCCCTGATCGCCAACACCCTTAAGAGACACAGTACATAGAGAAAAGTTAAATACGAATTCTATCATATTTTGTATGCCTGCATTATATGCGCTTTGGCAGGGCGACATATGGTTTTGAATTCTCAGTGGACTTTCTCTTAGACCGGTTGTCAACTATGATTGAGCTTTTCCTGCTATTTTACCCCTGGACGGAGATGAGATGGATTCACACATTTGCTAAATTTATTTTGTGTAAAAATGAGGAAAGGAATCGACCAGAATTAGAATAAGGTTCGCTGATTTATGGCATCGAGGAGTTAATCATTACACAAACCGGCACATCCCATTCATATATGAAATATACATATATAAACCGTTTTATTTAAGAATAGTACATTTTGAAACGCAATTTTTGTTAAGTCATAAAAATTATTTCATTCACCATAATAATAATAATATATGCATATCTGAACCCATTTTACACCCTTGTGCAAATTAATTGAAACAAAACGAATAATCACGTTATTATTTACTTTTTTTTGTATTTATCCATTGAAACATGGCCCAGTGCAGACATGTTAGTACTCCGTTTGCCCAGTCCACAAAATCTTTCCTTGCAGTTTGACGACAGATTCTCGATTGGATTTAAGCCAGGAGAGTTTTAATGGTCGTCGACAGCACTTTTATTTGCTCACTAGTAATGCTTGCATTGTGTTCGAGCAGCGTTACAATTTTCGTACGCTTCCTTGGAGTAACGTCCATTGCAGACAATGTTTATAAGACAACTAATCGACAATCGAGACAATGCTGTCTGGGCATGATGAAAATCTGATGCAATCAGAGATGACGCATAATTTTTCAATGCCAAACAAATTTCTCCATACACCCTGAAAATAAATTTATATTAATGCACATCACTCGAAATGACGTAATCTGTGGGAAAAAAGAAAGAAAAATATTACACCTTTTCATTCCAGAGAGTCTAAATCTGATCGTATGATGAAAGAAAATAAACGAATTGGCTTGCTTCAATTAATTTGCACAAGCGTGTATACGCTATTTCAGCATAGCATGCATACATTCCTAACATATAAACAAACGGAAGAATTCTTTTTTGATTTCCATTCAACTTTACTGAGTGTAGCTTTTTATTTCCCGTATCGAAAACTCGGAAAGACGAGTTCGAGTTCCAGTCGAGTTCATTAGAATCACTTCCGCTTAAATACCCTTTGGAAAGTTATGAATTCATCTCTTCTTCCCCGGTTATATGTTGAATAGCAGGATAGACAGCGTTATTTAGTTATGGTTGGTAACTAGTTTACCGCAGAAAAAATGGCAACTTACTGCGGGAAAAAATCTGCCTCGTCAGTAATGTATCGAATAATACATGATCGTCTTAGCGTGTATCACATATGTCACTTAACTGACTGATTATTATAAAAGTAAACCGTGGATTCCGATGAAACAAACACTCAAAGCACATAAAGAAATTAATGGAAACGTTTCATGACACTTCCTTCTGTTCATATTTATTTTTCTGTTTTTCTTTCCGACACTTTTCATATCCAGCTGCCTATCTATTAGGTCGGTGCAAAAATAATGTCGTTTTTTGACGATTTTTTTGATTATCGTTCAGACATTTATCCAACTTTTTTGACTTCCCTATTTGCTTTAAATGGCGAACGACTGTTGTGTGGTCGACCTCGAGTTCAATAGCAACTTCCCGTGTGGTTTTGCGAGGCTCGGCTTCAATTAAGGCTTTCAAATGTTCGTTATCAACCGCAGTCGGCCAGCGCGACCGTCTTCATCTTCGAGGCTCTCGTCACCATTGCGAAATTTCTTGAACCACCGTTGTGCCACACGTTCGTTAGTGGTTCCTGGGCCAAACGCATCATTGATATCACGAGCTGTCTCGGCAGCTTTTCGACTTAGTTTGAACTGGAACAAGAAAATTGTGCGGATTTGAATTTTGTCTATTCTGTCGAAAAGCCTGCAAAAAAATGAATGAAGAGATTGAGAACGATAACGAATAACACGATTCGATAGAACGAAAAACGCGCTTCAAAATGATAGATAACATGGCTATATATATCAATGAATTAATTCAGAAACCCTATATAAAAGTAACATATGTGAGAAAACGACATTATTTTTGCACCAACCTAATATTTGTCGAATCCACCAAATCTTCGAACTATTTATCTGTAAAATTATTTTTACACACGGAGAGTGAAAAGAAAGGACTCAGCAGAAACTACAAGAAGACAGAATGCATGGTCATCGGTAATAGGAAAAGCCAGAGATTCGATTTGCAGGTCGGGAATACTAGAATCAAGCAGACGCAAAAGTTTAAATATCTGGAAAGCGTCTTGACAGAAGATGGTAAGAGAGACGCTGAGATCCGTAGACGTATTGGGATGGCCAACGCACATTCCAAGAGCTGAGCAGAGTATTGCGAGACAGCAAGATTTCTTTGGAAACAAAGAAAAGAATACTGAGGTGTTGCGTGACATCTGTTATTTACGGCAGCGAATGTTTGTCGATTGCCTCAAGGATGAGGAAAAAGACTCGGGGCGATGGAGATGTAGTTCTACAGAATGATGCTAAGGGTTTCATGGACCGAACATGTGAGCAACGATGAGGTCTTAGATAGGTTACATACAAGGAGGAGGTTTATACGTAACATCCGAAAGAGGTAGCTGAAGTTTCTGGGACACATAATAAGGAAGGAGTGTCTGGAGAATCTGATACACACGAGTCAAATAGACGGAAAAAGAAAGAAGGGAAAGCAGCGCGTGATATACATAACGAGCTTGAGCAGTTGGATGTCATAACAGGGTCTGGGGGAGGAAGCAGAGGGAAGGGCATTCCTGAGAGCTGCAAGGGATAGAGGAAGGTGGAAAAATATTTACTCTACGATCTAATACGGTCATCATATAGGCATGTATACCTTTACTTTAAGACTGATATAGATATTTGCTAAATATTATATATTATTATCTAATCGATACCATTATTATGGTGTTCAGCCGACGCATAAATAGGAAATAGGTTGAACTATTCGATACAGTGATAAGATCTCTGAGACACACATATGCTTATGAATGATTGATTTTTACATCTTATCAAAATTTTGAAGGTTATTTAAAGCCAGGCAAGCCTTTAGATTGGCAGAGGTTATTTGTTTCAGATAATAATGATTTACTGATACAAGATCTACAAATTAATCTATAATGAGGGGAAAATGAAGAAGGCGAATACCTTTCTCAATAGCGTGATTGAACATAAACAAGACTACTGGAATTAGATCTCAATTCTTCTATTTGCAATTCTGTGCCGTTATACATTGCAGCACCCGCGCATCCAATATTACATCACTTAAAATTCCTAAATAGCCACCCTTGGATATTTTGACCATATTCAATGTTGCTTAACTTCGGTAATTATATGAGAACCTGTGCTCCAATGTGATATGCTCATGCATATTCTTCTACTATTCCTATTTTCACATAGGTACAAATGGATTTATTTTCCCAGAAAAACACAAACGGACCCATGGATATAATTCTTGTTTCCATTTGAAACTCTCATCCTTTAACAAATGTGGCGTCAATTCTATTAATGAAAGAAAATACCGATTTTCCTTGGAGATCCATCTTGTAAATCCTGATTCATGAGCGTGTAATTTGACTTAATGAGATTAGAATTCTTACATTGCGAATGGGAATTCATGCCATTAGACGACTGAGGGAAAGTCGTGAAAAAGTCCGTTTCATATAAAAGAAGGTAGTGTTACACCGGCCTGGAAAATATATAATTCTAAATACATTAATCATCGTCAGCAGTGCTCGAAAAAAAAGTCTATGAAAAAAATAAATAAGAGCAAACCATCTAGTAGAGTATGTGGGGAATTGTTCTCAGAACGACTTATTCCCAATCTTCAGAAAAATCGTTAGAGTCTTATTTTGAATCGCTTCCTGGTTGGGTAGAAAACTTTCAGACACCATTTCTCCACTAATCAATCAGTAAAAGTATTTTAGTTCATAAACATAACATGTGTGTGTGTGTGTGTATGAAGAAACATAGTCTTAATGTGTGCTATATTTATGGGATAAAGTGTTCAATATCAGAGATATACCGTGTGTAAATATACATAAAAGTGAACACTTTGAGGCAACAGTCTGTTTCATGCTAGACGCAATCGTCACGCCTGACGATTGCGTCTAGCATATTACAGAATGTTGCCTCTAAGAGTTCACTTCAATGTACACTAATATATATATATGTATATATATATATATATATATATATATATATATATATATATATATATATATATATATATATATATATATATATTGTGCATTTG